>CM061062.1:148189355-148789355 GCA_030762895.1 Sophora flavescens
TCGCTAAACTGGTTTTTATTAATTTTATAAAAATTTAATTTTTAAAATAATAAATTTTTTCTGATTTTCTTTAAAGTTTAGCAAAATTACTAATAAAACACACCAAATTACTAATGAAATATACAATCATAAGAAATAATGAATATATATTAAAAAAAATCCAAAGTGTTGTACAAGAATCGTTTAAAGTAAAAAATATGAAAAAAAATTAATCAGTCATGATGACGGGGAGGTGGAGGAATCCAATCATCCTCAGCGTCCGTAACACCGACGCCTCGCTGCTCTCGATCGTCCTCTGCGAGTAGGGCAAGATCGATGGCAGCGGCACAACCACCGAGCATCACCCCCGAGCAACTGGAGTCTGGATCTCATCTGCTCCAACACCAGCCCGCAGTGTCCCGCCCCCGCTCGATGCTCGCCTCGCACCACCGTGGTGTGCCTGAAGCCAATCGTGCAACTGCTCGCCATCTCGCTGCTCTCTCGCTCTTTATCCGATGCTCCGCTTTCAGCTGCGTGATGGTGTCCTGCATTTGGTTGAACTTCTCCTGAGGGACGGTATCGGCGTAGGAAGGAGCAGGCGTGCCGGATGATGAAGCGATAAACTCGCCTCCCAGGTTTCCGAGGCCATACACGTGCCCCTTCTTGTTCCTGCCCCCGACGACCTCCAAATAAATGGCATTATCGTCGACGGAGATAGGAGAGCTGGGCCCATCACCAGTCAAGGCCTCATCTTTTGATTGTGAGGCACGTGATATGGCATCGTCCTTCTTCTCATTGAAGGCCACCTACAAAGTATAGTTGAAGAGATTTAGTTAAAATTATAATCAATATTAACAAATTATTTATAATAAATTACAAGTAAACACTAAATTGTTTTTTTGCTTACAGCATAGTTACGGGCCTTGTCGTTGACCCATGTCCCCGACTTCAACTTCTTCGTCCTCTCCACCAACTCCATAGCAGTTGGGGGCTCATTGCTTCGTGCTTTCCGCATTTAAAAATATAATCTTAAATTCATAAGAATAATTAAAAATGAAAACTAATTAATTAAATAGTATAATAAGTCAAAGGTTTAATGTATTACCAACTCGTCGTAGTGGGCGACGGCTGATTTAGACCCGCCGGTCCAAGCACGTGCGCCACCATCAGAAGCTCGATTACGCCGAGCTGTGGCCTGGATCTCCTGGAACTTCTCGGTGAGTCCTAGATCGGGTCCAGCTGCCTCCCGATCTCGGGGATCCACCCACTTCCCCTTATTCTTACCCTTCCTCAGCTTGTTCGTCAGATTCTTCATGACCAGTGAGCCTTTATGCTCAAATATGTCCCTGACAAGACCCTCTAAAGCTACGTCCCACCTATACTCTTTCTGCAACGTATAGTTGTTAGGAAATTCGTGTGTGTATATATATATAATGTAAATTTAATTTAAATAACTTAATAAATTGTTACCTTAAACTCTAGAAACAGTTGATCCCTATGGCCCCCTGGGATGGCCTTCCATGTAGGCCATGGACCATCAAACTTGCGTCGCAGGATCTTCGATATCGAATCAGAAGGGCCCTTCGCGGGAAGAAAGCTGCAGCAAAATTAGAGCATTAATAAATGTTATAAATAAATTAAAAAAACAAGTAAATAGAAATTAACGATACTTTATATATATTAAAAAATTAAATTAGCTTACTCTTTATCCCCCCTGGGGATAAGAAGAATCCTCCTGTTGGATGGACCACGACTCTCCTGTCCCGATGATGATGATGGTCCTGTCGTAGGTGTGGATGATGAGGGTGCAGCCTATGTCCCGACCACATGAGGCTGGGTAGGGGTGCAAGTCCATCACCCTGAGGTGTCCCGTCCACAGAGGTGCTGGTAGGGTGGTCTCGATCTGAAGGATGTGGGTCGGCCGGCGAAGGGACTCTCGCAACACGACCTCTGCCACGACATCCACGATGACCCCTACCTCTAGAGGAAACTACCATCTGTGTAAAAGATGAAAAGATGATTACACAACAGTGTAAATAATACAAAAATAAATTACCTAAGTAAAATGACATTTACACAATGAATTATGACATAAATAAATTACCTAAGTAGAATCTCCGTCACTAAATTCACCCTCACTCTCATCAGTCTCACTTGATCGGAATGTGCCTTCGCTAGATGCGTCCAACTCGGATTGATCCAATAACTCTCTTTCAAATTCTTCCCCATTTCCGGAAATGTCCGCCAGAGAATTAACAATAATGTCCGGCGTAATTTGAAACGGTACGTGGGGTCTTGAAAACTCATTATTTTGGTACGGAGCATCTTTTTCAGGCTGGTTGATTACATTATCAGTAATTATACTGCGAGCCTTTATCTTAATAACACCCAACCAGCCTTGATGTCCTTTGGGATATGGCGAGTAATAAACATGATCTGCCTGTTGTGAAAAAATGAATGGGTCGTACGCCTTATTATACCTTCGAGACAACATAACTTGAACAATACCATATTTTTTATCGATTTTTGTCCCTACGTCAAGAATAGGATCAAACCAATCACACTTGAAGATAACTAACTTCATCACGGGGAAACCGGTATAATCGAGTTCAAGGATGTCAGTTAGAACCCCATTGAAATCATCCTCTACATTGCCATCAGTGACTCGCACACAAACACCATAGTTACACGACTGCATTCCATGTTTTTGTGTTAAATTTATATCCATTTACAATATAAGCATTCCATGATGTAACCCATCTGTTAGGCCCCCATGCCAAATTTGTCAACAATGGATTTTGAACATTGTTTTCTGGATCTAGTACCTAAAAAATCAAATATTATATTATTCTTATACATGCTATATATTTAAGGAGATAAAATGTATTGCAACAAATGAAGATGCTTAACCTACATATTTACCGAACCACGTAGCAAAGTGAGAAGTAATTTCTCGATCAACCTGATCGTTTGAAATGTCAGGTTAGAGATCCCTTAGAAAATTGTCATACATCCTACATATGGGAGATTAACAGCAGGACGATTAATAATCATAAATGTCAATTGAACTTATAAAAGACATTGTAGAAACTTACTCTAAATATGGTGCCACCTCTTCACAATTTTGAAGGATATACAGATGAGCAGCTTTAATGTCACGTTGCTCCAAGAAATATCCTTTTGATTTGCCACTAAATCTGTCAGGATAGTTGAATATTGATTTAGGAGGACTAGTTGAACTTCCTTCGCCCGAATCAACGTTTCTAGGCATCCTAGTCCTTCTCGTGTTAACTTCGTCCGGATAGTAATAAGAGGCAAAAGTGGAAGTCTCCTCTACTAAGTATGCTTCACAAATGGAACCCCCCACTCGTGCCTTGTTCTTGACTTTGTGTTTAAGGGAGTGCAGGAACCTATTAAAGAGGGATACATACAAATAATTACTAGTTTTAGGGAAAGCTAAACTACGATCTCGTGTTCGTGAATTTCATATGTATTAAGTAAAATAGTTGATGTTGTTTACCTCTCAAATGGATACATCCAGCGGTATTGGACTGGGCCACCAACTCGTGCTTCGTAAGGTAGATGAACTGGCAGGTGTTCCATGGAATCAAGGAAACTCGGCGGGAAGATTTGCTCCAGCTTACATAACAAAACGGGTATCTTGACTTCCATATCCTTTAATTGATTCACATTTAGTGTTGTCGATGTAAGCTCCCTGAAAAAGTGGCTAAGCTCAACAAGTGGGTTCCAAATTTGCTTCTGAATCGTCGAACGCAATTGGAAGCAACCGTTGCATGAACACGTGTCAATCATGACTCTTCATTCCATGTAACTTTGCTTCCTTAATGTCAACACATCTATCCATATTGGAAGCATACCCATCTGGTAAATTTAGTTCTTTAACCCACTTACAGATGACCACTTTCTGTGTTTTGCTTAGTGTATAACTTGTCTTCGGTTTGATAAGTCTGCCACGACCACCGTCCTGCAACTCAAGCTCCTTCTGATTACAAATTTCAGCCAGATCCAATCGGGCTTTATTTGTATCCTTTGTCCTCCCCTTGATGTCCATCACAGTGTCAAACACATTCAAAAACACATTCCTCTCAGTATGCATGACATCAATGTTGTGACGGAGTAGCTGCGTCCTCCAATACGGCAACCTCCAAAATATACTTTGTTTTGTCCAATTATGGTGGACGCCATAATCAGGAATATTTTCTCCTTGGGATTCATGGACTAGTGGTAAGTATTGTACTCTGCGCCATACATTAGGACCAGTCAAACGTGGTGGAGGCGGTGTTGTCTCCGCACAACGCTTCTTGAATGCATTCTTGTTCCGCCTATAAGGATGATCTTCTGGAAGGAATTGACGATGACAATCAAAATATGAGATCTTTCGACTGTTTTTAAGCATGAATGCCTTCGATCGCTCCATACATATTGGGCATCCAAGCTTCCCCGCGTTCATCCAACCCGACATCATCCCATAGGCGGGAAATTCGTTGATCGTCCACATCAAAGCTGCTTTCATGATGAAATTCTTCCTCAAAGATATGTCATATGTCAACACACCATCATTCCACAGCATCGTCAACTCATCTATCAGCGGCTGCAAGTACACATCATTCTTACCTTTTGGATTAGACGGACCCGGAATTATGACTGTTAGGAACATAAACTCCCGCTTCATGCACATCCCCCGGGGAAGATTGTACAGAGTCAGGATAACCGGCCAACAAGAGTATGCTTTTCCAGACTGCCCGAAAGGATTAAATCCATCAGTAGATAACCCCAATCGGACATTCCGAGGGTCCTGCGAAAATGCCATATGAACCCTATCAAAATGCTTCCAAGCTTCTCCATCAGATGGATGACACAAGACATCTTGCTCCCTCTCATGCTCACTATGCCACCTCATGTGAGCTTCAGTGTCCATCGAAGAGTACAATCTTGTAAGTCTTGGCACGAGCGGAAAGTACCACATCTTTTTTAGCGACCTCTTCTTCTCAATGCCCATCCTAGTGGTTGTCTTATACCGATCTGCACCACAAAATCGACAACATGTTATGCTTTCCGCTGAATCATCCTTATAGTACAACATACATCCATTCGGGCAACAATCAATTTTCAAACACCCCAGACCCAAATTTTCCACAGATTTCTTACCATGATAAAAACTAGTAGGCATCCGATTGTCTTTTGGCAACGCCTTGGACACTGACCTGGTGAGGCGATTAAAACAGCCTTCTTGCATATTGTAGTCAGATTTGATACTCAACCATTCCATGCACATCGACAACTCCGTGTACTCCCGACATCCTTCCCACAATGGAGATCGTGCAGCACTCAGCATATCATAGAATCTTTGAGCTTCAGGATTCGGATTCTCCTCTATGTATTGGGAACCTATTCCACCATCTTCTCCCCCATCTTCTTCTAGTACAACACCAACCGATGGTCCAGCATGATCGATTATCATCTGCTCGTATGGATTCAATTCTTCCCTCCGGTCACCACTTCCATAGTACGAACCTTCAAACACAATCGGGTTTAAATCAGGCAACGTCTCACCATGGTTACTCCACCAATAGTAATCAGGCATGAAGCCCTTCTCATAAAGATCGGCTACAACTCCATCCACGCTTTTGAAAGATTGACACTTGCATCTTTTGCAAGGACACCTCAAATGATCACCGCCCAGCCGTATAAATCTCCTGGCTAACAACAAACTCTATAAACTCACCCACTCCAACTCTATATTCTTCCCTAAGACGTTTATTCCGATCCAACCTACGATACATCCATTTCCGATTCTCCGGAATATCCATTGCTGGCAATTAAATAGCCTGACCAAAAAAAAATTAACACTTATATATTACGGTGCATTCTAATAACTCCATCAATCTCGTTCTTATGACAAGGTATGAACCTATCCCATTCGAGAAGAAACCTTTACCACACTCGACTAATAATAGTTATTTCCTTATTCAAATACCTTATGCTTAACAAAATTTCAACAACATTTCCCATCGGTCTCCAAGTACACGACTCGAGCACGGTGAGCATCACCGCGATCAAGTATGCACCAGGAAAACAAAAGGAAATGCATCAGACCGAGATTTCAACAAGTATATATATAAGGCATTTGAACATGGAAATGACTATTGTACGAGTGTGAAAAAGTTTTTTCCCAAATTGTCCCACTTGGACAATTCAAGATTCAATACAATGAGCATGCATACCTTGATAAGTTACGCATGCTCATTAATATTGAATCTCAAATAGGAAACTAAGGCTTTCGTAAATTAATTATTAACTCTAACAGAAAATAAAACCATTAACCTATAAATATTGCAACATTGTTGAGCTTATATAAATTGCAGCGTAAATCAATACAAACTTAGATAAAATATTGTAGCAAACATCCTATTGAGCTCCGCTCTCCACTAACAAGTAGAAGTTAATTGTCAAACACATGCGTAATTTCTAAATTATCAGCACACAACCAACATCCCACCTTTCGGACAGGATCACATCCTATTGAGCTCCGCTCTCGACTAACGAACAACACATATTGACAAACACATGCATAAACATTAAATTATCAGCATACAATCAGACAAGATCACATCCTATTGAGCTCAGCTCTCCACTACCAAACAATACGATAATTCACACAATACATTACATTGAGTGTTCAGAGAACTTACCTGAGAGAGAAAACACAATCGAGTAAGGATAAGGGGAGGAGCCAGAGCCAACAGAGAGTAGAAGAATATGACAACAAGGACCTATCGTGCATAAATGAAATTAGTCCTTTCAAATCAATTCACTATTCTATATATACAGAATCCAGTACAACTATTTATAAGACTAGAAACAAATAAATTAATATAAAATAGATTCAATAATGTACGGTTACAAATTTAGAACAACTTGCAACTTGGTACGAGTGTTATCTATCAGAATCAAGTGATTCCTTTTTTTTCTTAAGTAATCCCTTACTTCCCAAAATAAACGTAACATATAGAAATATCACCTCACCGTGTTAGTTTAACTTTTTCCAAAGTACACCTCTATACCCATTTTGAGTCCTAAACTCACTTATGGATAGAAGCCAAAAAAATTGTTATTTATGTGTTTTGCCAAAATCGGTTTGAGTTTTTCAACTCCTTTACTCTTACCACCGTAGCCTTAAAAATTAATCCCTTCTCATATTCGCTTAAATCAATACGAATGACACAACCAAAATCACATTAACTCTTTTAAACACTGTTTTAACATTAAAATATTTAAAAACATAAATTAATTACTACAGTCTCATTTCTAATTAAATCCTCAAGTATAAAACTCAATTTTTCAAATGTGCAAACAGCCCAAATTCACATTGACACTGACTTATGTTTATATGCATTACGCCTAACTGATAAATACTGACACAACATATAAACAAGTTGTTGCAAGCATGAATGTACTGATCAAAATCCACACAACAACAATTGAGTAATTTGACATAACAGAATATGATAGCAGGGTAGTGGAAGCAATAGAGAATTTAGGGTTTAAGGTTTAGCAAATAAAGAGAAATGGAAGATTACGCTTTGAAGAGAAATGGAGCCACAATCAGTCACCAATGCAAAGAGTGGGGGAGAGCTGAAAACACAAACCAGAGAAGTCAGAGAAGAGGAGAAAAACAGGGAATGGGAAACAAAGAAAAAAATTGATATCAGATGCGAGAAATAGAGAATGAGAGAAGAGGAGAGAAGACAAGGTAGCTTACCCTTGGTGGTGGTGGTGTCACCGGAGCTGCGGACAGTGGTGGCTCAAGGGAGGCGGCTCAGGTGCGCTATAGGGACTGATCAGCCGCTGGCTCATCTAGTTTTATGGCTAGTATGACCAGGGTTTTGTGCTAATTATATCTCATTTTCACCCAAATTAAACTTGATTGTCTTTAAGTAGCATTTTGAGTCGTTTAAGTATTTTTAGGTTAATTTAGTTGATTTAGAGTCAAATAAAGCACTTATGCTATTTCTTGTTTTCAGGTAATAAAAAGAAATAATTCTAGAGTTCTTCGCCCCGCGAGAATGCATTCGCCTCGCGAACCTGAAGCGTGACTGTGCCAGAAATTGCCACCCTTTGTGTAGCCCCGCGAATACATGTCTCGCCTCACGAGACTGAAGACCAGAAGCCATGACTCTTCCATTCCTCGCCACGCGAGCCATACTTCACCTCGCGAGAAGACCAAACGTTGCAGACTGTTCATAATATTCGCCTCGCGAGACAGTGTTCGCCTCGCCAGCTCGCGCAGAACTCACAGATATAAATTGGTGTTCTATGACAGATTGAGGCAGTTTTTAGTCAGTAGTAGTTTATCTTCTTTTCTTTTAGAATAGGACTGGTACGAATTTAGGTTTAATGCTTTGTTTTTCCATTGTAATGGAGAACTAGTCTCCTTGATTAATCTACTGCGATTGGTTTCCATTTACACTTGAGGTTCTGTAATTCCTGTTTTGTTTTCTATTCTCTTTCAATACTATGCTATATATTTCTGTTTGTTTAATTCATGAGTGTATAGTGTTGTGTTGATTTATTTCGGTGATGTTATGTTCCTATATTGAATCGCGTTTGTTTAATTCGCGTGTGTTCGTTCATGTTCGTTTAGTTCATGAGGGCTTAACCCCGTTTGTTTAATTCGGGAATAGGAACATATATCTCGTAGTAGCGATTTCGTTTGTTAATTGTTGCTACAACCGATTAGAATCTACTTAGGGCTTGGAATTTACATTAACCGATGATAGTGGGAAACCGAGAATAGTAGGTTAATCGCTTTACTTTATTTGGTAATCATTTAAACTGCTTTGTTTTCATTGCTATGTTTCCTGCTTTGTTTTCTTTTTTTATTTCGAATATCCAAAACCCCCCAAAACTGACTTTTTCTGTTAACAACAACCCAAGAGTCCTTGTGAGACGATACTCGAGTTGTCGCTTCCTAAACTACATTTTTACAAACCGCTCGCTTTTTGGCGCGTACGCGACAGCACGACCAAAAATTGGCGCCGTTGCCGGGGACTCTTGTTGTTATTGACAGAAAATAAAATTAAAAAAAAAAAATCTCTGCTGAATTAGTTTTGTCTGCCTTGTCTGGTTGTAATCTACCCATGGATGAGTATATGCAAGGTTATATGCCTAATGTTAATTATGAACCACCATGCATATATTATCCTGACTTTGCTGGTTTAATGCACTGGTTGCCAAGGTTTAGTGGTCTTGCAGGTGAGAATCCGCAGGAGCATCTGAAGGAATTCCGGATTGTTTGTTCTACAATGCTGAGACCTGAAGGAATAACAGAAGACCACATCAAGATGGGAGCTTTCCATCTCTCACTTGAAGGCGCTGCAAAGGAGTGGTTGTATAATCTTGAGCCAAATTCCATCTTCAACTGGTTTGATTTGAAGAAAGTCTTCCTATTGAGATACTTTCCTGCTTTCCGAGCTGCATCAATCAGGCACAACATTCCTGACCCTTACACTGATGAGTACCACCCCAGCTGGGGAAACCATCCAAACCCTTGGTATGGGGACTCACAACTGATGTTACCACTGGCACCACCACAGAACTCCCCTCAAGTGACCACTTCTGCACCTTCCGGACCTTCACTAGAGGACCTGTTCAAGCAAATGACTTCACAATTAACTGCACAATTGACTGCACAAATGACTACACTTTTTCAGGCCTCACAGACACAGTTTCAGCAGCAAACAGATGCTAGCATTAATACTTTTCAGCAAGTCAGCGGGACTACACTGCAAACTCCACATTCCCTTGAAGAACATACAGATTCACAAATAGTTGTTCTTGACAATGCTTCCTCTGAGGATGATTTTGATAATACTTCTATTGATGAACTGTGTGTTGAATCTCCAGATATTCACTCTTCCCCTGATTCTATCTATTATACTGCATGTGCTGATTGTAATGAATTTGCTTCTTGTGTAGCATGTTTTGAAAGGTATGAAGAGCAAAACATTTATATGGAACAGGAGACATATGAGGTTGAGGGTCGTGTTCAGCCAGGAAACATAGAAATTGAGGATCAGGAGGACATCTGCTTCACCATGCTTGAGGATGATGAAGAACCTTTGGAAGTAGATGATTCAACTAATTCATATGCATGTGTTGAAAGTGATGGGATGGATGAATTGTGTGCTGAATTTCCAGACATTCGGGATTTTACTGATTCAGTTTATTGTACCATATGTACTGACTCTACTAACACGAACCTTTGTGTGGTGTGTGCTGAGATTTCTGCAGGTTTAACAGGTGATGGATTTGTCAGTACAGTGAATGAAGAACGTGCAGAAGTTGAAGCAGCACCAGTAACACTCTCTACCCGTTTGTCACCTTCCACTGTGGAACAACCGGTGATGGAGTTCAAGCCTCTGGATTTTGCACCATGGCCAGTCCAAGAGGTTGAACCCCGATTTTATTGGGAGGACTTTATTGAGAAAGAGATCAATCTTGACCCAAGAGGGAGTGAGAAGTCCACCGCACTTGGCGAGGTCACCATGATTGTCAAGCACTCACTTCCATATAAAGGCTGCAAGTTAGGGGACCATGGAACAAGCTTCCGTCCCTTGTCTATCATGTGGGCTTTAAGCTACAAGTCATGGGATCCGGGAGGATCGTACTGCAATTTGAGCATTCCGTGGCCACTGTATCACAGACAGTGGGATCCTGGTGGAACCGCCTCCATGAGTTTTCTCTAAACCTTTTCCTTTTTAATTTTCTTTTCCTTGCTTTGTTTTAGTTTTGTTTTCTTTTAACTCCTGAATAATTTGAGAAGATCAGGAGTATGTGTGTTGAGTCTTGTGTAGGCAAGCTTGATTGGATTTTAATTGAATTTGCATAGATTGAGTGCATAATATGTGTTGACTGTTTCCCCCTAGGATTTGGAAATTGAAAATTTGATCCCCACTTGAAAAAAATTTTGAAAATTGAACTTTGAGATATTCTATTATGATGGCATGATTTATGATAAGTTTGGGGTGATGGGAAGCACACACTAGGGATATAATCTCAGTCAAACAATTTGAAAAAATGTCCAGGTGAGGATTTGATCCTCCAGCATGTTTTTAATTGTGAGAATCACTTTTGAGTTGCACTTTCCCGAATTTGCTTGAATCTCTATATGGTTTGCATGTTTATGTGATTGCATCAAATGATTTAGGCATTTTCTTTGTAAATAACCACTTGGCCTGAAAAAGAATCAATTCCTAATGCATGTTCCCTAGTTAGCCCCATTGAGCCTAATTAGCCTATTGTTTCTTGTTGACCTTATGTTATAAGCTAAAATCTGGAAAACCATGTTAACCCGATCTTAGGATTAGGAGAGCATGGAATCTTGACAAGAAAATGGTTGCAAGAAACTAAGTTTGGGGTGGCTACAAGGATATGATGTGTTGTTTGGGATTGAGAAAAAAAAATTAAATGATAAAAAGGTTGGAGACAAAAGGCAAGTAAGAAAAAAAAAGAGGAAAAAAGAAAAGTGTAAAAATGTTAAAAGAGAAAAAAAAAAGTATTAGAAGAAAAGGTTGTAGTCACCCAAGGCAAAAAGAAAAATGAAAAAAGGAATTTGAGTGGAAATTCAATGTATAAAACTGTTTCATGCTCTCTTAGTTCCTAGGGACTTCAGCCAGTACCTTTGTATATCCAACCCTTAGCCAGGCCCCATTATAACCATAAAAGACCTTTTGATGTTGCATGCATGTTTCCGTGGGAACCATTTTGAGATGAAAATCAAATTCATGGGAAGTGCTCTTAAAAGTGAATTGAGTGAAATGTTGATTGCCTGACAAAAACTGAGCGATTGAGTGAAACACTAAATGCCCTTGTGAGGAAGGCAGTTGTTTGAATTTGGTGATCTCCCTCTTGTGTGTAACCTGGATCCCTTGCTTAGATTAATGATTGTTTGAATGATGAAATTCTCAATTGTTTAGAGTAAATGATTGTGGGGGTTGCTTTGTTTGCAAGGGGGGAACATTGAAGAAAACTATTTTGATAAATTGCTTGAAATTTGTGCAAAGTTGATTGAATCTTTAAGCTTGCCATGTCTTGAGTTTTTTTGATTTTTGAGTTTTAGTTTGCTTGGGGACAAGCAAAGTTTAAGTTTGGGGTATTTTGATCAGCCGCTGGCTCATCTAGTTTTATGGCTAGTATGACCAGGGTTTTGTGCTAATTATATCTCATTTTCATCCAAATTAGACTTGATTGTCTTTAAACAGCATTTTGAGTCGTTTAAGTATTTTTAGGTTAATTTAGTTGATTTAGAGTCAAATAAAGCACTTATGCTATTTCTTGTTTTCAGGTAATAAAAAGAAATAATTCTGGAGTTCTTCGCCCCGCGAGAATGCATTAGCCTCGCGAACCTGAAGAGTGACTGTGCCAGAAATTGCCACCCTTTCTGTGTCGCCCCGCGAATACATATCTCGCCTCGCGAGACTGAAGACCAGAAGCCATGACTCTTCCATTCCTCGCCACGCGAGCCGTACTTCGCCTCGCGAGAAGACCAAACGTTGCAGACTGTTCATAATATTCGCCTCGCGAGACAGTGTTCGCCTCGCGAGCTCGCGCAGAACTCACAGATATAAATTGGTGTTCTATGACAGATTGAGGTAGTTTTTAGTCAGTAGTAGTTTATCTTCTTTTCTTTTAGAATAGGACTGCTACGAATTTAGGTTTAATGCTTTGTTTTTCCTTTGTAATGGAGAACTAGTCTCCTTGATTAATCTACTGCGATTGGTTTCCATTTACACTTGAGGTTCTGTAATTCCTGTTTTGTTTGCTATTCTCTTTCAATACTATGCTATATATTTCTATTTGTTTAATTCAGGAGTGTATAGTGTTGTGTTGATTTGTTTCGGTGATGTTATGTTCCTATATTGAATCGCGTTTGTTTAATTCGCGTGTGTTCGTTCATGTTCGTTTAGTTCATGAGGGCTTAACCCCGTTTGTTTAATTCGGGAATAGGAACATATATCTCGTAGTAGCGATTTCGTTTGTTAATTGTTGCTACAACCGAAAGGGGATTAGAATCTGCTTAGGGCTTGGAATTTACATTAACCGATGATAGTGGGAAACCGAGAACAGTAGGTTAATCGCTCTAATTTATTTGGTAATCATTTAAACTGCTTTGTTTTTATTGCTCTGTTTCCTGCTTTGTTTTCTTTCTTTTTTTTTATTTCGAATATCCAAAACCCCCCAAAACTGACTTTTTCTGTTAACAACAACCCAAGAGTCCTTGTGAGACGATACTCGAGTTGTCGCTTACTAAACTACATTTTTACAAATCGCTCGCTTTTTGGCGTGTGCGCGACAGCGCGACCAGGGACAGAGACAGAGAGACATCAGAGAGAGAGAGAGAAGGAAGGTGGAATCACTCACCGGAGGTGGCCTGGTGGTGACCGGAGCACAGCCGTCGCAAAGGGAGGAGCAGAGCATGCAAGATAGAGAGAAGAAAATAGAAGAAATGAGAAGAAATGAGAGAAATGGGGAAGAACGGGGAAGGGCTCGCGATTTAGGGATTTTAGTTTTAGCGACCGAATTATTCGGTCGCTAAATGGGTTAATTTGAAATTTGAATTCATAAATTTAGCGACCGTTTTAAAATTCGGTCGCTAACACGCTCTATTTTAATTTTTTACGTGCCGTTTAGCGACCGATTTAATATCGGTCGCAACGATAAATAAATTTAATCGTTGCATTTAACTCGGTCGCCATTTGATAAGCCTCTGGCTTATCTAGTTTTAAGACTAGATAAACTAGGGTTTATGTGCCAATTTATTCGAGTTTACTCTCGTTTTCGCCCAAATTTGCCTTGTTTTGTTCCTAAGTTGGACGTTGACTCGTTTTGCGTCTTTTGTGTAGTTTTTAGGTTATTTTGGAGAGAATTACGCTTGTGGTTGCTTGTGTTGTTTTCAGGTCCATAAGTGAGGCTCTAAGAATTAAGGAAAGTCAACAAATAGTGGAGATTGCCATTATGGGGATTCTCGCCCCGCGAGAGGAGGCTCGCCCCGCTATAATTTGAAGGTCTGGGAAGACAGAGACCATCACGGCCTAGCCGTGATTGACATCACGGGCCGTGACAGGAAGTTCGCGTCGCGAGACGTCCTTCGCGTCGCGAGTGTGTGAACTCCGGGGAAAGTACCAGAATCGGAGACCATCACGGCCCAGCCGTGATGTATATCACTGCCGTGACCTAAAAGCCATACAAGTCGAGAGACCATCACGGCCTAGCCGTGATGTATATCACTACCGTGACCTAAAAATCCACACAAGGCGAGAGAACATCACGGCCTGGCCGTGATTGGACATCACGGGCCGTGACAAGAAGACTCGCGTCGCGAGACATCCTTCGTCGCGAATGTTCAAATCCCGTGTGCGCCAGAAGCGGCGTCCGTCACGGCCTGGCCGTGATGGCCATCACGGCCGTGACGCGTGGCCTCCTTATAAATAGAGCAGATCAGAACAGAATAGAGGACCTTTTGGATCAGAATTTGCAGAGATCTTTTGTAACCCTTATTCTGGGATTTCTTCTTCTCTTCTTTTCTTTTAATTCATAGGCTTAGGATGGATTCCAATTGTACGTTCGTTGTTGTTACGGACATGAGGAACTAATCCTCTTGTCCAAGGGACCGATGAAGCCACCCATGGCGGCATAGTATTAATGTAATGTACTTCTCTCTCCTTTAATTCAATTATGATTTTCCAATTCTGTTTTCATTGTGTCGATTATATGCTAGCGTGATCGACTAGTTAAGCGTGATGAGGCCTAGCGGCGATTCGCGTTTCAGAACTTGAATTGGGAACATCGGTCGAGTATTGCACGAGAGTGAATAGGAGATCGGTGCAACCTATAGGGAACAAGAATTAATAGAATTTGAGATTAGGGTTAAGAGACCTAGCAAGTAATTAACCCAAATCATCGAATACGTCCTAATGAGCACGGAAGTGGATTTAGGAGAATTTAGGGGTCCCGGTTGACATTAAAATTGAACTTAGGGAGGAGAATATCATCACTTGGGTACTTTGCATGAGTGGGTAGGTGGATTCGAAACCTTGGATGCTTTTATTTCTGAATTTAATCACCCGTAGCTTTAATTGATTTGATTCCTGAATTGGCAATCTCAATCTCTTTCTATCAACCTCCTTCTATTGCTTAACTAACGTGTCGGATTTCTTGACAATTTAGTATAATTGGTAACCCAATCCTTGTGTTCGACCTCGGTAGAATACTACCGTGTTTTTATTACTTGCGACGACCCGGTACACTTGCCGGAGTCACAACAAGTTTTTGGCGCCGTTGCCGGGGATTGGCACAACCAATTTTCCTAATTTTTAGGAAATTCGGCTGTTTGGTTAAGCTGACTTTTAGTCTTATTTTCTTTTATTGAATTGCCATTATTTTTCTCTGTTTCTTTGATTCCACTTGGTCTTTGCCTGTTTTTGTATGCGAGGTACTCTTCTACAAGAGGACGTGCTATTCGATTCAGAGATCACCAGGACCGAGAGGCAATTAAGAAAGGAGGCCAGAGAAAAGGAAGAGGTTGGAAGCAATTAAAATAGAGGGCATGGCTGAAGAAAATCCTCCTCCTCCTCCTCGTTACAAGCCTCTCTTTGAGTACGATCTACCAAGCTTGGTGGATTGTGACTCTTCTATTGTGAGAGGCAACTTGAACACAGACTCCTTCAGAGTTGAAGCATGTGTCACATTCCAGCTCAGGAGAATCGGTTTGATGGGAGTGGAAAGCAAGACCCGCATAGACACATCACTCGCTTCCTTGAGGCGTGTGACTTACAGAAGACAAGAGGAGTCTCACAGGATGAGTTTCGCTGCGACTTTTCCCTCTCTCTCTTAGGGATGTCGCTCGCGATTGGGTTGACACTTGGATAGGAACAAAGATCGAACTTGGGAGCAAATGGCACGAAGTTCCTAACCAAATACTTTCCTCCTCGTAAGCGGCACAAGCAAGAATAGCCGTCACTTCATTCAGGCAAACGGAGGATGAAACATACAATGAAGCATGGGAGAGGTACAATGGTTTGTTGAGAAGATGTCCTCTGCGTTCTTTGACCCATTTCCAAAGTGCAACATTTCTTTAATGGGTTGAGAGGACGCTATCGGATGAATCTGTGATGCCGCAGTGGGCGGTTCTTTTGTATATTTATCGGCTGAGGACGGATGGGCACTCGTTAGAGAAGATGTCATATAATGATTACAACCGTGGTAGGAGACCTCGAGTGGAATCGGTTCTGGGACAATGGAAGCCATTTTAGAGCAAAAAGGACTTTTGAAGATGCAAAATGAGGCTTTGTCCGGGAACAAGAGGGTTAATGCTATACACGAGGGAATGCCTCCAGGTTGTGCAAATTGCAATGGAAATCATGACACTCAGAATTGCCCGCTAAATTTCCCTCAAGAACATGTGGACTCTTGCCACAACTTCTATGACACTGTACCCCAGAACAATTATCAGAGGAACAATCAGAATCAGAATAGGGGCTACATGAGAAGAGACCATCCGGGATTTGCTTGGAGTGATGTTAATGGTGGTCTAGCCGGTCAACAACACCCTCAACAGAATTGACAACAACCTCAACAGGTCCGAGACCGAACATTGGAATTCAGCGCAATGCAATACTCAACAGGTCCTCCTGGGACTAATCAGGTGCAAATAACAGATAGTGGAAGACAACCGTGGGAGTTGGCTTTTGAGAAAATGAGTGCAGCAGTGGAGAAATTGTCAATTAACACGAACACTGCCATTGACCAGTTGGCCACTCATACAGGTTCAGCAATTCAGAATCTCGAGACACAAATAGCACAGCTCGCGAAGCAATTGAATGAGCGTCTGCGGCACTCTTCCAGGTGACACCGAGAACAACCCCAAGGGACAATGCAATGTCATATCTACTAGAAGCGGAAGGGTGTTAGGACCTAGCAGGGGTACCACTAATTCTCGGGGATGACAAGGGCCTGAACAACCTCATGTTGAGGAAGAGCAAACTGAAAAAGAAGGGTTGGCAAGTGACAAGGGACCGGAGCAAGGGGGAAGGCTGAAACTTGTGGATGAAGAGTTCGAAGGAAGAAGTGGGTTGAACCCCAAGACCTCCCGCCCTACATGAAGGTTCCGTATCCGGAAAGATTGAAGAAGCCTCAACAGGATAAGCAATTCAATAAGTTCCTTGATGTCTTCCGAAAACTTCAGATTAACATTCCATTTGCGGAAGCCTTGGAACAAATGCCATCATATGCTCGGTTTATGAAGGAACTTCTCACTAAGAAGCGGAGGATTGTGGATGAAGAAACGGTTGCTTTGACCGAGGAGTGTAGTGCCATTCTTCAACGGAAACTGCCTCCGAAGTTGAAGGATCCCGGTTCCTTCCGATACCATGCACCATTGGGGGAATTACCTTGGAAAGGCATTATGTGATCTAGGGGCAAGCATCAACTTGATGCCCCTCTCGATGATGAAGAGGCTAGGGATCAAAGAAGTAAAGGATACGCGAATGTCACTCCAACTCGGCCGATCGTTCTATCAAATATCCCTATGGAGTAGTTGAAGACTTGCTCGTGAAAGTTGACAAGTTCATATTCCCAGTGGACTTTGTGGTGCTCGATATGGATGAAGACGCTGAGATCCCTCTCATATTGGGTAGGCCCTTCTTGGCCACCGGGGTGCCTTGATAGATGTGCGGAGAGGGAAACTCACTTTAAGGGTAAATGATGATGAGGTGGTCTTCAATGTCTTTGAAGCGATTAAGCACCCTAAGAGAAGTCAGCTTGTATCGAGTGGATGTGGTGGACCCAACTGAAAAGGTAAAGGTAACTCGAAAAGACCATGATCCTTCACTTGCAACAAGATTCGGTGGAATCTCATGAGGAAGACAGTGAGGAAAAAGGCTCTTCGGGGGATGAAGTTTACCTTGAGTGGCTACGAGACATGGAACCCATACCGAGTCTCCCAAGGGAAGAATGTGCAAGGAAAGAACTCAGCAGCAAGGGAATGAAAAAGAAGGGTAAAGCACCAAGGGTGAAAGGTAGTACAACCGTGGTGGTCAAGAAAGACAACAAGTTGATCCAAAAAAAGACCATCGCGGAGTGGAGAGTGCGTGCAGATTATAGAAGGATGCTGGACTTGAATGAGCTGTCCGGGAACAGCTTGCGAGTATATAAAAGTGCACAAACCTACAAAGAACAGGCCAAGGAATGGAATGGCAAGCAGGATCTTCCTCCGGATTAACCCTTAGGGGTGACTTGAGTCAGGCTCGGGACGTTAAACAAGCGCTACTTGGGAGGCAACCCAAGCTAGGTACCCTCTCCTTTCCTCACTCTTATTTTTGTTTTTGTTTTTGTGTGTGTTTTGTTTTTGTTGTCACTCTTGAATAATTTGAGAAGATCAAGAGTTGTTGTATGAATGTCGTGTCGGCAAGCTTGTTGGATGTTAATTGAATTGAGCATGATTGATTGCATGAATTACTTGATCATTTATGATTTCACCATATGGTCTGAAAATAGAAAAGTTGATCCCCACTTAAAAAATTGAAAATTGAACTTTGAGATTTATTATGATTACTTGATTTATGATAAGTTTGGGGTGAGGAGGTGCACACACTAGGAATCGTATCTTGGTCAAACAATTTGCAAAATGTCCAGGTGAGGAATTTGAGCCTCCAACTCTGTTTTTGAATGTGAGAATCACTGTTAAGTTGCACTTTCCCGAATTTGCTTGAATCTCTATATGGTTTGCATGATTATGTGTTGCATCAAATGATTTAGGCAATTTTCTTTGAATTAACTACTTGGCCTGAAATGAACCATCCCTAATGCATGTTCCCTAGTTAGCCAAATTGAGCCCAAATTGACCTATTGTTTCTTGATGACCCTACATTACGAGCCAAAATCTGAAAAACCATGTTGACCCAATCTTAGGATTAGGAGAGCATGGAAATGAGCAAGAGAAAGGTTGTGAGAAACTAAGTTTGGGGTGGCTACAAGGTGTGTGTCATATTGGGATGAGAAAAAGAAAATAAAGGTTGACCCAAGGCAAAAAGAAAAAGAAAAGAAAAGAAGAAAACAAAAAAAAAAATTGCCAAAAGAAAAGGGGCAAAACAAAAATAATATCAAGGAAAAGGTTGTAGTCACCCGAGCCCAAATGAAAAATGGAAAGAAAGGAATTTGAGTGGAAAAATGTGTTTAATGCTCATGCTCTCTTAGTTCCTAGGGACTTAAACCTAAATATCCTTGATTATCCTACCCTCATCCAGGCCCCATTACAACCTTTAAAAGACCTTTTGATGTTGCATGCATGTTTTCGTGGGAACTATGTTTGAGATGAAAATCAAATTCATGGGAAGTGCTCTTGATAAGTGAAATTGAGTGAAAAAGTTGAAAGCCTAGACAAACTTGAGCGAACGAGTGAAATACTAAATGCCCTTGTGAGGAAGGCAATTGTTTGAAATAGGTGATCTTCCTTTGTGTGTATCTTTGAGCCTCAACTTAGAGTAATGATGGCATGAATGATAATTTCTCAATTGTTTAAAGTGGATGAATGTGGGGACTACATTGATGAAAAAAGGGGGGAATCAAAGAAGAAAAACTGTTTTGTAAAGTCGCATGAAATTTGTGCGAAATTGATTAGATCTTTAAGCTTGCCAAGTCTTGAGTCGTTTTTGAGTTTTAAGCTTGCTTGGGGACAAGCAAGGTTTAAGTTTGGGGTATTTTGATAAGCCTCTGGCTTATCTAGTTTTAAGACTAGATAAACTAGGGTTTATGTGCCAATTTATTCGAGTTTACTCTCGTTTTCGCCCAAATTTGCCTTGTTTTGTTCCTAAGTTGGACGTTGACTCGTTTTGCGTCTTTTGTGTAGTTTTTAGGTTATTTTGGAGAGAATTACGCTTGTGGTTGCTTGTGTTGTTTTCAGGTCCATAAGTGAGGCTCTAAGAATTAAGGAAAGTCAACAAATAGTGGAGATTGCCATTATGGGGATTCTCGCCCCGCGAGAGGAGGCTCGCCCCGCTATAATTTGAAGGTGCGGGAAGACAGAGACCATCACGGCCTAGCCGTGATTGACATCACGGGCGTGTGACGGGAAGTTCGCGTCGCGAGACGTCCTTCGCGTCGCGAGTGTGTGAACTCCAGGAAAGTACCAGAATCGAGACCATCACGGCCCAGGTAGTGATGTATATCACGGCCGTGACCTAAAAGCCATACAAGTCAGAGACCATCACGGCCTAGCCGTGATGTATATCACGGCCGTGACCTAAAATCCACACAAGGCAGAGAACATCACGGCCTGGCCGTGATTGACATCACGGGCCGGGACAAGAAGACTCGCGTCGCGAGACAACCCTTCGCCGCGAATGTTCAAATCCCGTGTGCGCGCTGAAGCGGTCACACGGCCTGGCCGTGAACGCCATCACGGCCGTGACGCGTGGCCTCCTTATAAATAGAGCAGATCAGAACAGAATAGAGGACCTTTTGGATCAGAATTTGCAGAGATCTTTTGTAACCCTTATTCTGGGATTTCTTCTTCTCTTCTTTTCTTTTAATTCATAGGCTTAGGATGGATTCCAATTGTACGTTCGTTGTTGTTACTTATGGACGAGAACTAATCCTCTTGTCCAAGGGACCGATGAAGCCACCCATGGCGGCATAGTATTAATGTAATGTACTTCTCTCTCCTTTAATTCAATTATGATTTTCCAATTCTGTTTTCATTGTGTCGATTATATGCTAGCGTGATCGACTAGTTAAGCGTGATGAGGCCTAGCGGCGATTCGCGTTTCAGAACTTGAATTGGGAACATCGGTCGAGTATTGCACGAGAGTGAATAGGAGATCGGTGCAACCTATAGGGAACAAGAATTAATAGAATTTGAGATTAGGGTTAAGAGACCTAGCAAGTAATTAACCCAAATCATCGAATACGTCCTAATGAGCACGGAAGTGGATTTAGGAGAATTTAGGGGTCCCGGTTGACATTAAAATTGAACTTAGGGAGGAGAATATCATCACTTGGGTACTTTGCATGAGTGGGTAGGTGGATTCGAAACCTTGGATGCTTTTATTTCTGAATTTAATCACCCGTAGCTTTAATTGATTTGATTCCTGAATTGGCAATCTCAATCTCTTTCTATCAACCTCCTTCTATTGCTTAACTAACGTGTCGGATTTCTTGACAATTTAGTATAATTGGTAACCCAATCCTTGTGTTCGACCTCGGTAGAATACTACCGTGTTTTTATTACTTGCGACGACCCGGTACACTTGCCGGAGTCACAACACCATTTCGGTCGCTAAAAAGTCATAAATTTTTGAATTTTACTTTCCTTTATTTTGCGACCGAAATAGAGACCGATAACTCTGCTACGCTCTATTTCGGTCGCTATTTTGCTCGCAATATCAACTCTAATCAGTGTTTGATTTAGATCCTACAATCGGTCGCCATTTCGGTCGCAAACAGCAACTAACAAATTCGGTCACTATTTTCAGTTGCTAAATAACCTTTTTTTTGTAGTGATAACGAGAACAGGCAAGACCTCTGAGGATGCAGTGACCTCTGAGGATAACGAGAACAGGCAAAATCTTTGTTCCAAGACCATTAGTGGACGTGGCCATGAAGCCCAAATTCCTTTTCCATGAACTAAAATTCATAAAGCCCATTAGAAATCATGAAAGTTTCCTATGTCATGTTTAAGTTTTAAGCCTTTTTGATGGGCCCCACAAAGATGAATTCAAGCCCAAGTTTTCAAGGCCCATGCGCAAGCCCAAGAAGGAGTGGGGGCTGCCTTAGTTTGGAAGAGTCAAGTGGATTCTTGAAGTTTCCACACAATTCCACAAGGTTCCACAATGTTCTACCATGTTCCACCATGTTCGACACTTTTCTAACATGTTCTCAAACATTCTAGCTTTTTCTTAAAATATCTCATGAAGAAAAATCATCCAAGAATAGTCAAGATAAGACCACATTTAATGTGGCAAATGGTCATCATTACAATTTGTCGGCAATTTGCAAAATAGTTCTGATGCGAGCCCAATACCAATGAAGCCCAATTTGGACCAAGAGGCCATTCAAGGCCTAGGAGGCCCAATGACAAGAGCAAGAGCTAAGAGGGCCCAACAAGCCCTAAGTCAAATGATTGGACTCCTAATGGAAGCAAGGCCCGAGTCAAATGATGAAGAGCCCAAATGGATTAATGTGATCATCCAAGAGGAAGGCCCAAATGAAAAGGGGGTGTATGAAGAAGAAACAAGTGGGGCACATATGTGAGTCAAGGCCCAATTTTATGTTCAAATTCAATTGAATAAGTGGAGAATCATGCAAGTAGGACCACATGCATGTTCTACACGAATTTAGGGGAATTGTTTTTCTATTTTGAATAAAGTTGTAAATTGTGGGAGTTACATTTTAATGTGATAAGAAAGTGTAACCCCCCACAATTATGAGTCTTTTATGCACATGTTTTTTTTTTGTCTTGGTGGCTGCCATAACACTTTTGTGGCCATTCAAAAGGTTGTCTTAATGTGGGTAATTAGTGTCATGAATAGGCTAATCAATAAATGTGGGTAATTAGTGTCATGAATAGGCTAATCAAATGCTATTTTCGTTTTTTTTTCTTGGATGCCAAAAGTTGGGCAGCCTACACTATTTGTAAAGCATGAAACACCTTGGAAATGCAACTTTGGATGTGATTTGGAATTTTCCATTGTTAGTGAGCATTGTTCTCCTAAGTTCTTGGTTGAACCAAGGTTTCTATCCTTATCAAGAATTCCAACATTCTTGTGGCGGATTTCATTTGGCTTATCAAACAAATCCTTATTTGTTTGTGGCGCCTTCACCCATCTTCTACTCTTTCCATTTTCTTCTTTTATTCTTCAATTCTTGTTTTGGTTACAATTTGGAATCATCTCACTTTGAGTTTTAATTTGAAAATTGCACAACACCTAACAAGATTTCAATCAAATAGATCATAACAAGGCAACCCCATCTTGGTTGTCATCAAGTGGTATCAAAGCTTAGGCTTTGATTGAAATTGTGTTGTGTTCTTCTTTGTTCTTCTTCTTCCCCATTTTTCTTCGTTTCTTTCAAAACCAAAACCACAAAAGAATTACTACTTTGATTCAGTTTTGGAAGGGAAAATTTTTCGTGGCTATTGTTTGATCATACACAAGTGTTCTTCTCTTGTTGAAAGTATAAAAAAAAAAAAAAATCTGGGCAAAAAAAAAATTCGAATATTACAAAAAAAAAGTGTTCTTGAAGTGTTGAGAAAAGAGAAGAGAAAAGAAGTTTCCAATTGATCAATTAGTGTTCTTACAATTTTTTTCCCTTCTTCCTTTTTTTTTTCATTTCCAAATCTTTTCCTTTCTAGCCTTTCTTTCTTTGTTTCCTTTAGTTTGATAAGTTTTGTGATTTTTGTTACTTGAGTTTTGGAAATTTTTGTGTTTTTGACTTGATTCCTCTAAGAACCCAAGGAGAACATAGAGTGGAAAAAGGCTTGAGAGATAAATTACATCTTGTGTGGAAAAAGCCAAAAAGAGTAAACAAAAAAATACACTTTTGTGAGAAAAGAGAGGGAGTGTTGTGAGGACAAATTACATTTTCTACTACTCAAATGGGTGATAGTCCACCATTGTCACCAAGGACAGCCACTCTACATGCTAGAATGGCCAATCAAGTTCAAGCACTCCAAAGACAAATGGAGCAAATGCAAGCCAACTATGATAGAGAACTAGCCAACCTTCAACGGGATGACTCAAGTGGCTATGATAGTGAAGAAAGAGGGAGGCCAAGAGGAGGAAGACCTAGAAGAGGAGGCCATAGGGGAGGAAGGCGTGATGAGAGGATTGAAGGGGTTAAAATCAAAGTTCCTTCCTTTTTTGGAAAGAATGACCCCGAAGCTTATTTGGAGTGGGAGCTTAAAATGGAGCAAGTCTTTGATTGTAACACTTACAATGAAAGAAAGAAAGTGAAGGTGGCAGCCTTGGAGTTCAAGGAGTATGCACTAGTATGGTGGGATCAATTCCAAAAGGAGAGGAGGAGAATTGGAGAGGAGCCAATTGAAACTTGGGAAGACATGAAAATTGTAATGAGGAGGAGATTTGTCCCAAAGCACTACCAAAGGGACATTCACAATAAATTACAAAGACTCACCCAAGGTTCTAAAAGTGTGGATGAGTACTTCAAGGAGATGGAGTTGGCCTTACTAAGGTCAAATTTTGAAGAAGACCGTGAAGCAACTATGGCAAGGTTCTTGCATGGCTTGAACCAAGAAATTCAAGATGTGGTGGAGTTGCAAAACTATGTAGAGCTTGAAGATTTGGTGCAACAATCAATTAAGGTGGAGCAACAATTAAAGAGGAGGAAATCCAAATATTCCTCTTCATCATCTTCCAAATTCCCATCTTCAAATTGGAAGGACAAGCAAAAGAAGGAGGGTGCACCAAGCAAGGAGGCCGTGAGCACCTCTCAAGGCAAGAAGCCCATGGAGCCAACCACAAGGAGCCGAGATGTCAAGTGTTTCAAATGTCTTGGTCATGGCCACATAGCCTCTCAATGTCCAACCAAGAGAACTATGGTGTCCATGAATGGTGAAGTGATGTCTCAATCCGAAGCTTCAAGTGGAGAGGAAAGTGAAGAAGAAGTGTTCATGCCGGATGGTGACTTACTTATGGTGAGGAGGCTTTTGGGAAGTCAAGTGAAGGAACATGAAGCTAGCCAAAGGAGAGAACATTTTCCACTCTAGATGCCTAATTCAAGGTAAAGTTTGTTCTCTAATAATTGATGGAGGTAGTTGTGCAAATGTAGTAAGTTCTAGGTTGGTGTCTAAATTAAACCTTAGCACTAAAACCCATCCAACACCATATAGACTTCAATGGTTGAGTGAGGTTGGGGAGATGGTGGTGAACAAACAAGTGGAGGTTCCATTCTCCATTGGGAAGTATGAGGATAATGTTCTTTGTGATGTAGTGCCTATGGAGGCAAGCCATATGTTGTTGGGAAGGCCTTGGCAATATGACAAGAAGACCATTCATGATGGATTTTCAAACAAGTTCACTTTCATGGACAAGGAGCGAAAGGTTGTACTCTCTCCTTTATCTCCAAAACAAGTTAGTGAGGATCAAAAGAAAATGAGAGAAAAAAGAGAGCAAGAGAGAAAAGAAAAAGAGAGTGAACAAGAGAAAAAAAGTGATGAAAAATAAAAAAAAAATCATGACAAAAAAAGAGAGAAAAACCAAGATGAAAAATAGAGAAAGGAGAGTTGTCTTGCCACAAAAAGTGAGGTGAAAAGTGCATTGGTTTCAAGGCAGCCCCTATACATGCTTTTGTGTAGGGAATTTTGTTTAAATACTAACATTTCTAATGATCATTCTTTGTCTAGTGGTGTGAAAAATCTTTTGCAGGAATTTGAGGATATCTTCCCTAAGGAAGTGCCACATGGCCTTCCACCTTTGAGGGGAATTGAGCACCATATTGACCTCATTCCGGGTGCATCATTGCCCAATAGGCCAGCCTATAGGAGCAATCCTCAAGAGACCAAAGAAATCCAAAAACAAGTGGAGGACTTGTTGCAAAGAGGATGGGTGCAAGAAAGCTTAAGTCCATGTGCGGTACCCGTCATTTTGGTGCCCAAAAAGGATGGCACTTGGAGGATGTGCACGGATTGTAGGGCCGTGAACAACATCACCATTAAGTATAGACATCCTATCCCTAGACTTGATGATTTACTTGATGAATTGTTTGGTGCTTGCATTTTTCTAAAATTGATTTGAAAAGTGGGTACCATCAAATTAGGATAAGGGAAGGGGATGAATGGAAAACCGCTTTCAAAACCAAATTTGGTTTGTATGAATGGTTGGTAATGCCTTTTGGTTTAACAAATGCACCAAGCACTTTTATGAGGCTTATGAACCATGTCTTAAGAGAATTTTTGGGAAAATTTGTGGTGGTATATTTTGATGATATCTTAATATATAGCAAAAACTTAGATGAGCACCATGAACATTTAAGGGCTGTTTTGCTTGTATTAAGAAAAGAAAGGTTGTATGCAAACTTGGAAAAATGTACTTTTGTGTGGATCATGTGATTTTCCTTGGTTTTGTGATTAATGCTAAAGGGGTCCATGTGGATCAAGAAAAGATTAAGGCCATTCAAGATTGGCCAACCCCAAAAAATGTGAGTGATGTGAGGAGCTTTCATGGTTTGGCTAGTTTCTATAGGAGGTTTGTTAAAGATTTTAGCACATTGGCTGCACCTCTTAATGAAATTGTCAAAAAGAATGTTGGGTTTAAATGGGGGGAAAACAAGAACAAGCTTTTAAGGAACTTAAGAAAAAGCTCACCCATGCACCAATTCTTGCTTTGCCTAATTTTGCAAAATCTTTTGAAATTGAATGTGATGCTTCTAATGTTGGTGTTGGGGCTGTTTTGATGCAAGAGGGGCATCCAATTGCTTATTTTAGTGAGAAGTTAAGTGGAGCTGCACTTAATTATCCCACCTATGATAAGGAGTTGTATGCCTTAGTGAGAGCTTTGCAAACTTGGCAACACTATCTTTTGCCTAAGGAATTTGTAATTCATAGTGACCATGAATCTTTGAAATATTTGAAGGGTCAAGGAAAATTGAATAAGAGACATGCTAAATGGGTTGAATTTCTTGAACAATTTCCTTATGTTGTAAAACATAAAAAGGGTAAGGCCAATGTTGTGGCGGATGCACTTTCAAGGAGACATGCTTTACTTTCCACTCTTGAAACAAAGTTGTTTGGACTTGAATGTGTTAAGGAATTGTATGAGCATGATGATGACTTTTCTCAAATCTTTGCAAATTGTGTGCATTCAGCCCAAAATGGATTTTTTAGGCACCAAGGTTTTTTATTCAAAGAAAAGAGGTTGTGTGTGCCTAAAAGCTCCATTAGGGACTTACTTGTGAAAGAGGCACATGAAGGGGGACTAATGGGGCATTTTGGGGTTCAAAAGACTTTGGACATGTTGCATGAACATTTTTATTGGCCTCATATGAAATATGATGTGCAAAAATTTTGTGAAAAATGCATTGTGTGCAAAAAGTCAAAATCCAAAGTTATGCCTCATGGACTTTACACTCCTTTGCCTATTCCTGATTTTCCTTGGATTGATTTATCAATGGACTTTGTTGTTGGGTTGCCTAGGACAAAAAGTGGAAAAGATTCAATCTTTGTTGTGGTAGATAGATTTTCAAAAATGGCACATTTTATACCATGCAAAAAGATTGATGATGCTTGTCATGTGGCGGATTTGTTCTTTAAAGAAGTGGTGAGACTTCATGGTCTCCCAAGAAGCATTGTTAGTGATAGGGACACCAAGTTCCTAAGCCACTTCTGGAGGACTTTGTGGGGAAAGCTTGGAGCAAAGCTTCTTTTCTCCACTACTTGCCATCCTCAAACGGATGGACAAACTGAAGTTGTGAATAGGACTCTTTCTTCCCTTTTAAGGGCTGTGATTAAAAAGAATATTAAGTATTGGGAGGAGTGTTTGCCTCATGTGGAGTTTGCATACAATAGGGCTATTCATAGCACCACTCAATTTTCTCCTTTTGAGGTTGTTTATGGTTTTAATCCTCTAACTCCTCTTGATTTATTGCCACTGCCTAATTCTTCCATTTTGAAGCATAAAGATGGTAGGTCCAAGGCAGAATATGTGAAGAAGCTCCATGAGCAAGTTAAGGCCCAAATTGAAAAAAAGACCGAGAGCTATGCAAGACAAGCCAACAAGGGAAGGAAGAAAGTCGTTTTTGAACCCGGAGATTGGGTATGGGTGCATATGAGGAAAGAAAGGTTTCCTTCCCAACGGAAATCAAAACTTCAACCAAGGGGAGATGGGCCATTTCAAGTTGTAGCCAAGATCAATGACAATGCTTACAAGTTGGACCTTCCTAGTGAACATGGGGGTATTAGTGCAACTTTTAATGTGGCTGATTTGTCTCTTTTTGATGTAGGTGATGACGACTCTAATTCGAGGACGAATTCACTTGAAGAAGGAGGGGATGATGCGAGCCCAATACCAATGAAGCCCAATTTGGACCAAGAGGCCATTCAAGGCCTAGGAGGCCCAATGACAAGAGCAAGAGCTAAGAGGGCCCAACAAGCCCTAAGTCAAATGATTGGACTCCTAATGGAAGCAAGACCCGAGTCAAATGATGAAGAGCCCAAATGGATTAATGTGATCATCCAAGAGGAAGGCCCAAATGAAAAGGGGTGTATAGAAGAAGAAACAAGTGGGGCACATATGTGAGTCAAGGCCCAATTTTATGTTCAAATTCAATTGAATAAGTGGAGAATCATGCAAGTAGGACCACATGCATGTTCTACACGAATTTAGGGGAATTGTTTTTCTATTTTGAATAAAGTTGTAAATTGTGGGAGTTACATTTTAATGTGATAAGAAAGTGTAACCCCCCACAATTATGAGTCTTTTATGCACATGTTTTTTTTTGTCTTGGTGGCTGCCATAACACTTTTGTGGCCATTCAAAAGGTTGTCTTAATGTGGGTAATTAGTGTCATGAATAGGCTAATCAATAAATGTGGGTAATTAGTGTCATGAATAGGCTAATCAAATGCTATTTTCGTTTTTTTTCTTGGATGCCAAAAGTTGGGCAGCCTACACTATTTGTAAAGCATGAAACACCTTGGAAATGCAACTTTGGATGTGATTTGGAATTTTCCATTGTTAGTGAGCATTGTTCTCCTAAGTTCTTGGTTGAACCAAGGTTTCTATCCTTATCAAGAATTCCAACATTCTTGTGGCGGATTTCATTTGGCTTATCAAACAAATCCTTATTTGTTTGTGGCGCCTTCACCCATCTTCTACTCTTTCCATTTTCTTCTTTTATTCTTCAATTCTTGTTTTGGTTACAATTTGGAATCATCTCACTTTGAGTTTTAATTTGAAAATTGCACAACACCTAACAAGATTTCAATCAAATAGATCATAACAAGGCAACCCCATCTTGGTTGTCATCAAGTTCTTATACTTTTGGAATCTTTGCAAAATGGTCCCTAGAAATTATTTGCACTTTAATCCTTTGAAAAGCCACCTCCTTTCTCCTAAATCCTTCAAAAGTGGCGCAGCCCACATCCTTATAAATATGCCTTCACTTCATTATTTGACATTTTCACACTTTGCACAAAAACTACTCAAAAGTTCTAAGTTCATAAGCCTTTTAGCATCATTTTGTGAAGCAAGTCGTTGGATCTTCACTTTTTTTTATCTTCAAGAGGTGAATCATATTCTTCTTCCTTAATCATATCTATGTTCTTCAATAAATTTAATGATTCAAAGTCTATTTCATCTATGTTCATCACTTTTAAGTTTCTAGATCTAGAACTTTGAAAATTCATAACTAATTCTAGAAAAATCTTTTTGACATGAAACCAATTGCTATGATCTTAAAATCATCTCTATTTTCATCATCTATAAGCATATGATCATGAGAAATTTCTTTCCTTGATTTCTGGACTGGGACGAATCTAAGACAAAATGATGTCCATAGGTTTTGTTTCATTTTCATGTCTTGATTCATGATTCAATCTTCTAGTACCTTGATAGTTCTTGTATGTAAGTACATAGGAGATCAAAAATCAAACTCTAACCTATTTGTTTCATAAAGGCCGAACCCTAGGTGGATGAGATTTGATGAGTTTTGTTCAAAGTTTTCATTAATGACCTTAGTAATCAAGCTATTAGTATGTATGCTTAACAAATCCAAGTTGGTTTATCAAACTAAAAACCCTAGCCCTATGAACATGTCAAGTCCGAATCTAAGTATATAAGAGTTAGGAAGTTTTGATTTTAAAATTTAGTTGTTTAGTCACTAATCCATGATCTTGGTTGATTAAGGACCATTAATCTATGACTTAATCATAATTAGAAATTTTAAGGATTTTGAACCCTTAAAGTCAGCCCTTGGCCGAAACCCTAACCCTAAAGGTTAGAGGATTTTGTTGCAAATTTTAGTCTTGTAATAAGTAATCTATGTTAGTTAAGACTCTAGTAACTAGGATCCAAAAGATGGCATTAAGAAGATAACCCTAAACCTATTTTCTAAGTCTTGGCCGAACCTAACCCTAAAGTGTCATAGATGGTTGTTATTTGATTAATTATAGTTATGTTGTTTGGTTCAAGGTGAAACTATTAAGCTGTGGTGTGATAGCGAGGAACGTTGAGTTCAAGACTTCGGTGCTAGCTCAGGTGGGGGAAAGAACCATTCCATCGTCGGAACCGATAAGTAGTATATAATTTATAATAATGGTGTAGGGCGACCTAAACCCTACTAGTAGTCGAGTAATCGACAAGACCAAAATCCCATTAGAAACCTTTTCTGTAAACCCATTTGAGGATGTTTGATTTTATGTTATAGAATTTACTGTGATACGTTGGTTGAGGTATTCCATCTGCATGTGACGTATTATTTCGGTGTTTGAATATTTATGATCTTGAGGATGTTTGTCTGTCACGGCCGTGATGGCTATCACGGCCAGGCCGTGACAGAGTCTGACTTTGTTATTTATTTGGTTGAACTATTATGATTTGGTTGTGATAAATTGCCTTATATGATATTGAGATATTTGAAAATTCTGTTGATTTATGTGTTACGCATGATCTTCCTGGGTTTAATATTGTGCTTATCTGATTTTTAAGTAAGGATATGTGTTGTTCGGAAGATAATTGTTTGGGGGAAAGAACAATGATGATTTAGAGGTGCTTAGCCTAATTAAGTGGTTTTATCTATGAGGAAAAGGTGTTGAGACTTTGATGGAAGGTTGAGGCACTAGGTTGTTATTGATGTAATTTAGGGAGATTCATTTATAGATGTATTGTTATTCACAGCCGTGTGAGTGGAACACACGAGGTCAGGATATCCTATTTTGGGATATCGGATATTGTGGGTGAGTGCCCTACGGATGTGGATGCCGAGGTAGACTACCGTAATACTCTTTAGTTCTTGACGAGTTCGCATGTTCTTGGCACTGGACCGTTATGGAATGATATTCCTTGACGAGTTCGCATGTTCTTGGCACTGGACCGTTTTGGATTGATGCTCCTTGACGCGTTCGTATATTCTTGGCACTGGACCATTTTAGACTAATACTTGTTTAGTCTTTGATGCGTTCGAAATTTATTGGTACTGGACCGTTCTGGACTACTGACTAATGTGACAGGAGTAAATATGGCCACATCAGTATAAAGTCTTAGTTGCAGGGGCTGAGGGTAGAGGATGATATAGTGAATTGAGGATGATTGTTGATTTTGAGTGATGCGTGTCTGTGGCTATTATTATATTATGTGCTATGTTTTCTGTTCCGCTTTTGATGATAGACTGTTTCTTATCCCCTATATCTTTCTGTGTGTTGTATTTTATTTCTGATGTGATCGTACGAGAAGACCCGATGGAGGAACCAATTGCTGAGGAGTTAGATGGAACTCCTTACGAACCAGATGCTGGAGGTCGAGCTATGATTTATGGCGATTAGAGTATAGACATTATGTCAAGTGTGTCTAAGGAGTATTTATATTTCCGCTGAGTATGTCTGTAGTGCAGTATATACCTGTGAGGGATCCTACTGAGAGAATACCCTCAACAGTGTTTTGGTAATGTAATAAATAAACATGTGTGCAGTTATGTAATATAGTTTGGTGTGTTTTATATTTGTAGAAGTTTATTAATTAAGTTTTAATTTTTACGTATTTTCAACGATAAGCGCGCGATTAAGTAAATAAATATTAAGGTTTTAATGTAATAATACAATGGGGCACAACGGGGTGTCTCAGAAGACGTCCACTAGAACTCCAACATATCGTATGGAAGCTCTAACCTCAACCTCTATGATGAATTATCCAAACGACATCTTGACATCTCAGTCTTATCAAATGAATACAGAAGGCACATAACAAGACGACATAAGCAATATAAAATAAGGAGATGAGATTCCCAAACATCACAGCATATGGCAGATATGAAAATATCCCGACACCACATAACATATATTCATATTCATGTACACATATATCTCAGTCAAACAGTCCAGTATATACAAGTAACAGATAAACGTGCACATATAGCCAACAGTACACAAAATCAATGTAACCATAATCTCATCAAGCATGACTGGACACTGTTAGTTCATAGAGACACGAGAATAGAAGTAATTGATTGAAACTGCATAGTCCCATACCTACACAATCTCAAGGAAGATTTGACCCTAACTTCGAAGCTAAGAGAACATTCGGAAGGAGTGATTAGAGCACATGTTTCACAACTGCCAATATTAGGCATCTTGTGCGTTCAATAGTAATAGCCACATAGTGGTACTATAATTGATTGTGAAACACTCTCGATAATCGTGACCGGCTAGCATTTAGTCGTTGATGTCAGTGTATTGCATGGAATGCCACGACCAAGAAGAATCACCAACTGGCCATTTGTGACCCTCCTACCCTAAACACCCACAAGACCATTTAAGATCGTCGCTAGCACGTCCTCATGCACACATACATGTCGGCTCAACTTCCTAGGCACAAAGGTCTTACAAAACATAGTATCAATTAGGTGTTTAGGCAATGATACCGTTAATGGCGCGTGCATTTATATTTATCCACCGAATAAATTTCGGGGTTCCTTACGGAGACCAAAAGCCATTTAGTTCATTTTTATCCATCGGATAAATTTCGTGGTTCCTTACTGAAACCAAAAGCCATTCTAGAGGCAAAGCAGACAGTAGCAACCTCTTGGGAATCACCCCTCGTTGGACTATCCATGTTTCAATGCTTTAGTACTTTATGAAGGTTGGTCATTCATCGCCAACTCAATTATGCCTCTATAATTCCATTCTCGAATAGGATTACTTGTCGAGCAAGCAAACTCAAAATACTCTTTGTCATTAAGTATTATGGATGTAAGGATGAGTTAATCATCCTTACTTTATGACATTTGGTCTTGCTCCACCACGAGTCATAATCATTAAGTATTTGTTTTCATTAAGCCATCATCGACTTAGGTTTTCCATTTAACTTAAAATACTAGTCTTGAAGACCAATACCACCTTTATCCAAAATCAAAACCCTTTGTCTAAAACCAAATCATTTTGGAAGTAAGATTGACTCATAGGTATATTGATACCAAATCCCTCAAAATGGTATTTCAAATCCCGTAAAATTATTGAATGAAAATTTTCCCTTTTTACTTGATTTAGGGCTGAAACCACTAAACTTTCAAATCAAGCTTCCTTTACTCAAAATCATTACTTATCTAGGTTCTCATACTCATTTTCAGGTATTAAAATACCAAAGTAAGGTGTTGAATATTATTTCACTCAAAAGTCCTAAAACTTGACCTAAACAACTATCAAAGTCATTTTTGAAATCAATTGAACTCTTTAAGATGGTTTTAAACACTAAAAACAGTTTTGGAAAACAATACCTCCTTGTTTTCATTTATCCTTAAAACATTTATTTATTTAGTTACTAAAGCATCATTTTGATAATTCAAAATATAACGTACAATCAAAATAATTCTCAATCTATTTCCAAAACCTTAATCAAAAATCAAACTTCCGAAATAATTGTTCAAAACAAATTCCTTTTCCTTTTATGGATTTAACATTCATCTTCTCACTTAAGGATATTAAAGCCGCTTAAGTTTCAAGGATTGGAGTTAAACTCCCATTTCCATTCACATTTGGCCAAAAGCCAATTACAACCAAAGTGAAGGTTACACTTCACCAAATAATCTCACAATTACACATACACATCAATATATCCAGTTATATCGAATAATCACAATAATCAAGTTATTTGCAATAACCAAGTGATGGTTTTCAACATGCTAGAAATCATTTTCCAACCAATCAATCACACCAATGAACATCAATCTAACAACAATTAATAACCACAATAATGCCCTAATAAGGGACTAAATAAACAAAGTGGATAATCCTTAATTTAGGATTTTCCGACACCAAACAATTTAAAGCCATCTTCACATCCACCAATATGGTGTGATGTGGTTCACTCCCCCCTTACCTCTTGTAGACAAGAGAGGATCATTTCATTGGTGCTTCAACAATCAGCTTCCTTCTGAGCGAAGCAGCACAAAGCTAAACTCCAACTCGACATTCTAGTTTCCTCTAAACAGTTCTTGTCAACTCCCGAAACATGTGAAACCTGCTTTCCCCAAGCAAACACAACCACAATAACATCCCAGAGAGGGAGTCCAAGCATTTTCAACAACCAGACAATTCAGACAATCAGGTACTCACTATCAACTACTCCCTCTAAATTGATTTAAATACTTAATTTCTCAAAACAGGGTCACATTCAACAGAAATCAGATTTGGGCAAAACAGTGCTCATCACCATAAATTGGGGAAAATGAGATTTTATCATAAGATTACAAAATCAGTTTGGTATACATAAATTGACAGTCCCAATTACATGGAAACATAGTTAATTTCACAAAAACATAATCAATTCCCAGAAAAAATCAGATTGGGGCTTTAGGGTTCATAGAGCAATTTGGGGAAAATCAATCTACTTAAAGAATGATGAAATTAGTTTAGGGAAACACTAATTCATAGTCCCAATTGCATAAAAACAAGGTTTAATTTCAAAATTACAATCTGAATTCAAAAGGCTAGGGTTAGGGTTTCAAAATCAATTTGGGGAAAACTCGTTCTAACAAAAGAATAATGAAATTAACATATGAAAATGCTAAATTACAGTCCCAATTGCATAAGATTAAAGTTAATTTTACATTTGAAGTTAGAAATCAAAATACTAGGGTTTGAGGAAATTCGGATTTTTGAAATGAAGCTTAGTAAGGATGACAATCACTCACCCAAACAAAGAGGAATCAAGGTGGTGGCAGCAAGGTCGACCGGTGGGACTCCGAGGAGGTGCCAGTGACGGCGGAGCTCCGTTTCGTGACTGTAAGACGGCCAAGACCGAAACCAAACCCCCAGCACGTGCAGTCGCGAGGTGGTCGGACATGGAAGTCCAGTGGCGGCGAAGTACAGGCGGAGGAAGGTGGAGCATAAGCAAGGACGTGCATTGTCTTCCTCTACGTCGACCGACGACGCGTGCGACTGGTTGGATGGAGCTGGAACGACGGTCCGAACTAGTGGTGCTCGGATGTTTGTCTTACCCTTGCAGACGATGGGGACAAGGTGGCGACCGGATTCGAGCAGTGGGTGGCGCCGCAACCACGACAAGGACGAACCAGGAGGGCAGCGAGTCGCGAGGTCGTCTTCCCCATGACGTACAACGGTCGGACGTCCCTCAACAAGAGGCGGTGCGCGATTGCTGTGTGGGTTTAGAGAGGAAAGGAGAGAAATTTGAAAGTGGAGAGAAGAAGAGGTTGTTATGAAGAAGAAGAAGAAGAAGAAGAAGAAGAAGAAGAAGAAGAAGGAAACGAGAAGAATAAGAAGGGGAAAGGAAGGTGTCGTGGAGGGGTGTTGACCAAGGGAAGAAAAAGAGTTATGTTTTTTTTGTCTTTACGATGATAAAAATTAAATTTGAGTGATTAAAAATGAGTCTAAAAAAAATTAAATAATACTGGCCCTTGGATCTGAAAATATTTAGTGACAAATATATACTATTCAAATTAGAGTAAAGATTGATGATTGAATTTATCAACCAAGAAAATCCGTGATACAAAATTAATCTCCAGTTAACATTATTTTAAAATCTAAAATTAAATAGGGTAACATCTGAAAATAAATTCCTTTGAATCATATTATTTAAAATATTTTTCTAAACTGAGAATATTAGTGACAATAGTGTAATATTATTGTTCTGCAAGCGTGTATACACTACAGTAACGTAGTGTTAACGCACCCAATAAAAATATTTTAAATGAGTAAATAAAATTACTCAAACTAAACAACATAAAAATAAACAAAAATAAACATCCAGATAATTAATTATTTCAAGAAAATAGTTAACCTTATATGTGAAAAACTGGGATGTTACACATGGCTCCCCCTTCACTTAACCACACTTAGGCAAATTTTTTCTCATTTGGCATCATCTTCAAACATAAACCATATTCTCTTAAGAACTCATAAGAACACTTTGGTGATTTTGTGAATAACTTGATCATTTTCATCCCTTTTTCTCATCAACAAGAGGTAATCTCTTCTCTCCATGATCAATCATGAACTCTTCTTCATTCATTTTGTAAGTTTAAGCCATGAATCATCATGTTCATCATCATATTCAAAGCTCATGATGCTTTCTTCAAAAATTCATAGAAAATTGTAGAAAAATCCATTTGACTTGAAACCAATTTCTATGATTTCGTCTTGATGTCTATATTCATCATCTAGAAGCATGAACCCAAAAGAAATTCCTTCCCAATTTTTCCAAGCATGGCCGAACCCTAGCTTTTGGGTGTAAATGGGTTTTGCTTCAAATTTTGATTAATGATGCATGATTTCATCTCTTAAAATCATTATGGGTATTGAATCCAAGTGATTGAGAAACCAAAATCAAAATCCTAACCTATTTTTTTCATGAGGGACGAAACCCTAATTTCTTGAAGTAAATGGATTTTGATTCGATTTTTGTCTTATGAAACTTGAATTCATCCCTATACTATCCAAGTTTGTTGAATCCAAGAGATGAAAATCAAGTGAAATTTCTAACTCAAAATTAGTGTCAAGGCCAAAACCCTAACTCATGGAGTTAGATGAGTTTTGTTCAATGTTCTTGGTTCATGATCATTGATTTTGTCTTCATCATGTTTAAGGATCATAAATCCATGAGTTAGAAAAATTTTAACATCCCTAGCCTAATGATCTATTGAAGGCCGAACCATAACCCTCATGAACTCAATGAGTTTTGTTTGATTTTGTTAATTTTTTGTTATGATTTGTGATGAAGGATCAATTGGTGTTGAGTTTATCTGAGCGGTATGAAGGAAAACGAATCCAAATCGGAAAATTGTTCGTGAAACCAAAACTTGAATCTACAAGAGTTAAGGGGAGTTTACCTGAGGAGTTTAAGATAGATCCATATGTTATCTTAGAGTTGCCTGTAATTTATCCGTTGTGGTTTCCTGTGATTTAAAATTGTTTGTTGTTTAATTTGCTATGTGTTTTGGATGTGATATGTTGATTTGCGTGATTATAACTGAATTGTTGAGTTATAATTGTGATGCATGCAATAATTGTGATGTATGCTATATTGTGTTATGATGAAATTATCTGCTGTTGAGTGATGGATTGAGAAACATGACATTGGTCAGTGTTTGAATTATTTTGGGGATAAAAGCTTGATAAGCTTAAATATTTAATCAAAGTGATTAAATTGTGGAAATTTGAGGAAAAATGGAAAAACATTATTTTAATAATATTTTCGGTGGAAAATGAGTTAATGAGTGACAGTAAGGGCGGAACTGTGATAAAATTTCACAAGCTTTAGTTTTTCCAAAATAAATTCAATTATATTATTAAATAATAGTTAAAGTAATTAAGTTATTAAAAAAGTGTAATATTGACGTCGGGATAATTATTTACGAGAGAAAAGTCATTTTGAGTTATGAAAAGATTTTTACGGCATAAGTTTTGGAAAAACTATTTTTATTTTGTTATAAATTTATTGGAAAAAGGATTTTTAAAAATTTGATGTTTTTATGAGAACGGTTTTCAAGAATGAAGTAATCGAGAAGAAAAGGAATTTGTCTACGATTTTACGTTTTATAAACGTTTTTAACAGAAAAGGATTTCTGTAAAGGGGTTTTATTCAATGAAAATAATTCCATTAAACTTGGATAAGTTTTCGGAGGTTTGGTTTTGTATTTGTTGTTTCACTGAGCGAAATGTTTTAAAAAGGAAAAATGAACCTAGTAACAGAGACGTCGGAACTCTAGTGTTATGTTGACACGTAGATCATGGATCTCTGTTAGTGGACTGAGTGTCCTGTAAAAGTTTTTAGGGATTGACTGTCCTAAAAATTGATATGAGGAATGTGAATCTCATATACGTGAGCCTAAAACTAGTGCATCAGTTTAGGGCTTTACAATTAGGCACTCGGACTAATATGTCCTGTGTTGAGTTTAAAACACTTGGACTCATGTGTCATGTGTTTGTTTAAAGTGAAAAAATCTTAATATAAAATTAAGCATGGTCATAAGCTTTGAGATTCAACAAGGGAAGAATATGACGAAAAATAAAATGAAATGAGAATAAAAGTTTTCTCATGCATTAGTTGGCAGACGTGCATTAATGGACTATGTTTCCATTTAATGCGATGACCTTTGTGTCCTGAGTGGGCCATTGTGTTATCGACAATAAATTCCATTTATCACAGTAACTATTATGTCATGAGTGGGCCAATGTGTTACATTTTTTAGCAATAACCATGGTGGACAGAGTGTTGACCAATGTGTTATATGTTCGTTGGACATTGTTTTATTTTGTTTTTACAGTTATCCATGAAAAGAGCCTGATCTGCTCAAAATGAGATGGAAAGTTGTGGGATCTCCGGAGATTATATATCAAATTAGAGCTTGAATATTGAAGTGTCTTGCATTTTTATAAAATCGTGATGAATGTCGGGAATGAATCCCATTGACGAAATTATTATGATGTTTGGATAATTTTCCATATGTTGTGACTATCAAGTATATGCTGTTTTGTGTGTTGTGCTTGTGGTTATCTTATCAAAACTCATATATTGGTATCTCACCCTTGTATATTTGTTTGTTGTTTCCTCTATTATGTGGAATATATATGTGAGTACAGATGGGTCCAGACGGAGTGGATTTGAACTACTCGGGGATCCGTGCCGTGACATTTGACAACGCGGATGACGGTGGTGCTTGGGTCATTAACCCAGGGGCTCGAAGTGTCACCTATACATGTCCTGTTAGGACTCTCTTTAGGACATTGGCAGTTGGGTCACAGCGACGCGTTCATAGTATGGAGACGATCGAGGTCTCACTGCCACCCATTTGGATGATTCTGCAGCATTTGGTACAGCACGGGGACTTAGAACATCACCCTCCCTCGCATGTTCAGCCTTTACAGCAAGTAGCCCCAGAGTCACCTCTAGGGCCTATAGTGTTGATCCCGGAGGAGGTGCGGGATGAGATGGAGGAGGATCTTGAGGAGGATCTGATTGCTGATCCGGACTATGTTCCTCTTGAGGATGGTGTAGTCCCGGATGTTGGAGAGGGGGTTGAGGTATCCTCTCCGGATACACCTCCTGGGGGTGGGGATGTCTACACTAGACTCCCCAATGGGTTTCATTAGTAGCGACCGGCTGTAGGATGTGGTTCTATTTTTGGGAAGAATGGGATTTTAGATAGTCTGACTTTCTGGCTGCTGAGAGACATCTTTTTGAGTAGTGGTTTCAGACTCCCACTGTGATATAGTTATGTTGTTTTTCGTTTGGTTGTGTTTTTATGACTGTAGAAGGTGACCTGGTAGGATGAAGGTCTTGTGTAAAACTCTTGTGATGCATATGTATGATATATAGTTGTACATTATGCTTGATGGTATTGGGTTGTATGTGATGTAAAGGAAAAGAAAAAAAAAATTATCACCAATTTTGAAAGAATAAGTAATTAGAAAACTTATTTTCCGAAAGTAACCAGCAACATGTTATTTCTTTAAGTTTTCAATTCCGCAACAAGTTACTTAAATGTGATATCCTGAGAAGGGGTGTCGCAGTTGTCATCCATAGGATAATTTAAGCTTAGGTTTGGAATCCAAGTGTCCATATGTGGCACCTCCCCTCCTCCACACATTGATATGTGTCCAAAAGTGACATGTGTCATCCCCACGTGTCACCGCATGTGGCCCTGTCAGCACAACATGGTGTTTTCTTATGCATTTTCCTGTGTAACCTACTTCTGGGATATTTTTATGTACTATTTTAGGCTACTACTAAAACCTACTATACTCAATTCAGATTAATTTTAATATTTAAACTCGATTAATTAATTAATTAATCGCTCGGTTTGCATTTATTTGCGTTTTGGACTCATCTCAACTCTGATTCTCCTCAAACTTGAAACACAAGCTCACTAACACCTAAGGAACGTGATTAAGCCTTCAAACATGCTTATTCCTTTCCTCATACACTAATCAAGAAAACAAGGTATTACATTACTACCCCCTTAAAATAGATTTCGTCCTCGAAATTTAGCGGTGGTTACATATCATCCCATGGTCCTTCACATCCTTAACTTTATATCTTACATGATCGACATTATAATCTTATGTAAGGGTCCAACATGCTTTCGTTACGTCACTCTAATATAACTATTGATAATGCAAACTTACCGATTTAAACATAAGCCAACATACTGAAACTTAAATATACTCCAACTCATCGATCCATATATTTACATGTACATACATAGCATGCCATCAGTAGGTCTTTAACATATATATATATATATATATATATATATATATATATATATATATATATATCATCACCTTAAAAATAATAGCCTCACAGTCATTTAACTTATAACTTCACAAACTTTATCCTTTTTAAAACATAGCAAAAGGAAATTTATGGCTACTTCTTGAAAGACTATCAAACATTGAACATCTACTCATGGTTGAGAAGACTCAGTTCCTCTCAATGTGAACACACACCCCGTTGTTGAAGGTCATGTTGCCTGCTGTATCGTTCATGTTCCCTGCCTATCGCTACCTGATTTTGTCGTCTTTCCTTGCCTACAGTCAGGGGAAACATGTCATGTCTTGCCACACTTAAAACAAACAAAATCCTTTGCTTGACGATCTCTCATTAAGTGTGCGCCTCCACACTTAAAACAATTGAACTGTCGTTTTCCATATACTCCAACTGTCATGGTTCGTTGCTCTAGACGACCATATGGTTTATGTTCACTTTGAGATCCCTCATCTTTATTTTTTTGATGATTCCTTATTGGCCCCTTGTTTTTCTTTTGTTGACGGGCTTCTCTTATTTTATCATGACATTCCAAAGCAGTACCACTTTCAACCATTTCCAAAAATCTTAAACCATCTTCAAATCTTCTATAGATCCAATTCTCATCTTGGTGCACTTGATAAAATTTGGAGAATTTGAGCAAAGACTCGAACCTCATGGAGTATTCACCCACAGAGATCCTTCCTTTTTTTTGGACTTAGGAATTCCTGCTCCTTCTCATGTCTCATGGTTTCGGAAAAATACTTTTCCAAGAAGCATTCCCTGAAAAGTTCACATGTAACTATTCTTCCTTCAGCTTCCAACTTCTTCTATCGATTCTTACACCAAGACTCTGTACTTTCCACCAGCATAAAAGATGCATAAGTTACTTTCCTATCTTATCTATAGCTCATAGCCGGGAAAACTTTCTCTATCTCTTGTATCCATAACTCTGATCCTTCCTAATCATACTCTCCGTGAAACTGTGGTGGTTTTCCTTTCATAAATGCAACCAGCCCTGAATCCATTACTCCTTATTGTCCTTGATTTTGATGTTGGTTTTGTTATTGTTATAGTTGTTGTATTAACCGTGTATTCTGTTTCGTTTGTTGTAACATGGTTGCTGCCATATCTCTTATTGTCCTCATGACTTCAAATTCGTTTTCTTCCTCGGTCCTAGAAGTTTCTTTATTTCCACTACTATTTTCTGTGGCCTCTCCACGTCTGCTACTACGAGTTCCACGAGCCATAAGTTATTGTAATAAAACCATCAACTTTTAATTATAAAAGGTATGTGTTATATATCTTATGCATAATCGAGTCAGTTATCATTGTTTCCCAAGTAGAAATAATAGATAACTCGTAAAAACAAATGTTTGCCTTCGACCCATGACCCCGACCAACATATAAAAAAAAAGAGAACAGATATATACATGAGGTAAGAAACATAACAATTACCATAAAATAGGGAACAACATAGAACACAACACATTAAAATGCACGCCAAACAATCACAACCATCTCCCAAGATTATCGTTATAGCAACCAACCTCGAAGTCTCATCAACTAGGATCATAGCCTACTTTGTGTGCACAATTGGTCCTATATGTCATGATTGGCCAATTCTACAACATTGTTAGTCGGTAGTTGGCCTACTAGCTCCCACGTTACCAAGAAAGTGAACAATGTTCCTTCAACACTGAGGAAGCACAGCCTTCCCGGAACCCTCCAACTATTGAGAAACTCAAGAAGTTCTCCAACGATGAGAAAGTACTCGTGTCGTTCCAACTATGAGTTCAGCCATCTTGGTCGCTCCGGATAGTCCACCTCAACCTCATGTGCCAATTGCTCAAATAACTATTTCAACTTTTCACACGGCCCCTTCATGAAAACCACTCAAACAGCTGTTGCTGTTGTACATAGACACACTCCTTATGCAATAACCACACAAACGACTGTTGCAACTATGCACAAGTATTATCAGACCTCGTATGATAGACACTCAAATGGCTTTTGCAGCTATTCATATGGCCCCTTGTGACAACTATCCAACTCTCGTTGTAGTTGTTCACAACCATCAACCCCAGGTTGTAACCGCTCAAATGGCTGTTGTGGCTACCAACAAGGCTGACTAACAACGCAAATGATATGCATATGCATCCATCACCAACGATTTATTTCCATCACATGCATCTAGCACCTCAACAACAACAAGATCAACATCCTAGAGATCCACACCATCCAATTGTGAGGATGTCACTCTTCAACTGAGAGTCTCAACCAACTTAATCAACCAAACTTAGTCTACAAGATGGATATGAAATAATCAAAGTAAACACAAGAGGGGGGTGGGGGGGTAAATTTTGTTTATCAGGTTTTTCAAGAACTTTTGAAAACTTTTTCGCACGAACAACAGGAAAACAACTAAAGGAATAGAAATTAGACTAGTGAGTAGTCTAATTCTGAAACAACACACACAAGCAATAAAAAGCTTAGAAAGATTTTATGTTGACAATTTTAATCCCCAGTTTAAAATCTAAGACAAATAAACTCTTAAATAAAATAAAGAGATTAAGGGAAAGAATATCACTCAAGAGACTTATATTGGTTCACCCCAAATCCAACAGGGCTACATCCAGTCCTTGGCAGCACTAAGTATTTCCACTATAATTGATCAGATTACAATACAAGTATTCTTTTCACACCTAGCCTCTCCAGGCTCACTCTTAAACACGTATTATTTTCTCACCTAGCCTTTCCAGGATCAAAAAATAAGAGAGTAAAAGAGTTTGTGTATTTAATAGATATTTGCTAGTCTTTCTAGTAACACTCAGAGAATGAAATAAATACGAGAATGAAAGATCGCGTTATCAAATAATTTAATAATTTAATGAAAGAATGAAGAAGTAAATGAGCAGATTAAATGCTTCTTTGAATATGTTCAGATTTTATTGTCTTCATCTTCATGGTCTTCTCTATTTAAAGGCTCCAACCAATTGATCCGTTAGAAACAGACTTCATAAAGTGATTTCCTTTAACTTGAAGTGCTGGGATGCCATTAATGTCAAAGAGTCATTTTGAGTATCATTAAATGCATAAGGACATTGGACTTTTACATGAGCGACCAAGAGTACACTTTTATACTTGGTGCATCAGTAGGGCTTTTGTACTTGCAACAGAGAACTTTATCATTTCAGTGCAATACTCAGTTCACCTTTTGGAAAGTACTTCTGTTTTGTACTTTTAAGAGTGAAAAGTAGATGACTTGTATAGAGGTAGCGTGTTTATTCCTTAAAAACTTGAAAGAAAAATTTCTTTATTCTTCATGCTTGGTGCTTTTGTCCAGAGGTCTTTTAAGTATTCGAGTAAGATATTTTGAACTGAAAAGGTTGACTTGGGCTTCATTCTGACAAAAGATCACTAGACGGGTGCAATAGTAACCTTTTTTAGACGAGTGCATATTTCTAGTTTTAGACGGGTGTCTAAAACATTTTTCAGGTGAGTGCACTTTGATGAATCATAAGTTCTTAGCTTTGCCATGTCATCTTCTTAGACAAGTCTTCAAGCTGAGTTGTCTTGGCTCCATGCTGAGATGTCTTCATTTAGACAAGTGTTTTTCAGACAGGTCTGAAAAACTGTTGTAGAGACACACTTACTTCTCACGAAATTTTAGACGAGTCAATTTTAGATGAATGATCCTTTAAACATTTTTCTGCACATTTGAACAGTCTTTATTAAAAATTTCACATGGTTCAATATAACCATACTTAATATATTTGGAATCATCAAAACTTACAGAATTAACACATGAAATGTGTTTTAAATGTCATTTTTCTATCGGTCTAGCATCACATTGGTCATCTCCAAAATCAACCAAGATCAGATCAACCATAATAGCACCATATCAATAGTCGACATACAATTATGTTGACAACAATAATCATAGCAAGCAACATTAACATAGAATCACAATGGGCATATTAGCATCAATTAAGCATGTTATCAATAATCATGTCATCACAGAAGCATGTTAGGCATATCAAAAATACACAAACACATTAAACATATATCAATCATCAGTAGGGTTTGATGGTCCCTACTGTAACACCCCATTTTTTGTATATATATTTTGATAACCCTTTGAATGAAGAGTTATTTAGATCCTTTTTACTTTAAATTGTGGCTATCTTTGAAGTTTTTATTCATGATTTTAGTAGCAAACATTTAGTCTGTAAATATTTGTGTGAAGCATTGGTAATATTAGCTATTTGATCTGTTATGCTTTATCATTGTCTCAAATTTCTGTGTCTGCGCATGCAGTAACATTGCTGGAGCAAGGCTGAAGCATGAATAAACAAGCTCTTGGTTGTTGCAGCAGGGACTACTTTCCAGTGACTCTGCACTAGAAGACAAAGATGACATGGACACCTTTTCCCTCTCCTCAAAAGCGCCAACACCTCTGAATCGTGGAATCTCACGCGCCTAGGGATCAGATTTCTTGCATTTTTGGAATTGGGCTAGGGTTAAATTAATATAATGTATTTTGTTGCCCCAAAATAGAAGAAAGAGAATAGGGTACTATATAAGCATTTAGGGCAACCCTAGAAAGGACACAGATCACTTTATGATATAATATTCCTAGTCCTACCTTGGAGGTTGCGTTGCTCATCTCCAACTTCCTGCTGCTTAGTTGATTTATGCAATGAATATGTACTGCATTTTCCTTTATTATGCGTGTATTGTTGTTTAGTTAAGAGTGATCAACTTATATCTAGCTTGCTTGGTTTGGAAGAATCGAGTAAGTGGAAATTGATAAGGATAGGGATTAAATCATTAATTGAAAAATTAATTGGTGTCGAATGAACTAGGAATAGTTATTCAAGTCCCTAAACCAACTGGAACATGCTTATTAAGAGGGTGGAGTAATTAATCTGAATCTAGGCATAGAAAGCAGTTAATGAACTTAACCCATAAATGTTGGAGAACACATTTTTATTTCCTGGAGTTAAATGCTAGAGCATAGTCAGAGCATAATTTAGACTAAGCAGGATTTATTTTCCAGCATACCTAGAGCTACTTTTCTCATATTTAACAACACTTCCTTTTCTGTTTATTATTCCTTGTTCAAGTTTTAGTTCAAAAGTCATGTACTTTATTTTGCACTCACACAACAATTTTTGGTTACCTACTCTAACTCTTAGAACATATAATCAGATTTAGAATTTTATTATACCATTATAATCCCTGTGGGAACAATATCTAAACTTACTTTCAATATTACTTGATGCGATTGTGTATACTTGCACAAGCTTAAAGACAATTGTTTTTGATGCAACATGTTTTCATGTGTTGTATATAGTTGTATGTTGTGCTAGATTATTAAAAAGTGCTTTAAGGAATTTAAAATGGGGTTAAGCGGGATTTTCTGGTCAAAAATCCCTTTCTAACACATATGTTTCTCTCTCCTGGAGCTTGACACAGTTATGTCTCCCAATAGACACAGCTGTGTCTAACTCTCTAAAATGTTGTTATGGCCCGGGCACAACTGTGTCTCCTGATAGACACAACAGTGTCTAATTCTCATAATAGTTGTTTTGGCCGAGACACAGTTGTGTCTAATTCTCAAAAACCCTATTCTGGTCGAGACACAACTGTGTCTCCTGAGTTGCGTCAAATTCCCAAAATCGTTGTTATGGCCAGGGATATAACACCCTGTTTTTCGTATGCTTCTTTATCAGTAAATACATGCTTTAATGTATTTATTTTTGATAAAATCCAGAGGATGATTTTATTTAAAATAAAATCATTTTCTTGTATTGTTTTACCGTATGAAGTCACAGTAAAATTCAATTATCGATCTTTACTCTAATTTGAATTTTGAAATTATATATTTGTCACTCATTGTTTTTAGATCCAAGGACCCATATTATTTATTTTTTTTAGACTCAATCTTAACCACCCATTTTTGTACTTACTCATTAAGTAAAAGAAAAACAAAAAAACTTTTCCTTATTCCATCGGGATACGCGACTCACCCCTCCCTCACATTTCTTCTTATTCTTTTTCTATTCTTCTTCCTCCTCACTTCATCTTCTTCCTCCTCCACCCAAGCTCACAGTCACCGTTCTGGCTTAGTCCGGCCACCGTCACGCCAGGCCCGAACACGAAGACGCGACCACCATGTAGCGGGATTGGTCACCACTGCTCAGTATGTGCAGGACCGTTTGGTTTCATGACCACCGCAGGGAGCTTTCCTATAATGCCTACTTTTATTTGTTTCTTGATCACTAAACAGAATAAATCTTTTGAAATTGCTTCACTTCTAAGGTATTAGGACCAGTTAAAAAGAGATATCTCTCAAAGTATTTATCCACTAAACTGGGAAGAGCCTTGAGTATTTTTAACATAGCACGGGTGAAAAAGAACTTCTATACAACATTCAAACATTTACATTTCAAAATATTGTTCTAGAGTTTTATACTTAGCTTCCAAAATAGTCCTTCCCTATGTACGCAAGTCAAAAAGATAGACATTAAACTAGTTCATTACTTCACATCGTTCACTTAAGACTAGATCATCTCAAAACTAATTACACATGAGCAAAATTCATAGAAGAGACAAAGTTGCAGGATCAACTCTGATGTTGACACAGGCAAACACAAGAAGGGGGTTGAATTGTGTTTGTTAATAATTTTCGAAAACAACCTTTAAAACAATTTTTGCACTCAAGGAGATTAGGAACAGAAGCAAGCACAAAGACAAAAATCCTTTTTGAAAGACTTCAACAAAGGCAATATCAAAACCCCACGGTTAGTATAAGCAAATAAAACTGAAGAGTATTGGGATAGAAGATTCACACAAGAGATTTTATCTTGGTTCACTCTCTTCCAACCAAGAGCTACGTTCAGTCCCTTCGATTTGAAGGATTTATCCACCATTTCTCCAAATAGATTACAACCGAGTATTCAACACCTCTCCAGGCGAAATGGAAACTACAGAGTAGTTGCTATTTTAGTTGCTATTCTTCTCAACTTTTTGTATGGTACTAAAATTTTGTAATTAAGCACACGGGTCATTCTAGGTATTTTAAAAACTGATTGTTACAATTCCACCCACCTTAAAAGAATTTTGTCCTCAAAATTCAACATACCTTATATAAAAAGTTGAGGATATTGATCCCCCGTGTCTTTCTCCATTTCCCAAGTAGCTTCTTCTTTAGATAATCCTTTCCAGACCACTTTGACCAGGGGTATGCTCTTGTTTCTCAATTTCTTTTCTTAAGCATCAATGATACGCTCTGGTTCAACTGCATAAGATAAGTTGTCTTGCAATTGCATTGCTTCATGTTCAATCACATGTGTAGGGTTTGGGAAGTACTTATTTAATTGAGATACATGGAAAACATTATGAAGCTGAGATAGATTTGGAGGAAGAGCTAGTTTATAAGCAACGGGTCCAACTCAATCAAGGATTTGAAAGGACCAATGTATCTGGGGTTTAGCTTTTTGGGTTTCATTGATCGCACCACACCCTTAACTGGATTTACCTTAAGGAACACATGGTCGCCGACCTCAAACTCTAAGGGTCGTCTTCTCTTATCTGTATAGCTCTTTTGTCTACTTTGAGCTGTTAGCAGTCTCTCCCTGGTGAGTTTTATGTGCCTAGAGGTTTGATCAACCAAATCCGGTCCTTGGAGATTTCTCTCCCCTAGATCCACCCAACACAAGGGTGACCTATATCTCCTCCCATATAGAGCCTCAAATGGGGCCATTTGGATACTAGAATGGTAACTATTGTTATAAGCAAACTCAGCTAAAGTTAGGTACACATTCCAGTTTCCCTTCATTTCTAGCACACAAGCTCTAAGCATATCCTCTAAGGTTTGGATTGTCCTCTCTGTCTGTCCATCAGACTGAGGGTGATAGGCAGTGCTAAACCTCAATTTGGTACCTAAAGCATTTTGTAATGATCTCCAAAATCTAGAAGTAAATCTAGGATCACGATCAGATACAATGCTACTAGGTACTCCATGCAATCTAACAATCTCATTGATGTACACCTGAGCTAATTTTTCTAGATTATAGGTAGTTCTAATGGCTAAGAAGTGGGCAGACTTGGTTAGTCTATCCACACCCAAATGGCATCATGACCTAAGGATGTCCTAGGCAAACCAATAATAAAATCCATAAAAACGTTATCCTATTTCCACTCAGGAATATCTAATGGTTGAAGCAACCCTGCTGGTTTCTGGTGTTCTGTTTTTACCCTTTGACAAGTTAGGAACTTAGACACATATCTAGAGACATCAGGTTTCATACCAAGATGCAAGGTATACTTACTCTTATGGGCTTCTTCTAAGATATCCTTTCTAAGCTCAGTGACTTCAGGTACCCACAACCTATCATGGTATCTAACAAATCCATCCTCAGAGATATTGAATTCCTTCAACTTCCCTTGAACAATTTGCTCCCTAACCTTAAGCAAATATGGATCATTATCCTGAGAAGCTCTAATTCTATCCTTAAGATCGATTTGGATCCTCAATTCACTCTTATTAGGAGACTACCTGGCTTCACATATACAGAATATATAGATCGAATCTCTCAAGTCCTCTATCAACTTTTGTTCCTTAATCATCAAAATAGACATGTGGATTAACTTCCTACTTAAAGCATCAGCAACTACATTTGCTTTTCATGGGTGATACTTAAGAAGAAAATCATAATCCTTAAGAAATTCAACCTATCTTCTCTGCCTCAAATTCAGTTCCTTTTGATCCAACAAATATTTCAAACTCTTATGATCAGTAAAAACCTCAAATTGAGCACCATATAGATAATGTCTCCAAATTTTAAGGGCAAAGACTACGGCAGCTAGCTCTAGATCATGGGTGGGATAATTCTCTTCATGAGGTCTAAGCTGCCTAGAAGCATAGGCTACTACTCTACCTTGTTGCATTAAAACACAACCTAATCCCCTCTTTGAAGCATCACTATAAATCACAAAAGGTTCACTAGGGTTAGGGATCACTAAAACTGGAGCAGAGGTTAGTCTAGATTTTAACTCTTGAAAACTACTCTCACATCTATTATCCCATACAAAAGGTTGGTTCTTCCTAGTCAATCTGGTTAAGGGCAGTGCTATCTGAGAGAATCCTTGAATGAATCTCCTATAATAACCAGCTAGATCGAGGAAACTTCAAATCTCTATGATAGTCTTGGGTCTCTCCCAATTACTCACAGCTTCTACTTTGCTAGGATCAACAGATATACCATCTCTAGAGACCACATGCCCTAGAAACTTAATTTCAGACAACCAAAACTCACATTTACTCAACTTAGCATACAACTTATTATCTCTCAGGATCTCTAAGACTATCCTCAAATGATTCTCATGCTCCTGAGGACTTCTAGAATATGTCAGAATATCATCTATGAATACCACAACAAGCTTGTCTAGGTAGGGTCTAAAAATCCTATTCATGTAATCCATGAATATAGCTGGGGCATTGGTTAAGCCAAATGGCATCACCAATTGTCTATAGTCTATGCATAGTCTAAGACTACCATCTTTCTTTTTGACAAACAAGATTGGTGCACCCCAAGGAGACACACTGGATCGAATGAACCCTTTCTCTAGCAACTCTTCTATTTGTTTTTTAAGCTCAGCTAGCTCTACTGGAGCCATCCTATAAGGAGCTTTAGATATGGGACCGGACCCAGGCAGAAGGTCAATTGAAAAATCTACTTCTCCATCAGGTGGGAGACCACTAAACTCTTTAGTGAATATCTCTGGAAAATCGTTTACAACTAGTATTTTATCTATTCCCTCTTCTACATTAGCCTATAGAGAAAAGAAGACTAAAAACCCTTGGCAACCCTTCCTAAGGCTTCTCACAGCTTGGGTGCCGGTCAAACATGGACATTCATCAGATGGCTTTGACTCAATCATGTAAGCAGGTAAGGAAACAGTCTTTTTAGCACAATCAAGGATAACATTATTAGCAGATAGCCAATCAATACCAATCACTAAATCCAGATCATGCATAGGAAGACAGATAAGGTCAAGGGTGGTACTTTTATTATCAAATTGAATAATACAATTCACACAAACATCAGAGGTAAGCACATGAGTTCCAGCAGGAGTAGAAATAGACAAGTCATATGGCAAAGAATCAATTTCCAATCCCAGACTCCTAACACAGTCATATGAAATGAAAGAGTGTGTGGCACCCGAATCAAACAATGCATTTACAAGTTTATCTTTGATCCTTAACGCACCTTTGATTAAATTAGGAGACTTACTAGCCTCTTGCTGAGAAAGAGCAAAAACAGGCCCTTGATTATGTGGTCTGGAGTTGGATGCATATTCTCTCCTTGCTTTACAATGCCTAGTAAAATGACCAGGTTTTAGCCAGCCCTGCAAATTCCACCATGATTTTTTCCACACCCTTTACAACCGGGTCGGCTAGAAGCTTGGTTGCTAGAGGAATGCTCTTTCTTCCCTTGTACATTCTCACTTTTGAATTTCTTATTCGTGTGTTTCCCTTTTCCCTTGAAAGGTTCACTATAGGTTCTCTTTTCAAATGTGAAGGCTTTAAGACTCTCCTCTGCTATCTTAGCTTTGCCATCAAGTTTACCAAAATCTCTAATCTCTAGGGTCGCTACCCTATCTCTGATCTCTGGCCTCAAACCTCTCTCAAAAGTCACTACTTTCCAAGCATCATCATGGGTGTGTTTCAGGTAGGAGGAAAATTTAGACAATTCTTCAAACTTAGCCTCGTATTGGGCTACTGACATGCTCTCCTGCTTCAATCTAAGAAACTCTGCTTCTTTTTGGTTCTTCACATTCTCTAGGAAGTATTTGTCATAAAATGTTTCAACAAACACTTCCCACGTAATGGGAAGTCCCTTAGACTCTAGCAATCTCTTGGCTCCTTTCCACCAAAAATCAGCCTCTCCCTCTAACATAAAGGTGGCTAGGGATACTCTTTACTCTGAGGTGCACTCCAGAACCCCAAATATCTTTTCGATCTGCCTCACCCACCTCTCTGCTATTACAGGATCATACTCTACTAAGAAGATGGCGGGTTGGCCTTCCTAAACTGGTTCAAGAGTTTGTTGAGCTGGATGAGATTGTTTCCCTCTAGATTGCCTTCATTAGTATTTCTTTGGGTCTCTTGATGGAGAGCTTCTTGCACTTGCTGTAGAATTTGGGCTGTCGCTACCTGAGCTGCAGCTTGCCCCTCAAGTCTTGCAGAAAAAGCCTCCATATTTGAGGAGATCTCCCTCAAAGCATCTTCCGGGATCCTTTCATCTGCCACGGTAACTCACTAGCTGCACAATTAACAGTTGAAAACTCCTCAATATAAACAAAAATTACTAAAATTACATAAATTGTGCCTCAAATAAACACAATTTTCCTAAACCATACTCTCAATTTTCCTAAACCATGCTCTGATACCACAAAATGTAATGCTTACTTTTATTTGTCTCTTGATCACTAAACAGAATAAATCTTTTGAAATTGCTTCACTTCTAAGGTATTAAGACCAGTTAAAAAGATATATCTCTCAAAGTATTTATCCACTAAACTAGGAAGAACCTTGAGTATTTTAACAGAGCACGGGTGAAAAATAACTTCTATACAACATTCAAACATTTACATTTCAAAATATTGTTCTAGACTTTTATACTTAGCTTCCAAAATAGTCCTTTCCTATGTACACAAGACAAAAAGATAGACACTAAACTAGTTCATTACTACCATCATTCACTTAAGACTATATGATCCCAAAACTAATTACACATGAGCAAAATTCATATAAGAGACAAAGCAGCAGGATCAGCTCTGTCCACTTGGCTTGGAACTACTAACATCTGCACCTGGAATGGTTACATAAAAAAAAAAACAATGTGAGAAGTACATCTCAATAGCTAGCATAAGTTCACAAAATAGTTTGGCCATTCCAGTCCTTAAATCATAGTAATTAATAAATAAATATTTCACATAAACGGAAACTCAAAATCAACAAATTAAGAATCACATCCAAACTTGATTATTTCATTCTTATATGCAGCAACATACGATTTCCCCCTGGGCAGCATTCAACTTACCCTTTTCTAATGTCATAGGGTAGCATTCAACTTTTCCTTTCTCTTCTTATCACTTTAAGGCAGCATTCAACTTACCCCTCTCTAATATCACAGGGCAACATTCAACTTACCCATAAATTTTGTTGTGGCTTAGGGAAGCATGCAACTTACCCTTCATTGCACAAACTATGGGGTAGCATACAACTTACCCCCTATTACTCAAGTTATGGGAAAACATAAAACTTCTCTCCTTGACCTCATTTAGTTAACCATATTTCTCAAAATTTGTGCTTCTTTGACTATGGAAGGCAAAGAACTAAATAATGACTTAAAACATTAGTGGATAACATGCCATATGCCTCTAATTTTCTGAAAATCATGCATCAAGAACTATGTTTTAGCAAGGTTCAACAAGAACACTAAGAACAATGATGCATGCTTATGAACATACCTTTACTTTTCTTTATTGTCTTCTTAAGATAGATCATCACACTACCAAAACTCAATTTCTAGAGACTTAAAACATAATTTAAACAGTCAAGAACAAGTATCTATTGGACTAAAACTCAGAACAAGAATTTCACAATTTTGTAAAACTGTGACCATAACAACAATCATAAATATTCACTCAGTACAGTCCAAAATCCACGATTTTTTAGAAAATTAAAACATCATCCAAAAAATCTAAAACTTTTACTGGTTATAACCAACATACCATTTAACAATACAAAATTGGTGTCACTCAAAAATTCGAAGGCAGTAAATTATGAAAATTCACGCACTGAAGCTGTTCTGACAGTGTATTACTCAAAACATAGCCCTGAACAATCCAATGGTTTTGGAAATTTTCGAACAGGCAAATGAAACAGGAAAATTATGAAAATGTTTCTAGTAATATCCAACACATACACAATCAATTTAAAATTGGTTTCACTTGAAAACCTCAATCCAATAAATCGCAACAATTCACGCACTAGGGCTGTTTTATCCAAAATTTTCCAGATTCATATTTTCTCAACATGCAAGCATCTTTCATTTCTTTCCTACTCACAACACCACCATTGAAACACCCATAACAGCAACCCATCATATATGTATCTTAATTTGTTAACTAACATGATTTAAGGAATGCTAGCTACCTGAAAGTGGGTGAAATTCTTAGATCCCCAAACTCTTGAAGAGATTGCAAACTTGCTTGAAGAATTCTTGTTGCCCTCTAACTTAAAGCTTTATTTCTTCAATTCCTTGCACCACTATCTTCTCAACCTTCAAGGTCTTGAGGGGAAGGATAGCGAATCATGAGGAGAATCCAATATAGCCAACATGCAAGCTAAGCTATGGAGAAAATATGGAATTGTTAGAGAGAAATGGGTAGTGAGAATGGGTTTCTCAGAGGAAGAGGGGAGGACATTTTGAAAATGAAAAGAGAGAGAGATAGGGTAAATAAAGTGTCTACCCACTTAACCCCAATGTCATTTTAGTGTCTCTGATTTTATTTTATTTTATTTATTATTATTATTAAAGTTTTATTGTTGCTGTGTGAAATAGCAGCTGTTGGGCGAAATGGAAACTACAAAGTAGTTGCTATTTTAGTTGCTATTCTTCTCAGCTTTTGTATGTTGCTAAAAATTTTTAATTAAGCACATGGGCCACTCTAGGTATTTTAAAAACTGATTGTTACATTTCCGGTCGCCGTTAACCCGCCGTCCGATGATCGTTCGACTGCACTTGACAAGGAGAGGATGGTTGCGCTGCAGAGCTCATGGAGCTGCACCTGTGGCCATCTGGTTTCAATCTGAGTTGTGGCAGTCTTGCGAAACGGAGCTCTGCCGCTTGGACCACCTCCAACCACCATTGAGGACCATTTCCTTCTTCTATGGTGAGTCATTATCCTCTTTTCACCATCCTTACAGTTTTTCCCAATTTAAAACCCTAACATTTTGATTTTAAACTTCAAATGTACAATTAACTTTAATCTTATACAATTGGGACTGTAATTTAGCATTTTCATATGTTGATTTCATTATTCTTAGGTTAGAATGAGTTTTCCCCAAATTGATTTTGAAACCTTAACCCTACCCTTTTGAATTCAGATTGTAATTTTGAAATTGAACCTTGTTTTATGCAATTAAGGTAGTGAATTAGTGTTTCCCTAAACTAATTTCATTATTCTTTGAGTAGTTTGGTTTTTCCCCAAATTGCTCTATGAACCCTAAAGCCCCAAATCTGTTTCTTTTGAAATTAGTTTATAATTATGAAATTAATTATGTTTTTATGCAATTAAGACTGTTAATTAACAAATTCTAAGGTTAATTTCATGTTCCTATGATCAAAGCTCATTTTCCCCAATTTTATGACGAAACGTTATTTTGGCCCAAATCTGATGTCTGTAGGAAGTGACCTTGTTTGTGAAATTAAATGTTTAAATCAACTTAGTGAGTGTTTGATGATGAATGATTGACTATTTGATTTGTCTGATTGTTTAAAATGCTTTGACTCCCTCTCCGGGATGTTATCGTGGTTGTGTTTGCTTGGGGAAACACGTTTTACATTTTTCGGGAGTTGACAGGAGCTGTCTACAGGAAACTGGAACATATTGCAAGGTGTTTAGAGCAAACTGGAACGTCGACTTGGGGTTTAGCCTTGTGCAGCTTCACTTTGAAGGAAGCTAACTGTTGAAGCACCAATGAAATTATCTTCCCTTGTCTACAAGAGGTAAGGGGGGAGTGAACCACATCACACCATATTGGTGGATGTGAAGATGGCTTTATTTATCTGGTTGTCGGAAAATACTAAATCAAGGATTATCCACTTTGTTTATTTAGTCCCTTATGAGGACATTATTGTATTGGTTAATTGTAGTTTGATTTATGTTTGTTGATGTGATTGATTGGTTGGAAAATGATTTCTAGCATGTTGAAAACCATCACTTTGATCGTTGGATCAAAGTGAGGATTTAATACTTGGTTATTGTAAATAACTTGATTATTGTGATTATTCGATATAACATGATATGTTGATGCGTATGAATAATTATGAGATTGTTTGGTGAAGTGTAACCTTCACTTTGGTTGTGATTGGCTTTTGGCCAAATGTGAATGGAAATGGGAGTTTAACTCCGGTCCTTGAAACTTAAGCGACTTTAATATCCTTAAGTGAGAAAATGAATGTTAATTCCATAAAAGGAAAAATAATTAGGTTTGAACAATTATTTTGGAACTTTGATTTTTGGTTAAGGTTTTAGAAATGGTTTGAGAAATATTTTGATCGTACGTTATGTTTTGAATTACCCAAGTAATACTTTAGAAACTAAAGAAATAAGTGTTTTAAGGACAAATGAAAACAAGAAGAATGTGTTATTTTTCCAAAACTATTTTTGCAGTGTTTAAAACCGTCTTAAAGTGTTCAATTGATTCCAAAATGACTTTGATAATTGTTTAGGTCATAAAGGAATAAAATCATGTTTCAAGAGGTAATGAAATTGAGTTTTTAATGAGTTCAAAATGGTAAAATGGACCAAAAGTAAATAATTCGATCAACAATATTTTTGGGAGCGGGAAATTATTTTTGACACGCAACTAAGTGTCCTAAGGTTCCAAAATGAATTATTAACCTTTAGAATCAAAGAGTTTATGGAAATGAATTTCCCAATTTTCAAACATAGAAGCTATCGGTCAAGTTTTAGAACTTTTGATTGAAATGTTATTCAAGCCCTTAATTTGGCATTTTAATACCTTAAAATGAGTATTAGAACCTACATAATTGATGATTTTGAGTAAAGGAAGCTTATCTTGAAAGTTTAGGGGTTTTGGCCCTAAATCAAGTAAAAAGGGGGAAATCGTCTTTCAATAATTTTACGAGATTTGAAATACAATTTTGAAAGATTTGGTATCAATATATATTTGTCAATCTTATTTCCTAATGGTTTGGTTTTAACCAATGAGTGTTGATTTTGAACCAAAAGGATTTTAGTCGTTAAGACTAGTATTTCAAGTTAAATGGAAAACCTAAGTCGAGGATGGCTTAGTGAAAACAATGACTTAATGATTATGACACATGGTGGAGCAAGACCATATGTCACAAAGTAAGGACGGTTCACTTATCCTTACCTCCACAATACTTAATGACAAAGAGTATTTTAAGGGTACTTGCTCGACGAGTAATCCCGTTCGGGAATGGACTTAAAGAGGCATAATGAGTTGGTGACGAATGACCAACCTTCATAATGTACTAAAGCGTTGAAATATGGATAGTCCATCGAGGGGTGATTCCCAACAGGTTGGTACTGTCTGCTTTGCCTCTAGAATGGCTTTTGGTTTCCGTAAGGAACCCCGAAATTTATCTGGTGGATAAATATGAACGCACACGCCATTATCGGCATTATTGCCTAAACACATAGTTGATACTATGTTTCGTGGGGCCTTTGTGCCTAGGAAGTCGAGTCGACATGCATGTGCGCATGAGGACGTGCTAGTCACGATCTTAAATGGTCTTGGGGATGGTCAGGTGATGTCGTGCGAGTGCACGTGCGATCCGGCAAGTGTACCGGATTGTCGCCAAGTAATAAAAAAATATCGATTCCATAGAGACCGTGATCTCAAATCGCAACTAATTGTTAAATGATAAAACTGGACTGTATAAAAAAGGATTTGGATTTTTGAAATAAGAGATAACTTGGATAAGGAATGCAATCAAGTAAAACAGAAAGTAAATCAATTTATGGTTTTTTAGATCTAAATGGATTCCTAGGAATTTGGGTTACCAACAAGGTTATTTATGTTACTAAATTGATTACCCCTTTGTTAATTATTGAAATTGCCCTGAAGGCGAATTTATCCTCAAATAGTTAATGCTCCCTCTTGTGGTAGTCGAATTTAGATTGGACCCTTTATGCTTTGTGACAATTCGTTGATCCTCGAAGGACGGCTTCTAACTCTCGTGATTTTAGTCCTAAGTCTGATTCTATAGATCCGACACCTAAGTTCACCGCTAGGTTCCTCCTTAGAATATCTACGTCACGCAAATAAGCGGCCGCCGAATTTACGAGTAATTGAAACACTAGAAATCAGATCTAAAGCAAAATCGCAATTAACAGAGATATAACATCAATTCATTACCATAAACAAACCTTGGGCATAGCCCCAATCCCTAGAAATTAAGCTACTACTCAAGCCTTGTCATGGTGATGACAAGCTTGGTTAACAACAACATGAAAATAAAAATAAGAGAAAGGAGGAGAAGAAGAAGGGAGAGATCCTAAATTGTAGCCTAAGAGTAGCAGCCCAAAAAGTCTCCTTTAGTCTCTGCTCAGATGCCTTATTTATAGATTTGGGAAGTTTGAATACCAATCTAACTCAAATTAGATCCAAATCAGTTGCTTCTAATCCAAGTAATGCGCGTCACGGTCGTGATGGCCATCACGGCCAGGCCGTGACGGCTTCTGCCTTGGGCGCTTATTTAGTGATTGGTATGTTACGGCCGTGATGCTCATCACGGCTAGGCAGTGATCAGTTCTGCCTGTGAGGGTTTGGTCCAGCTGACATGTCACGGCCGTGATGGGCATCACGGGCAGACCGTGACCAGTTCTGACTTTTGCCTTCTTTCTTTTCAGTTTTTGCTCGATCATGGCCGCGATGGGCTCTGCTTGGCTCATTTTCTTCACTTTTCAAGCCCCATCTTCATCCAAGCTCCATCATGGTTGATGTTGAGCATTTAATCCTTAATTTCTGCAAAACAACACCACAAAACTGCCTTACCCGTTCCAAGGTAAAAACTAACAACATCAAATTAAAAATGCCTAAACTATATGAAAATGCATGCAAAATGACAATGAAATATGAGGTGTACTCACACTCATCAAATCACCCCAAGCTTAAGATTTTGCTTGTCTTCAAGCAATCACCAAGGCCAGAAGATATAAATAATTAGAGCATGGATAGTGAACCAAGAACCCGAGTAGCTAATCCAAGTAACAGGCTTATTCAAATAAGAAACCTAGAGACAATCAATTTCAAGTCCAATTAGAAGCTTAGGTTTCCTAAATCCATATTCTCACTGATTCGGGCACTCTTCTCACCTCACTCAAGTGTTTAAGGGAATATGACAATTCGCTCAATTTCCTCAAGGAAGGTATTCTACCATAAGCTTGACTATTAACCAAATATCCACTTTATTAATGAAAACACAAAAGAATCAAGAGGTCTTTTACTTTGGTTGTAATGGGGTCATGGGATTAATCGTTAGGTGGGGAAATCAAGAAAAGAAAATTCAAGAGGGTTAAACAAAATATCAAACATGCAAAGCATGACACCTTCTAAAATACCCTTTTTGGGCTTTGATTCATCTTTCCACCTTTCGTTTCTTCTTTTTATTTTATTTCTCACTTTCTTTTTGTCACCCCCCTTCTCCATATTTTTATTTTATTTTAATTTATTTATTTGAAGAAGGGGAGATTTTCAATTCAAGAGAAATATTTTCTAACTTTCTCATCTCATACTTTTTCAAACTACCTTTTTACCCCTTTTTTTTTGTAATACTTTAAAAGGTGCCATACCAAGCATTATTCATCAAAGTAATTCAAGGTACCAAGAAAAGTATTTTATTTTTTTTAGGCTCAAAATTGGGCAACTAAGGGATAGCATTTAGTCAATCAAAGCTCAGAAGGCCGAAAAAATCACCAAGTGCCTCAATCATTTTCAAAAATGTTTTCAAAAATTTCTAAGTTTCAAAACGGTTTCAAGTCAAGTTCTAGAGAATACAATCCAAGAGGAATAAAACACTCTATCACAAAGAATGGGGTAGATTTAGTGAGTACCCCTTTTTGGCTCAAAAATCTCACATTTAGTAGTTTAACATCAATGAGAAACACAAATCTAGAGAACCAAGTGCTAATTATCAATTATCAAAAGATCATCTCAAGCGTTTTTATTTTTAGTCTTATCACAAGAATAAAAAAATTGGGTTCAAAAATTCACTATCTCAATTTATTTGGCACCAAGTTCTCACAATTGGATGCAAACTCTAAGCAAAGGGCAATCTAATCATGTGATCATGCAAAACTATGCCTATATGAGTGCAACATGAAAAATGCAAAAATGCACAAATACCCCTACCCCAAGCTTAAAAACTTACATTGTTCCCAATGTAAATAATCAAGTCGGAGAGAGGAGAAAAATGGAACAACTCACCTAGGTGGTAGCGGGTGTTGGCTCACATGCCTAGTCAAAGATTGTTGGAAATTGTATCACGGCCGTGATGGGTATCACGGGCAAGCCGTGATCAATTCTGGTCTTCAGGAGCTGGCCTGTCATGGTCGTGACCTGTATCACGGCTTGGCCGTGATACTCTCTGATCTTTAGGGTCCTTCCCATCACGCCCGTGATGCTTATCACGGCTGGACCGTGATCCTTTTTGGTCTTCTTGGTTAGCTCATCACGGTCGTGATGACTTCTGACTTTGTTTGTCCCTGCCCTTTTTGCTCTTCCTTCCTTCTTAGCCTGAAAACAGTTGACAAATCTATTAATTTATGATTTTTTTTCCTCTTGATCTTCTCAAATTATTCAAGAGCTAAATTCAAAAACAAATGGAAAAGGGAAAGAAAACTTGGGTTGCCTCCCAAGAAGCGCTTATTTACGGTCTTAAGCTTGACCATACTTCCTTCAATCCACCGGGGTCGACTGGGCGTAGAAGTATAGGAACACTTCTCTTCCATGAAACTCCTTCAAAGAGCCAATTCTGCTCATATGACCAATTGCGCTTCCGCTTCGCTCTTTTCACTCTGAGCTTCATGGCCTTACTCCCTCCCGGTGGAAGTTTTGTTTCCACATGATCAGCAACTCCAACTTCATCACTACTGGGTGCATCATTTGCCATTTAAATCTTCGGAGTTGCTTCCATGTTGAGTTCTTCCTTTACCACTGGAGATGTTATATCGATCCTGCACATATGACTCATAAAAGGAGGGTTGTTATATGAGTTAGTCAATTTAAAATCTACCCTACCTTCCTCTACATTCAGAGAGAGTTTGTCATTCCTTGCGTCTATTATTGCTTCAGTGGTAGCCAAGAATGGCCTTCCTAAAATGATGGGGAATTCATAATTCCCTTTCATATTCAATACCAAGAAATCGGTAGGGATGAAAAATTTCCCTACCTTTACAGGAACATTCTCTAGTATGCCTAGAGGAGTTCTAGTTGAGCCATCCGCAAATTGTAAGTAGAATTTGAATGGACTCAACTCTTTGGTTCCCAACCTTTCCAAGATAGTGAGCGGCATCAAGCTCGCACTAGCCCCTAAGTCACATAAGGCTTGGTCTATTTGTACCTTTTCAATTGAGCAAGCGATAGAGAAACTACCTGGGTCTTTCAGTTTAGGAGGCATATTAGCTTCTATATCTACTTGCTTTCTCTTGACCAACCTTTATGGGAAAGGTATCGAGGGTTGGTACGGTGGTGGAGGGACATACTTTGGTTCTGGCTCTTCATCCTCGCTCATGTCCTCCTCACATTCCACATCCTTTTCAACCATCCCAAGCTTATCATCCCTCAAGTATATGGCATTACAATGCTCATTGGGATTAGCTTCGGGTTGGCCCGGGAACGTACCCTTTGGTCTAGAGTATGTGTTGGCTTGTTGGGCAATCTGAGTTTCTAGCATCTTGTTGTGGATGGCTAAGTTATCTACCTTAGATGCTAGCTCTTTTATTGCCTCGTCTACTGCCCTACCTTGTTGTCTAAACTCTTCATTTTGTTTTGTTTGAGTTTCCACAAAACTTTCCAATAAAGACTCGAGTTTAGACTTCTGTACCTGAGAATACCCTGTTGCAGGTTTCCTATTACCTTGGCCTTCTTGGAACTCGTGGTTCAGCGTGTTGCTGTAGTTCCCGTAGGAGAGGTTAGGGCTGTTCTTCCTTCCTTGGTTGTAAGGATTTGGGGGAGCATAATTGGGCAACTTCGGGTTCGTGTCATAGAAGTTGTGACAAGAGTTCACTTGTTCCCCCGAAGCGTCGGATCCATGAGAAATACCACGTGGGCACTCCATTATGTCATGTCCCTGCATTCCACAAATCTCACAAACAATGTTAGTAGCACCTATTGAACTCACGTTAGCCCTTTCAAGCTGATCAAACCGTTTATTCAGTGAGTCTATTTTATACATAATAACATCAGTGCTATTCATTTCAAACTTACCCCCCGAAATCTTTTTCGGGTTATTACCTCTTTCTGAACCCCATTGGTGGTAGTTGGTGGCCACGTTTTCAATGATGTTGAATGCCTCAGTCAGAGGCCTATTCATAAAGGCTCCACCAGCTGCGGAATCAAGTGACACCTTCGAAGAGTAATCCAATCCGTTGTAGAAGGTGTGCACTAATAACCACCTCTCGAGTCCATGATGTGGGCAAGACTCCAGCAATCCCTTGTAGCGATCCCAAGATTCGGATAAGCATTCTCCGTCCTTTTGGAAGAATCCGGTGATCTGGGTTCGTATGTAGGCCGTCTTGGATGGAGGGAAGAATTTCTCCAAGAACGCCTGCTCCAGTTGGTCCCAAGTCGACAAGGTGTTATCGGGCACTTGTTTCAGCCAAGCTTTTGCTTTTCCAGTCAGAGAGGAAGGGAACAACCTCAAACGAATAGCATCAACCGGGGAGCCTTGAATTCTAACTGCATCGGTGAACTCCAATAATGTCTCCACGTGATCAGTCGGGTCCTCCGAGGGCAGTCCTCCGAATTGATGTTTCCTAATCATGTTGATTAGCATAGGCGGTATAGTGTAGTTCTCCGTCTCAATCTCTGGCCTAGCAATCCCAGTTAGCAAACCCCTAGCATTTGGGGCTGCGTAGTCCTTCAACGGTTTCGTATCCTGGAGATTCGCCATGAGTGGAATGGGAATCAACCTCTCTCTCTCTCACTTTGTAGTCTTCTACGTCTATGAAAGGTCCTTTCGATTTCCGGGTCAACCTCTATAAGGTCTCCAAGACTTAGGGATCTTTGCATAAAAAGCACAGAGAGATAGATACTCTAGAGAGAATTTTTTTTTTCAAATATAAAAATTAAATAAAAATAAAAAGTCCAGAAAAATCAATTTAAAAATTAAATTGAGATTCGAGAAAGCACAGTCCCCGGCAACGGCGCCAAAAACTTGATGTCGTGCGAGTGCACGTGCGATCCGGCAAGTGTACCGGATTGTCGCCATGTAATAAAAAGATATCGATCCCACAGAGACCGTGATCTCAAATCGCAACTAATTGTTAAATGATAAAACTGGACTGTATAAAAAAGGATTTGGATTTCTGAAATAAGAGATAACTTGGATAAGGAATGCAATCAAGTAAAACAGAAAGTAAATCAATTTATGGTTTTTCACATCTAAATGGATTCCTAGGAATTTGGGTTACCAACAAGGTTGTTTATGTTACTAAATTGATTACCCCTTTGTTAATTATTGAAATTGCCCTGAAGGCGAATTTATCCTCAAATAGTTAATGCTCCCTCTCGGGTTACAAAAACCGTGCCCAATTAAACCAACCCCTACTCTCATGGTAGTCGAATTTAGATTGGACCCTTTACGCTTTGTGACAATTCGTTGATCCTCGAAGGACGGCTTCTAACTCTCGTGATTTCAGTCCTAAGTCCGATTCTATAAATCCGACACCTAAGTTCACCGCTAGGTTCCTCCTTAGAATATCTACGTCATGCAAATAAGCGGCCGCCGAATTTACGAGTAATTGAAACACTAGAAATCAGATCTAAAGAAAAATCGCAATTAACAGAGATATAACATCAATTCATTACCATAAACAAACCTTGGTCATAGCCTCAATCCCTAGAAATTAAGCTACTACTCAAGCCTTGTCATGGTGATGACAAGCTTGGTTAACAACAACCTGAAAATAAAAATAAGAGAATGGAGGAGAAGAAGAAGGGAGAGATCCTAAATTGTAGCCTAAGAGTAGCAGCCCAAAAGTCTCCTTTAGTCTCTGCTCAGATGCCTTATTTATAGATTTGGGAAGTTTGAATCACAATCTAACTCAAATTAGATCCAAATCAGTTGCTTCTGATCCAAGTAATACGCGTGACGACCGTGATGGCCATCACGGTCAGGCCGTGACGGCTTCTGCCTTAGGCGCTTCTTCAGTGATTGGTCTGTTACGACCGTGATGCTCATCACGGCTAGGCCGTGATCAGTTCTGCTTGTGAGGGTTTGGTCTAGCTGACATGTCACGGCCGTGATGGGCATCACGGGCAGGCCGTGACCAGTTCTGACTTTTGCCTTCTTTCTTTTCAATTTTTGCTCGATCATGGCCGTGATGGTCATCACGGCTAGGCCGTGATGGGCTCTGCTTGGCTCATTTTCTTCACTTTTCAAGTCTCATCTTCATCCAAGCTCCATCATGATTGATCCTGAGCATTTAATCCTTAATTTCTGCAAAACAACACCACAAAACCGCCTTACCCGTTCCAAGGTAAAAACTAACAAAAATCAAATTAAAAATGCCTAAACTATATGAAAATGCATGCAAAATGACAATGAAATATGAGGTGTAATCACACTCATCATCAGGGTAGGAGGATCACGAATGGCCAGTTGGTGATTCTTCTTGGTCATGGCGTTCCATGCAATACACTGACATCAACGACTAGATGCTAGCAGGTCAAGGTTATCGAGAGTGTTTCACAATCAATTATAGTACCACAATGTGGCTGTTACTATTGAACACATAAGATGCCTAATATTGGAAGTTGTGAAACATGTGCTCTAACCACTCCTTCCGAATGTTCCCTTAGCTCCGGAGTTAGGGTCAAATCTTTCTTGAGGCTGTGTAGGTATGGGACTCTACAGTTTCAATCAGTTACCTCTGTTCTCATGTCTCTATGAACTAACAGTGTCTAGTCTTGCTTGATGAGATTATGGTTACATTGATATTGTGTACTGTTGGCTATACATGCACGTGTTATCTGTTACTTGTATATACTAGACTGTTTGACTGAGATATATGTTTACATGGATATGAATGTATGCTATGTGGTGTCGTGCTATTTTCATATCTGCCATATGCTGTGATGTTTGGGAATCTCACCTCCTTATTTTATATTGCCTGTGTCGGTTAGCTATGTGCCTTCTGTGTTCCTTTGAGAAGACTGAGATGTCAAGATGTCGCTTGGTTGATTCATCATAGAGGTTGAGGTTCAAGCTTGAAGATGATATGTTGGAGCTCTTGTGGACGTCTTCCAGCTTTCAGATGGTCCAAGATGATGATGTTTGTGTTTTCTGTCATGCCTGACCGTTTTTTTCTTGAGACAGACATGATTGTCGTTGGTCTGTAAATTATGACTTTCTCCTTGGTAAGGGAAAGGGCTTAGTCAGAGAGTTACTTTTGTAATGGCTCCAGAAATGTCTTTTGTGAGGACGTCGGTAGTGGACTCAAATAGAGTTTCCACTATATCTCGTTATTTGGGTTTGTCCTTCTCATGATGTACGAGAGAGGATGGTCTTTTATATTTTAGTTTGGCCAGCTCGGGATGTCTGGGAGTTAATGTTACTATTTATGGAGCTAATACTCCAAGTATCTTATATTTTAGGAGATGTGTCTCCAAAGCTTTATATTGGGTCTATGTATTTTTATGTTTTCTGGTTATGAGTCGGGTTGGGCTTTTATGTAAATGACTTTCGAACTTATAATCTTAATTATGACTACGAAATATTTTATTGAACAGTCACTTGATTCCAAGTATTTATATTGAAGTCTTGTGAAAAAGAAAAAAGTTACCCCATTATATTACAGCGAAATTTTAATTAAAATACTTTCCGGCCTTAAAATGTCACAGAAAATGTAGGGCCCGAGAAGGGTGTTACACCTTCCTTTTCAGATGTTTTGGCATCCATCACCGAGACCACAGCCGCACCCATGGGCTGCCTAGAGTTTCGAGGTAGTAGGACCAGTCAGAGTTGAAATAGACAACTATAAACAAGAGAAGGGGGTTGAATTGTGTTTATTGGAATTTAAAACAAAGTTGAAAACTTTTCGCACACAGAAGCTAAGTTCAGGCAAGTGAGAGAAACACAGTACAGACAGGTGACCTTTCTGATGAGATTTCAACAAAAAAACACTCAAGCACACAACTTGGAAACAAATTCAAAGTTCACACTTTAACCCCATAGTTAGAAAGCAGATATAATAATCAAAGCAACTAAAGAGTTCAAGGGAAGAGAGATTAACACAACTATTTATCCTGGTTCACTCTTCAACACAAAGAGCTACGTCCAGTCCTTGGCAGCACCAAGTTTTATCCACTATAACTGATCAGGTTACAGACTCCAAGTATTATTTGGACACCTAGCCTCTTCAGGCTCCAAGACAAGTATTCTTTGCACAGCTAGCCTCTCCAGGCTCACTCAAGTTTGTTTGAGAAGTTTGTTTGTAAAAAATAAAATCAGATAGACAGTTCTTTCACTAACACTCAGAGTGGTTTAAATGTAAGCTTAGGAAAGACTGCGTAATAACTTCAAATGATTGAAGAATACAGATTGAAAGAATGGAGAAATAAATGCGCAGAGTAATGGCTCTTTTAGTGTTGTGTGTTCTCTATGTCTTCATCTTTAATGACTTACGTATTTATAGCCTTCAAGCATTTAAGATCCGTTAGAGACATTCCCACAGCTGATGGCTTCAAGCAGAACTTCATTAAATGCAATAGAGTCGTTCTGGGCAGCCACTAATGCAATAGGAACGTTGGTTGTACTCTGACATTAAGGATCATAGCTTTATGAATCGTGCAGTAGCCATATCAGAGTTGTACATAATGCTTTTTGTACTCTCCAGAGCACATTTCCCTTTTCGTTTAATAACCAGAAGTACTAGGGAATAAAGCATGTTGGAAGCATTCTTTAACTGGTCTTTATCTCTGATTTCCTAGGTTGCTTGTGAGAATGGCTTCTAACTTTTCTTGATAAGCGTGAGATTGAGAAAGAGAGAGCTTCAGAGTATTATGTATGAAGGGACAGCTTCCAAAAGCTTGTTCGGTCTTTGGTTCTTCATTGAGGAACCTTAGACAAGTGTGGGAATTTATCAGAAGACAGATTGAAACTTTAATGTAAAAAGTCAATAATCCTAGTCAGCAGACACGTTGACTTTTGCTTCTCCAGACAGGTGATCATGTATGTGAGCAGACAAGTGAGAAGGTGACCTCTTATTATTTTGATTTGCACACTACGTAGATAGGTTAGTAACCAACATAAAGGTTAATTAAATCATTAACCAATGTTTAGTTTTCATCAAAACTTAGGGAAATGCACATCAGTCATTTTAGAGACTTAACAATCTCCCCCTTTTTTATGATGACAAACATTCAGATTATTTAATTGAACCTTAGAAAATATCAACACAAGAAATACTAAGATTCAGACAAGTTGAAATTTTCTTAGTCAGAAGGGTTGTGCAGACAGGTGCACCATCAGAGTTATGCAAATGAGATAGAAAAAATACTTAAAGACAAGTGTTCCATTTTAATTTGTTTTTACTTTATACTAAGACAGATCTAATCATCTTAATATTTCTTATTCCAATCGTATTAATCTTTACTCTTTACTTACTCCCCCTTTTGTCAACAGCAAAAATGAATAAATAAAGATGACATAGAAAAGTGAAAAACAAAATTCATTTCATTCATCATAAGCTTTTTAAGTACAAGGCAGATTTTATAAACACAAACTATCCAGGTTGACTAAACAAAAAGAACAAAGCTTCAACTCTTTGTTGTAGAAGCAGTCTACCATGCCTTTCTTCATTCAGTTGTCTTTTGATTTCGGCTAGCTAAGCCTGAAGCAGATTGAAGCTATGTAAATCCACTGTCTAAGGAGGGGCGGCTTCTACTGTCAGACTAGTTGAAGCAACAGGCTGATCTGAGTTCCAGGGCAAAGCTAAGACTGGGGGTGCCTTGGGCATAGAGAAGGGTGATGAAATACGAGGGAAGATGACTTGATGAAGGGTTCTGTAATAAAAGAATGAAAGAAAATCTAACTTAAACAAAGGTCTAATTCTGACAAAGTCAGTATCAGGAGAAGAAAAGACACAAGAAAGTCTCTCGGACAGAGACAGACGGGTAATACTTATCTGTATAGGTGGGGAAAGAGGTTGTTGTGCTAAGACAGAGGGAGGTAGAGGTAACAAGGAATCAATATGTGATCAGCCTCTGGCTCGACTAGTTTTATAACTAGTAAGACCATGGCTTTTGCACTAATTACTCGAGATTAATCTCGTTTTAGCCCAAATTTGGATTTAATTGTCCTCAAGCAACATTTTGAGTTTCTTAAGTAGTTTAGGACATTTTAGTTAATTTTGAGTCAAATAAAGCACTCACTGTTATTTCATGTTTTCAGGTTAATAAAAAGAGCAAAAAGGGAAGGACTCTTGAAGCAGAAGCCATCACGGCCAGGCCGTGACACTGGTCACGGCCGTGATGAGCCACTCATGAAGATCAGAGACCATCACGACCCAGCCGTGATAACCATCACGGGAGTGATAAGAAGACCCTGGAAGTCAGAAAGCATCACGGCCCAGCCGTGATACCCATCACGGGCATGATGAGAGAACCCTGAAGAACAGAATTGATCACGGCCCAGCCGTGATGAAGGTCACGGTCGTGACAGATCAGCACCCAAAGTCAGAATGCATCACGGCCTGGCCGTGATTGGCATCACGGTCGTGACAGACTAGAATTTGAATGTGCGCCCTTGGCAGAATTGGTCACGGTCGTGACGCGCGGCCACTCTATAAATAGGAGGGCGGCAGACACAAAGGGAATCCAATTTTTTCACTGTTTACATATTATTCTCTTAGGTTTTGTATTACGTTTTTGATGGAGAACTAATCCCCAAAGATTAGTCTGCTGTAATCGGTTTCCACCGACACTTGAGGTTCTGTAATTCCCGGATCAATTTGCTTCTTCCTTTCAATACTATCCTATATGTCTTGTTTTCTTAATTCAGGTTGTATAGAATAAGTGTTGATTTATTTCGATGATTCTATGTTCCTATACCTAATCGTGTTTGCTTAATTCGCGTGTGTTCAATCGTGTTTGCTTAATTAACGAGTGCTTCAATCTGTTTGCTTAATTCGGAATTAGGAACATATATCTCGTAGTGCCAATTTCACTTGTTAATTGTTGCTACAATCGAAAAGGGATTAGAATCCGCTTAGGGCTTGGAATTTATATGAATCAATGATAGTGGTGAAACCAAAACAGTAGATTAATCGTTTTAGCTTATTGATAATCACCTAATTGCTCTGTTTTTCTTAATTGAAATTCAAATCTTAACACCCCCCCCAAAAAAAACTGATTTTTCTGTTAATAACAACCCAAGAGTCCTTGAGAGACTATACTCGAGTTGTCGCGCCCTAACTACAGTTTTTGTAAACCACTCGTTCTTTTTGACCCGCGTGCGACAGCGTGTCAAAATTGGCGCTGTTGATGGGGAACTCTTGTTGTTATTAACGGATTTGCTGATTAATCTCTGAATTAGTTATGGCTGCTAGGTCTGGTTATGATTCCTAGTACTTCCCATGGGTGGTTATATGCAAAATTATATGCCTTATGTTGATTATGAGCCATCATGCATATATTATCCTGGTTTTACTGGTGGTTATAAGTTTAGCGGTGGTTTTGGCATGAATGGAGTAAATGTGGAGCAACCTTTCTATCATGGCCAACATGGTGGAGAACATGGCAGCTTGGATGGGTTAGCCTCCTTAGTGCATCAATTGACAATACGTCAGCATCAATATCAGTCTGACCCCACACCAGTCCAACCCAGTCTGGAAGAATTGGTGCAACAAATGGCAGAAGACACTCTTGAATTCCAACAGAGGACAGAAGCAAGTCTTAAGGATTTGGCCACTCAAATTGGTCACATCGCCTCCGCCTTGACTACACTTCAATCACAACGTCTCCTTGAAGTGCAGTCAGATTCGCAAATAGATATTCTTGGCAATAATTTCTCTGAACATTCTGTTTCTCAAATAGAGTTGCCCTCTGACATTGTTGATGACACTTATTGTGATTTGATTGCAACTGCTGATTTTTCATCCTTTTCTGGTTTTGATGATGCTTACTCATGTGCTGATTGTACTAACACTGATTTTTGTGCTGTGTGTGCTGAGATTACTGCATGTATAGAAGGTGAAGGATTTGGTAATGCAGTGAGTGCAGATTGTACAGAAGACAAAGCAGCACCAGTGATCCTCCCCACTTGTTTGCCACCAGCCACTGCGTAACAACCAGCGGTGGAGTTCAAGCCTCTGCCTGAGAGACTGGATTTTGCATCCTTGAATATGAAGGCACTATGGCCAGTCCAAGAGGTTGAACCCCATTTTTATTAGGAAGACTTTGTTGACAAGGAGGTCATCTTTGACCCAAGAGGGAGTGAGAAGTCCGCCGCACTTGGCGAGGTCACCATGATTGTCAAGTGCTCACTTTCATATTCATGCTGTATGCCATGGGATCCGGGAGGACCATATTGCACTTTGGGCATTCCTTGGCCGCTGTATCACAGGCAGTGGGATCCCGGTAGAACCGCCTTCATGAGTTTTTCTAAACCTTTTTCTTTTTAATTATCTTCGCTTTGCTTTGTGTTGCTTTGAGTCGTATGTGTGTTGAGTCTTGTGTCGGTGAGCTTGTTGGATTTTAATCAAATTTTGCATAGATGGATTGCATGATATGTGTTGACTATTGATGATTTTCCCCTAGGTTTTGAAAATTGAAAATTGATCCCCATGTGAAAAATTGAAAATTGAACTTTGAGATATTCTATTGTGATTGCATGATTTATGATAAGTTTGGGGTGAAGCTATGCACACACTAGGGATCGAATCTCGGTCAAACAATTTGAAAAAATGTCCAGGTGAGGAATTTGAGCCTCCAACACTGTTTTTAATTGTGTGAATCGCTTTTAAGCTGCACTTTCCCGAATTTGCTTGAATCCCTTCATGGTTTGCATGCTTATGTGGTTGCATCAAATGATTTAGGCAATTTTCTTTGAAATAACTACTTCGCCTAAAAGAACCATCCCTAATGCATGTTCCCTAGTTAGCCACATTGAGCCTAATAAGCCTATTGTTTCTTGATGACCTTATGTTATAAGCTAAAATCTGGAAAAACCATGTTAACCCAATCTTAGGATTAGGAGAGCATGGATGCTTAGCAAGACAAGGGTTGTAAGAAACTAAGTTTGGGGTGGCTACAAGGTTTGATATGTCATTCTGGGTTGAGAAAAAGAAAAATAAAGGTTGGAGCCAAAGGCAAAGGAAAAAGAAAAAAAGAAGAAGAAAAGAACAAAAATGTCAAAAAAGGGTATGAGAAGAAAAAGGTTGTAGTCACCCAAAGCAAAAAGAAAAAAATGGAAAAAGGAATTTGAGTGGAAATTCAATGTGTCAAAATGTTCATGCTCTCTTAGTTCCTAGGGAATAAAGCCTAGTACCTTTGAATATCCTACCTTTAGCCAGGCCCCATTACAACCATTAAAAGACCTTTTGATGTTGCATGCATGTTTGCGTGGGAACTTTGTTTGAGATGAAAATCAAATTCATGGGAAGTGCTCTTGAAATGTGAAATTGAGTGAAAAGTTGATGGCCTAGACAAATTGAGCGAATGAGTGAAATATTAAATGCCCTTGTGAGGAAGGCAAGTGTTTGAAATTGGTGATCTCCCTTTTGTGTGTAACTTGGATCCCTTGCTTAGATTACTGATTGCATGAATGATGGGATTCTCAATTGTTTAAAGTAAATGAATGTGGGTATTACATTGTTGCAAAGGGGGAAAGCATTGAAGAAAAATTGTTCTGTTAAAATTGCATGAGATTTGTGCGAAATTGGTTGAATCCTTTAAGCTTGCCAAAGTTGAGTCTTTTTTAGTTTTAGTTTGCTTGGGGACAAGCAAAGTTTAAGTTTGGGGTATTTTGATCAGCCTCTGGCACGACTAGTTTTATAACTAGTAAGACCATGGCTTTTGCACTAATTACTCGAGTTTAATCTCGTTTTAGCCCAAATTTGGATTTAATTGTCCTCAAGCAACATTTTGAGTTTCTTAAGTAGTTTAGGACATTTTAGTTAATTTTAAGTCAAATAAAGCATTCACTGCTATTTCATGTTTTCAGGTTAATAAAAAGAGCAAAAAGGGAAGGACTCTTGAAGCAGAAGCCATCACGGCCAGGCCGTGACACTGGTCACGGTCGTGATGAGCCACCCATGAAGATCAGAGACCATCACGGCCCAGCCGTGATAACCATCACGGGCGTGATAAGAAGACCCTGGAAGTCAGAAAGCATCACGGCCCAGCCGTGATACCCATCACGGGCATGATGAGAGAACCCTGAAGAACAGAATTGATCACGGCCCAGCCGTGATGAAGGTCACGGCCGTGACAGATCAGCACCCAAAGTCAGAATGCATCACGGCCGTGATAGACTAGAATTTGAATGCGCGCCCTTGGCAGAATTGGTCACAGCCGTGACGCGCGGCCACTCTATAAACAGGAGCGTAGCAGACGCAAAGGGAATCCAATTTTTTCACTGTTTACATATTATTCTCTTGGGTTTTGTATTACATTTTTGATGGAGAACTAATCCCCAGAGATTATTCTGCTGTAATCGGTTTCCACCGACACTTGAGGTTCTGTAATTCCCGGATCAATTTGCTTCTTCCTTTCAATACTATCCTATATGTCTTGTTTGCTTAATTCAGGTTGTATAGAATAAGTGTTGATTTATTTCGGTGATTCTATGTTCCTATACCTAATCGCGTTTGCTTAATTCGCGTGTGTTCAATCGTGTTTGCTTAATTAACGAGTGCTTCAATCCGTTTGCTTAATTCGGAATTAGGAACATATATCTCGTAGTGCCAATTTCGCTTGTTAATTGTTGCTACAATCGAAAAGGGATTAGAATCCGCTTAGGGCTTGGAATTTATATGAATCAATGATAGTGGGGAAACTGAAACAGTAGATTAGTCGTTTTAGCTTATTGATAATCACCTAATTACTCTGTTTTTCTTAATTGAATTTCAAATCTTAAACCCCCCCAAAACTGATTTTTCTGTTAATAACAACCCAAGAGTCCTTGAGAGACGATACTCGAGTTGTCGTGCCCTAACTACAGTTTTTGTAAACCACTCGTTCTTTTTGACCCGCGTACGACAGCGTGTCAATATGACAGAAGAAGGTGTTTGATCCTGTTACTAAAAGAAAGGAGTACCTAGACCTATTAGGTAACATCACAACAGAGGCAAGATAGTGAGTCCTATCCAAAGTTCTAATGAACAAAACAATATGGGGATAAAAGAAAATCACCCTACATGGACTAAGGACATGAGGTGGAGGAGAAGGGATGACAGACAAATGTGAGACACTTGTAATAATTAGATATTGCAGGTCATACACAAACAAACTTAATGATATGCTAGTTTGTTCTTTGGGAGTTGAGTCCCTATGAACAACTGTGTACTGACATATATCAGACACAACATCGTAAGATGATGTTTGGGTTTGATGAGAGGAGACGGGTGAAGGGAAGGGAGACACTATAGATAAGGGTTGAACAAACAAGGCTGGTGGAGAAGAAACAGAAGGGTTTGGAATACCTTGGTGAGAGGGAGAAGATGGTGCAAAAGGAATGGATGAGAACTAGCTGATCCTTAGACATCTTCAACTTCTTCCTTGACATGGAAGGGGGCAATGTGTCAACCTCAGGGTGAACAATTGTCTGTGTCCCAACAGACAGGTTTGCAGCAGTTGCAGCAGCAACTTCAACATCTGCATCTTGATCTTCTGCAGGAATCTCTACCCTTTCAACAGATGCCACAGTATGCACTAGGTAGCCAGACCTTCTTTTTCTGGGAATGAGTCCCAAATCAAGAGTTTTCTTCTCCTTGGGCTTCTCCAAGGGTTGAGTTGTCTAGTCCCCTTGAGCAGATACTTCAGGCTTTTTGACCAAACTGGGTTCCTTTTAGAAACTATTTACCAGTTTAGGGTTGTTCTGAAACTATTTACCAATGGGGGGTCGTTTTAAATATTTTATTATTTTTGGGTCTGACGGGTCAAAGGCGCCACTGCAGATGGCGCCTTTGAAGGCGCCACTGCAGTTGGCGCCTACTGTTTTATAAAAAAAAAATGAAAAGGGAGGCGCGCACTGGCGGTGGCGTCCTCCCTGCTAGCTAGATAGCGCTACGATGGCGCTATCAGAAGCAGAACTCTTTTTTTTTTAAATTTTTATTTTTTTTTAAAAATAAAAGTTTTATTTTTAAAAAAACACATTCACCAGATAATGAATTGAATTCACCAGATATTTGTACCCGATTCACCAGATATTTACACATACTTAACCAAAAAAATTTATTTCTCAAAAAAACCCATTCACCAGATAATGAACTGAATTCACCAGATATTTGTACCCGATTCACCAGATATTTACACATACTTAACCAAAAAAATTTATTTGACTTTTTTAAAAAAATAAAAATTTTATTTCTAAAAACACCCATCCACCAGATAATGAACTGAATTCACCAGATATTTGTACCCGATTCACCAGATATTTACACATACTTAACCAAAAAAAATTATTTGACTTTTTTAAAAAAATAAAAATTTTATTTCTAAAAAAACCCATCCACCAGATAATGAACTGAATTCACCAGATATTTGCACATACCTGACCTGATTATGGAGACACCGCGGTTTCTCTTGTATTATATATAATATAATGAGAAAGGGAATCTGTATATTATGAGCTTGCTGAGAGAGCTTTAGACGGAACCATCAGCGACAGGATCAAGGAATATTCATCTCAGGTAAAATAATAAAATAATATTTGTGAGGCCTCCACCTCAGCACTACAGGAGGCATAAAAAAATAATAGCAATAACAATTTACACCAAAAAACATTCGCTGCCTTCTTCCCACAGAGAGAGGAAGCTTTTTACTGAACTGAACAAAATACAAAGAGAAAAATGTTCGCGGAAGAGAATGGTCTGAAGGGAGACCCAAGGCTCCCAGCCATCTCTCAAGCAAGGAACTGATCTCGGTTTTTTGACCAAACTGGGTTCCTTTTTGATAAAGTATCTATATAAAAAAACAAGAAGTCATAAAAAAAATCCCGTAATAATGAGTAGCAAATAATATCGCAGTAGGCATAAAAAAACAATAGCAATAACAATTTACACTAATAAATATTCATCAATTATTACAGTAGTAAAAAAAATATTTGGTGAGAGCATTGCAGAAAATCTCCGGAGTGAAATTAAGAAGATGGGTTTACCTGAGATGAATATTCCTTGATCCTGTCGCTGATGGTTCCGTCTAAAGCTCTCTCAGCAAGCTCATAATATACAGATTCCCTTTCTCATTATATTATATATAATACAAGAGAAACCGCGGTGTCTCCAAAATCAGGTCAGGTATGTGCAAATATCTGGTGAATTCAGTTCATTATCTGGTGGATGGGTTTTTTTAGAAATAAAATTTTTATTTTTATAAAAAAGTCCAATAAATTTTTTTGGTTAAGTATGTGTAAATATCTGGTGAATCGGGTACAAATATCTGGTGAATTCAGTTCATTATCTGGTGGATGGGTTTTTTTAGAAATAAAATTTTTATTTTTTTAAAAAAGTCAAATAAATTTTTTTGGTTAAGTATGTGTAAATATCTGGTGAATCGGGTACAAATATCTGGTGAATTCAGTTCATTATCTGGTGGATGGGTGTTTTTAGAAATAAAATTTTTATTTTTTTAAAAAAGTCAAATAAATTTTTTTGGTTAAGTATGTGTAAATATCTGGTGAATCGGGTACAAATATCTGGTGAATTCAATTCATTATCTGGTGAATGTGTTTTTTTGAGAAATAAATTTTTTTGGTTAAGTATGTGTAAATATCTGGTGAATCGGGTACAAATATCTGGTGAATTCAATTCATTATCTAGTGAATGTGTTTTTTTAAAAATAAAACTTTTATTTTTTTAAAAAAAAATTTAAAAAAAAAAAAAAAAGAGTTGCTGCTACAGTAGCGCTACTGTAGCTAGCAGGGGAGGACGCCACTGCCAAATGCGCCTCTCCTTTTCATTTTATTTTTTTTTTATAAAACAGTAGGCGCCAACTGCAGTGGCGCCTTCAAAGGCGCCATCTGCAGTGGAGCCTTTGACCCGTCAGACCCAAAAATAATAAAATATTTAAAATGACCCCCCATTGGTAAATAGTTTCAGAACAACCCTAAACTGGTAAATAGTTTCTAAAAGGAACCCAGTTTGGTCAAAAAGCCGATACTTCATCTTTTCTAGATTCATACTCCACTTGTCTGACCTTGGCAAAGGTCTTCAGTAGCCTTCTTTTCTTACTGGGCTGTGCAGATACAGTAACTGATTCCACAGCTTCACTTGTCTTCCTCTTAAAGGATTTCTTCAGCTTGAATCTTAAAGGCTCAACTGTTTCAGCAGTCTCAGCAGAGACTGATGGCTTTTCCAAACTAGGTCTCTAGTCCTGTCTGGCCACCTTTCCAGCAGGCTTCCAGATCCTTTCAGAGATATGAACCCCCGATTCATCAATGGAGACCATTGGTTCTTCTTTCTGCTTCTGCTCAGCAACAAACTTCTTCTTCTTTTTCTTCTTGTCTTCTTCCTCATCTTCCAGAGGGATACCCTTTATGTCCATCATAGACAAGTTCTTCCTATCAATGGGAAGTGACATGTCTACGAAGTGACCATCACTGGGAACGAACATCTTGTTCCTGAAGACTCTTCTCAACAACATCCCATAGGGTTAGGTCTGCATGTTGGTCCTCTTGATCAGTGATTCAAGGTACATGTAGATGAGATCGTTGATATCTACCTTGATTTTGTGAATCAAGTGGTACAGAGCAAATCTTTCCATATTGGTCACACTGTCTCGTGATCATTTCCTAGGCATCACGCACTCCAGCAGCAATTTGTGCAAGAATCTGCACTTTGCCACCATGCTTGCAGGCTTCAGGTTCTCAGGTTTGGGAACACCATATATAGCTATGTTGACATTCTCAGTTCCCACCTGATCTTCCCACTCAGGCTTGAAAGCAGCTCCAATCCAAGGGTATTTTGTAACCAGCTCCAGAGAACTGATGGGGAAGAGAACAGTTTTATCCATCACTTGAGCCCTAAAGCTTTTGGTTCCATTGAATTTGCTGGTAATGACCACATCATTTGTCCAAAATTCTTTGACAAGCTTGGGATGAACAAGCTCCTTAATATCAAAGAAAGGAGTCCACTTGGAGTATTCCAACTCCTCAGTGACATCCATTCCCCATTTCTTCATCCGTTGAAGAACAACAGTCTTACCGGGCAAGATCTTTTCTACATCAAAAACCTTCAAGTTGTATTTCTCAGCAATTTCTTTTGAGGAAAGACGCTTTGATGGTGTCATTTCTGAGAGAAAGAGTTTCTAGGGTTTTGGAAGAGAAAAGGGTTTGACAGAAGATAAGACAAAGAAGGAGAGAGCCTGAGAGTTTGAAAACGTAAAGGTTGAACTCTTTTGATTCTCCGCCTTTTATAGTCATAAAGGCAGGAGAGAGAAATGAAACATTTTTAATTTTAAAACGGCACGATTTATGTAGGGAACTGTAGCGCCCACTTTAGACATAATGAAAACATGGTTTCAAGAATAAAAACAGTCGTGCACATGATTAGCTTCAGATTAAAGAATGCTATTAAATAATTAATAACCATGTCAACAAAAACTGTTGAGTTTTAGCATAGTGACTCAGCAGAGTCAGATAGGTAATATAGACAGGTGATATAATGTAGATAGCATAGACAGGTTAACACTTAGACATGTCATTCAACAATGCAATGCATGTTTAGATTATCTATAATAAATAAAAACCTTTCTTCTGCTAATGGTTTAGTGAAAATATCAGCCCATTGATTTTCAGTTTTAACAAACTTAATATCAAAGATACCTTTCTGAACATAATCCCTTATAAAATGATGTTTAATTCAATATGCTTTGCCTTAGAATGCTGAATTGGATTTTTGATTAAGCATATGGCACTAGAATTTCACACCACACAGATATGTTATGCTCATAAATAGAGTAATCCTCAAGTTGATGTTTTACCCATAAGAGTTGAGAGCAAAGAATCGGCAGTGAGATGTATTCTCGCCTCAAGGTGAGACAAGGCAATAGTTGTCTGCCTCTTACTTGACCAGGAGACTAAGCTTGCTCCAATGAAGTGACATCCTCCACTAGTGCTTTTTCTTTCTATTATGTCTCTAGCAAAATCAGCATCACAGAATCTCACTAATCTGTATTCTTTTGATCTTAAATACAGCAAACCAAGATTAGTAGTCCCAAGCAAATATCTAAATATTCTTTTAACAGCTTTTAGATGAGATTCTCTTGGGTCAAATTGGAATCTGGCACACATACAGACACTAAACTGAATATCTAGTCTGCTTGAAGTTAAGTATACTAGGGAGTCAATCATACCTCTATAGACAGTTTAGTCTACCTTTTTACCTTTATTGAGACACCCCGTTGTGCCCCATTGTATTATTAAATTAAAATCTTATTATTTATTTACTTAATAGCGCACTTATCGTTGAAAATACGTAAAAATTAAAAACTTAATTAATAATCATATAACTTCTGCAAATATAAAACACTCCAAAGTTATATTACATAAATGCACACATAATTATCCTTTATTTTACACAACACTGCTTAGGGTATCCTCTCAGTAGGATCCCGCACAGGTACTTATTTGTACAAACTGCTTATAACTAGCAGAAAATAAAAATGTCTTATATGACTCACTGGCCCTAAACTTACTACACTATATTATTAGGATCAGTAGATTGTTCTCCAACGTCAGCTTCATACGGAATGTCATTCAACTCCTCAACAACCTCCGTCTCGTACAGGGTTCCATCCATCTCCTCAGAGACATATTCCTCCATCTGGTCTTCTAACGTAATAAAGTAGACATACACACAAATACCGAAATAGGGAGATAAGAAACAGTTATATCATCATAAGCGGAAAATATTCATAGCATATAATACAATAATAGTCACAAACATGCATCACTCACAATCTACAATCATCCATACTTTATAACATCATCCTCTACCCTCCAACTCATGTAACTAAACCTTTATGCTGACGTGGCCACCACTAATCCTGTCACACATCCCTCGTTAGGAATGTCAGTCAGTCGTCCAAGTGACGCGTCCCCAACACCGGTGCACATTCTCATCCATGGTGAGAATGCTCATGCAAAGCAATGACACTATAGCCGCACAGTACAGTCGGTGCACACCCTGGTTCTCTCTCTCATCTCTATCAAGGGTGCTCATGCATGGCAATGACACTATAGTTGCACAACTTAACTTCTAATTTGGAATGGTCCACGATAACTTCGGACCTCGTGTATCTCAAATACACGATTATGAACAACAATGCAATATATGATTCTCACTGACTTTTATCAATAACAACCTAGTGCCTCAAGCTTTCCTCATAACCTCCACTTACATTCTAAATCACATCACTTCTATAAAATAATAGCTAGGCACCTCTAATTTATATTCAAGCTCTCACTCCAAACAAAATACCTTCGAGCAACATATATCTTCACTTAAAATTTAACTAAGCAATTTATCAAAACAAACAAATCATGCATAACACAGTAATCAATAAAATATTCAAACATCAAAACAAAACATCACATGCAGTAGAGTACCTCAACCAGCGTATCACAAACAGTCGATAATAAATAATTCAGACATCCTCAATATTATAAAATTAACCTAAGGCAATAAACCTACGATTCCCAAATCGTCATTGGTAAAGCGGAAAAGTTTCCAATGCGATTTTGGTATTGTCGATTACTCAACCACTAGTAGGGTTTAGGTCGCCTTACACCATTATTATAAATTATATACTACTTATCGGTTCCGACGATGGAATGGTTCTTTCTCCCACTTGGGTTATCACCAAAATTCTGAATTCGTCGTTCCTCGTTGTCACGTCACACTTTAACAGTTTCTCCTTCAACCAAACAATACAACTATAATTAATTAACAAAATCATTCTTAACCTAAATAGCTAGGTTTCGGCCTCCTAACTCAAAATAGGGTTAGGATTCTTTTCTCATTCCAAGCTTTTGGATTCTAATTCCTATAGTCTTAGATAGCTTAGATAAATTATCATAACTTGAAAATATTAACAAAATATGTTAATCTCCCTTTTAATTATTTTCGGCCTTACTTGGTAAAATAGGCTAGGAAATTCTTTTTGATTCAAGCTATTGGTTTTAGATTACATAGATCCTTAAGAGTATTAACCAATCATTAGAATTCATTAATTCAACAAAATCTATAAACTCCTAAACCCTAGATTTTCGGCCAACACCATAAAATTAGGATAGAAATCTTTGTTGAAGTTAAGCTCCTAGATTATAACTATATTGATATTAGAGAGCATGATACAAGTGTTAGAATTGAGAAATGACACAAAAACTTCAAACCCATTTAGGGAAGGAAAATGTTTTTGATTACACGCTCTTGGATAATGAAATTAAGGTTCATTACTAGATCATAGAAATTGGTTTCACATTTTTAGGATTTTTCTACAATTTTCTAGAATTCTTTTAAGTTCTAGATCTGGGAAAGAAAAAATATGATTCCTGGCATAAACATGAGAAATACATGAAAATGAAAGCTTAGATGATCAAGGAGATGAGCTTTTACCTCTTGAATATTTAAGAAATGAAGAAAATGATCAACCTTCACTAAGTTGAAAACTGGACAGCTTGAGGGTGTGATGGTATTGTGAGTGTATCTCACAATATACTCATCCAAAAATCACAAACTTTGACTTGTTAGAAAGATAAGAAGAAAATGAACAACTTTGTTGTTGAAGGTTGTATTTGGTTCGGATCATAACAGTGGTAAAAAGGGCCTTCTTTCTGATGTTTCGTGTGTTGCTGAGAATTCTGGGCAGTTTCGGTATTTTGAGCATACCTCCCAATCTACTTATGAGTTTTTTATGATCATTAGCTTGTTGGAAATAAGAGAGAAAGAAGAATAACTTTTATGTTGAGAGTTTTCCGAGTTTCAGAAAGGAAAAGGGTCATATTTTCGGTGGAGATTTGGTGTTCTTATGAGTTTTGTAGCTTAGAGAAAATGGAGAAAACTTGGTGAGGAAGATGAAGAGAATGAAGGTGTGAGCGAAGGGTCTGCGTTTTTGTGGTATATATAGGCTATATCTTAGGCCTTGTTTGGTTTATTAGATGTTGGAGTAATAGCTTTTGTGATTATTTAATTAATATAAGCTTAACCATAGTTAATAATTAGCTTAACTAGGGTTACTTTGCTAACTATGGTTAATAAATATGTGGCTTACATTTAGTGGAGGGTGTGACTGATTTTAGACCACACAAACTAACAATGGTTCCTTAACCATGGTTAAAATCTAACTTAACTTTGGTTAGGTTAAGCTAAAAATGCATTTTGGTCATTTCACCTACATTTTCATTTAATGCTTCATAAATGTTTGGTGAGTAATGATGGTCACTCACCCCATGACTCAGCACCTCCGGTGTCCGGTTTTGTCTCTGCACCACCCTTCTCGACTCTGTCGGTTCTCCGATTAGGGTTTTACGCACGTATAAAAGCAAAATATTTCATTTTTGATTGAAAATTTTCAAACTAACCAGACTCATGAGAAATATGATTTAAACATAAACCATTTCGTTCACGAGTCAAAATTAGGTTTTCTGATCATTAAAATCTTACTATCAGTGAAAACACCGATCATTTTCTGTTCGAACTTTCACCAAAGTTCGTCCGAATAAACATAATATTTTATTTCTGATCAGAAATTTGGAAAGTAGAATTCCTCATGGACAAATTATAAAAAAACTACAAATTTCAGTTTCGGGTCAAATTAGGGTTTTCTGTCGGTATAAAATTATATTGTTAGTAAAAAATGCAGACTGGGCTCCGTCTAAATTTTCAACCCAAAATTTCACCGTAGCCTTCTACCATAAGAGAGGCTATGAATATGATTTTATTTTATTTAAAATCACTTTCTAACTCTCAGATTAAAATATAATTAATTATATTTTAACAGGTTAAACAACATAATTAAAAATCAGGCAGTTACATTTATCATCTTTGCTTAGTTTTGCATTGGGTTGCATGTGAGTTTTCATTAGTTTGGCACTTTCCATTTTGTACTTTTGAGTATCTCCTTGGTATACTTTTGTTGATGGATGTAGATTCCATCACTCACTTGTTTGATTTGTAATCCAAGGAAGAACTTTAATTCTCCCATCATTGTCATCTCAATTTCTGCTTGCATTAGCTTGGAAAATTCCTTGCACAGCTTTTCATTAGTTGCTCCAAAAATAATATCATCATCATATATTTGAACTATAATAAAATTTTCTTTAGAGTTTTTTCTTAAACAGAGTAGTGTCTACTTGTCCTCTAGTAAAACCATTATGCATGAGAAAATAACTAAGTCTATCATACCATGCTCTAGGTGCTTGTTTCAAACCATATAATGCCTTTTTAAGTTTGAAAACATGATCTGGTTTATCAGCATCTTCAAAACCAGGGGGTTGTTTAACATACACTTCTTCCTCAATTATACCATTTAGGAAAGCACTTTTTACATCCATTTGAAAAAGGGTGATTTTATGTTGTGCAGCATATGACATTAATATACGTATAGCTTCTATTCTAGCTACAGGTTCAGAGGTTTCAGTAGAGTCAATACCTTCTTGTTGGTTATAGCCTTGAGCTGCTAACCATGCCATGTTCCTGACAACCTTGCCATCTTCATCCAATTTGTTTATGAAGACACATCTTGTTCTAATGACAAATTTGTTTTTGGGTTTTGAGACAAGTGTCCAGACATCATTTCTGGTAAACTGGTTGAGTTCTTCTTACATAGCAAGAATCCAGCTTTCATCCTCAAGAGCTTCTTCAATGTGTTTTGACTTAATTTCTGACATAAAGGCCACATTGCTTGACTCTTTTAAAGTGGATCTGGTTCTTACTCCTTCCAAGGGATTTCCAATAATAAGATCCTTAGGATGATGAGTTTTGAACTTCCAGTCTCTTTTGAGATCATCATGAAGATCTTGACTTGTCTATTGACTTGTCTGCTCCACTTGTCTGTCTGACACAATCACAGGTTCTGTCTTGGTTAGATCAGGTTGTTGGTTTTCTGATTTGTTTATATCAAGACCTGCAATATCATCTTCTAGATCTGATAATTCCTTATTAGTATTTAAACCATCATTAATACCTTTATCTACTTTGGAGTCAAACTTTCTAAGTTGATCCTTGGTATTCAGAATAAAGCATTCACAACCAAACGCATGAAAATAAGATATGTTGGGGCTTTTACCTTTCCACAATTCATAAGGTGTCTTCTTTATAAAAGGCCTAATAAGAATTCTATTTTGTAGATAACATGCAGTGTTTACTGCTTCTGCCCAGAAGTACTTAGGAAGATTATTCTCATTGAGCATAGATCTAGCCATCTCTTGCAGAGATATGTTCTTTCTCTCAACCACTCCATTTTGTTGTGGAGTTCTAGGTGCAGAGAAATTATGAGAGATCCCATTCTCATCACAGAACTCTCTAAACTACTCATTTTCAAATTCTCCCCCATGATCACTTCTAAGGATAGAGATACAGAAACCCTGTTCATTTTGTACTCTTTTACAGAATACTGAGAAAGCCTTAAAAGACTCATCCTTGTGGGTTAAGAAGAGTACCCATGTAAATCTAGAGTAGTCATCAACTATAAAAAATCCATATTTTCTTCCAGCCAAACTGGCAACACTAACTGGTGCAAACAGATCCGTGTGTAACAACTGAAGAGGTCTAGAGGTTGATACTTGGTTTATAGATTTGAAACTTGATTTTATCTGTTTACTTCTCTGACATGCATCACACAAGACATATTTCTTAAAACTGACATCAGGCAATCCTCTCACAAGGTTATCCTTTTCAGTTTAGAAATTAGTTTCATACTAGAATGTCCTAGTTTCTTATGTCATAACCATCGTTCATCCTCTTTAGACATCAGACGGGTTACACTTTGATATAAGAGATCAGTCAATTCAATCTTATACATATTTTGTTGCCTTTTTATGAAAAAAGGGTTTTGCCGCTACAATCTTTAACTACACATAAATCTTTGGTAAAGGAGACATCAAATCAACTGTCACATAATTGACTTATGCTAAGCAAATTGTGTCTCAATCCGTCAACCATAAGAACATTAGATATAGAAGGAAGAGGGAGTTTACGTACCAATGCCTATAACCTTCCCTTTCTGATTTCCTCCAAAGGCAACATATCCTCCTATCTTAAGTTGGAGGTCTAGGAACATAGACCTTTCTCTTGTCATGTGTCACGAGCAACCACTGTCCACGTACCAGCAGTGGTGTTTTCTTTGTCCTATTGAGGACATCTGCAACAGAAATGATTTGATCTTTAGGTACCCATAATTTTCTGGGTCCTTTTTTGTTAGTTCTAGAAGTCTGTGAAGACTTCCTTCTCTTATTATGGATACTTAGACATAACTTGTCTAGTCTTTCCACAGTAGTTACAGACATGTATGGATTTAATTAATGCTGACTTAACATATACCTTAGATGTTTTAGTTGATACTTTATGATGTGTCTGGTGGACATATCCAATACCTTCTTTGTTAAGAGAGTGTCTCTGACAGCCAAGCAGCTTTGTCAGATTATCTCTTCTATTAACAAATTTGGCAAGATCAGAAGTGAGCTCTTCCACTTTCAGATGAAGTTTCTCAACTTCTTCAGATTGTGATGTTTCACTTGAGATCTTAGCTTCATCATACTTTTCAGTCTTCAGCTCACTGTTCTCTTTGGCCAGCTTCTCACACTCTTGAGATTTCAGTTTATGCTCACTGTTGAGCTTTACATACTCTCTCTTGAGAGATTTGAAGGCCTTAGACAAGCAGTTGGATTCCTCCAGCAACTCCTCATAAGCATCAAGTAATTCCTCATAGTCAGAATGTACCTCATTATCTGAATCTGAGTCAGTGTTGGCCATCAGACAGAGATTATCTTCTTCCTCTGTTTCTTCATCAGATGATGTTGATTCCAGATCCTCCCAAGTAGTCATCATTCCTTTCTTCTTCTTTTTGAAGAACTTCTTAAAAGGGGCTTTCTTGAGTTGAGGACATTCAGCTTTGATGTGACTAGGCTTCTTGCACTCATAGCAGACAATTGAACTCTTGTTTGTTGAAGTGGATTCTTTGAAGTTCCTGTCATTGTTTAACCTTTAAAATAGCTTATCTTTTCTGAACTTCTTTTTCTGTAAAAGAAGCTTTATCTTCCTAGTTAGGAGAGACAATTCTTCGTCACTTTCAGAATCCTCGGGTTCAGACAGGTCAGCATCACTAGATGACTTGTCTGCCTTCAGAGCCTTGGAAGCTTTTGTTGACTTTTTATCAGCCTTCAGAGCAATTGACTTGCCCTTCTTTGTTGCAATTTCATCTCCAAGTTCTTGCTCATGAACAGTGAGTGTTCCAAGAAGTTCATCCATAGTCAAGGTAGTGAGATCCTTGGCTTGAGAGATGGCAGTGACTAACAGTCTCCACTGCTTAGGTAGACGTCTCAGAATCTTTCCAACCTTCTCAGCATTAGTGTAAATTTTTCCAAGAGATTTTAGACCATTGATGATAGTTTGGAATCTTCCTATCATCTGAGCAATAGATTCTCCTTCCTCCATGATAAACAGTTCATACATTTTGACAAGTATGGCAATTTTTGATTCTTTAATTTTGGTTGTTCTTTCATGTGTGACAACTAAAGTATCCCATATTTCTTTAGCAGAATCACATGCACAAACGTTTTCAAAATCTTCAGGACTAAGAGCACAAATGATGTTGTATCTGGCTTTGTGGTTCAGCTCCCATTTTGTCTTTTCTGCAGGGGTCCATTGAGCTTTGGCTTGTCAGTGTTGTCATCATTCTTAGGAATGAATGGACCATCAGTGATGACATCCCAGAGATCAGAGTTTGTAGATAGAATGAGCCATTGAAATCTATCTTTCCAATAGTTGTAGTTTTCTCCATTGAATAATGGAGGTCTCGTTAAGGAAGCTCCTTCAGTCTGGTGACTTCCACTTGAACTAGCTCCAGCAGTCATGTCTATTCTTCAGGACCTTCAACTCCACACTGTTAGATGCTCAACCCAGAGGCTGAGCTCTGATACCAACTGAAATAGACAAATATAAACACGATAAGGGGGGTTGAATTGTGTTTATCAGAATTTAAAACAAAGTTGAAAACTTTTCACAGACAAAAGCTGAGTTCAGACAAGTGAGAGAAACATAGTACAGACAGGTGACCTGTCTAATGAGATTTCAACAGAAAAACACTCAAACACATAACTTGAAAAATGATTCAAAGTTCACACTTTAACCCCTTAGTTAGAAAGCATATATAATAATCAAAGCAACTAAAGAGATTAAGAGAAGAGGGATTAACATAGCTATTTATCCTGGTTCACTCTTCAACACAAAGAGCTACGTCCAGTCCTTGGCAGCACCAAGTTTTATCCACTATAACTGATCAGGTTACAGACTCCAAGTATGGTTTGCGCACCTAGCCTCTTAGGCTCCAAGACAATTATTCTTTGCACACCTAGCCTCTTCAGGCTCACTCAAGTTTGTTTGAGAAGTTTGTTTGTAATGAATACAATCAGACGGACGGTTCTTTCACTAACACTCAGAGAGTGGTTTAAATTTAAGCTTAGGAAAGACTGCATAATAACTTCAAATGATTGAAGAATACAGATTGAAAGAATGAATAAATAAATGCGCATAGTAATGGCTCTTTTAATGCTGTGTGTTCTCTATGTCTTCATCTTCAATGACTTCTATATTTATAGCCTTCAAGCATTTAAGATCCGTTAGAGACATTCCCTTAGTTGATGGCTTCAAGAAGAACTTCATTAAATGCAATAGAGTCGTTATGGGCAGCCATTAATGCAATAGGAACATTGGTTGTACTGTAACATGAAGGATCATATCTTTATGCATCGTGCAATAGCCATATCAGAGTTGTGCATAATGCTTTTTGTACTCTCCAAAGCACATTTCCCTTTTCGTGTAATAACCAGAAGTACTAGGGAATAAAGCATGTTGGAAGCATTCTTTAACTGGTCTTTATCTCTGATTTCCTAGGTTGCTTGTGAGAATGACTTCTGACTTTTCTTGATAAGCGTGAGATTGAGAAAGAGAGAGCTTCAGAGTCTTCTGTATGAAGGGATAGCTTCCAAAAGCTTGTTCGGTCTTTGGGTCTTCATCGAGGAACCTCAGACAAGTGTGGGAATTTATTAGAAGACAGATTGAAACTTTAATGTAAAAAGTCAATAATAAGTCAATAATTCTAGTCAGCAGACATGTTGACTTTTGCTTCTCCAGACAGGTGATCATCTATGTGAGCAGACAAGTGAGAAAGTGACTTATTATTTTGATCTGTACACTAGGTAGACAGGTTAGTAACCAACATAAAGGCTAATTAAATCATTAACCAATGTTTAGTTTTCATCAAAACTTAGGGAAATGCACATCAGATATTTTAGAGACTTAACAGGAGTGGTCCCTAGAGGCAGTGCCCGACATAGTCTCCAGTATCAACGGATGCACCAGCGCCACCGTGTTCTTATATCTGACAGGAGTGAGGCGACAACATCAGGACCACCACAGAGGCCGCCATGGAGGGTGTATATACGCGGGCGTGGGGAGAGTCAGGGTTGCACTAGATATCCACGCTAGAGATCGTGGAGGCTAGGGCATCTATCGTATATAGGTTGTGTGTGGTGAGACCATTTTGGTTGTATTTTGAGCGGGGTGGGCTGGTGTGGAGTGCAGTGAGGTGTTTCTCTTTTCAGATCGTTTTATGTACTTTCTTTTAGTGGATATGTCAGTTTGTGTCTATGGGGCCCTACGGATGGGGTTTCCCAAACCGATGTATATGTATATGTATATAGTGTGTGATGTTCTCCTTATATGTTTTACATTTAAGTTTTTAATATCTTCGCTTTTTTGCTGTGTGAGTTTAACGCTTATATTACAATTAAGGTTTTTCTTTAATGAGACATTGGGGTGTTTCATAAGACATTTTCAATACTGGAGCCTATAAATACATGAAGTCTTCGGGTGGAGAAAAACACACAAGAGAAGAAGATTATGAAAAATATATCATTCAAAGTGATCTCAAGTTGTGCTTTAAAATTTCATTTTCTCTCTTTCTACGATTTATCTTTGTTGAGCGCCAAAACTGTAATATCCTCACTTATAGCGAGCTTATCCTAGTGCTTTAAACACTCTTTTATTATTGCTTAGAGTTGAGAAGAGGCTTACTGAGAAGAATACTTGGTTAGAATACTTGATTATAGCCTGAAGGCACGTAAGCTATGTTTGGTTGTGAGAAGAAAATGTAAAGAGAGAAAGATGTGGGAGAGAGTATGAGAAGAGAGAAAGAGAAATAGAGTAGATTTGATGTATTGTTTGGTATAAGAGAAAAATGAGAGAAATATAAGAGAAAGAAATATGCGTAATTTTTGAAAAGACTAAAATATCCTTGAACTGATTTAAGTTATTATAATTTAGTTAACTAATTAATTCAAATAAATTAAATTATTTGAATTGATTTAATTGACTAATGTTGATTAATTGATTTATGTTGATTTATCAAATTGATATTATTAAAGTATAAATTATAATTTATGTAAATTTTTAAACTTATTTAATTAAACTATTTGAGTCATTTAATATAATTTATTTAATTTCATTTTTATTTTTAATTAAAATCTATGCGCTCAATAACAAGAAATAAAATATCTGAATATGCCAATATGGTCTGATGTTGCTACGTGAAAGTTCCATTGCACACATCTTTATTATTAAAAGGAAGGTGGTGGATGGGGTAGTATTGTAAAATCACTTGAAATCAGCAGCTACCACTACTAGGGGTAAAACAGTAAAATTTGTAGTGGTGGATGGGCAGTATTGTAAAATCACTTGGAATCAGCAACTATTGTTAAAAGGAAGGTGATGGCTGGGGTGATATTGTAAAATCACTTAGAATCAGTAGCTACCACTACCAGGGGCAAAACAGTAAAATTTGTAAACTCTTTTTTATTATTTTTTTATGTTAATTTTTTTTATTATTTTATTAGCTGTTTTAATGCGTCCAAATGGTATGACTATGAAACTTCTGAAACGTCTCATTTCTTAGCTAGGTCACGCAGCTTGGGTTTTTTTTATATGAACAACACCTGAATAAACATAGATGGTGCCAAGAATATCACGGCACTAAGATCCATCATTGTTTTTTTTGCCAATATTTTTCCCCAAATTTTTTCCACTTTTCTATGGTGTTTGAAAAACATTCTATAGGGATCAAAACCAAATTTTACTCATTTTATAGGGACCAAAATTAGTAATTTCATATTTTAGAGAGACGAAAACCAAAGAAAACAAATTTATAGGAACTAAAACCAAAATTCGCTCATTTTCTAGTGACAGAAACATATTTAACCAAAAAAAAAAATTAGAAGTTGATTACTAGGGAACTTGATGGGTCTCTAGGTGTATGGTGTCTTGATCTGTTATAAAATCACTTTCCTTGCTTTGTTGATGATATTTCTCCAATCCGCGATGAGAGCATACATTTCCTTTTATCCAGACTTTTTTATTTTTAATGTACCACGATCAATTTATGTCTCTTAAGCATGGGGAGGCCCTTGAATGTTAGCTTTGGTGATAACAGGTGAACTAATCCATGTATCTCGGCTTTGATTTGAATTTTATTCATAAGAAATAACAATATATGAACCTGATAATGAAAAAGTAGTAGATGGGGGCGAATAGTTATAGCATGTTTGGGAAAAAGGTGGATACTGTTGGACATGATTTTATAGACGCTACAATTTGTAGCATTTGCCTTGCAGAAGCAATTCCGAGACAAATCCACCATGGTTCCAAACACTCACTTAGAGGTGGGTCATGTTCCATTTGGGAATTTTTCAAAGTCTTAGCCACTTAAGCAACAATGTCTATCATATCTAGAGACAGAGAGAAACAATTTAACATATTCACAACGAAGCTACAACAACTCGTGCTATAAGTGTCCGAATGCCATACAGAAAAATAATCTACTTGAATAACTGAGCAAGATCAGTCCAAATCCACATCCAACCATGCATTCAACTTCATATATTCTATTCTTACTTTTGTATCAGTTGAAACCTTTTGGATTTTGATATGCTTTTACTTCACATTGTTTTTTTTGGTATAATTAATATATTGTTTACACTTCCAACTTTGCTTCAATATTTGCTCTACTTCGCTGATGAGTCCACAATTGCTAAACTTTGGGAGCCAATCATGTTTTCCAATCATGCATGTTTATCTTTTCACCCCTTTTCCAGTGTGGATAGACATCAACGAATTGGATAATGGGTGGAATATGCAGAAAAAAAGGACAATGCTGATGAACTTCTTGAAAGTTTATTGGTGAGTTTCACCGAATAACTGGCATTAATTTGATCCTTTTAATAAATGCTATTTTGATTCGACCTTTAAAATTCTTTAAATTCATAAATGAATTTTCCAGTTATGACAGCTCATAATTATTTTCATTGACTATTTTTTATTCTTCAAACGGATAAAGATTTCATAGGGATAATAACATAGAGAGCTCTGTGCTTGGTAACCTTAAATATTTTCATCATCGAATAATTGCCATTAATTTGCCTTTTTAATTGGCATTATGATTGTAGCTTTTAAATTTTTTAAATAATCATAAGTGGTGCATTTCCAATTTATTATAAAATTGAATTGGAAATGCACCACTTATATTTAATGAGTAATTATGCTCATTTATTCCGGAGTTAAAATTAGTAGCTACGTTTTTAATATTTAAATTAATGGTTTCTCTGTCCGATACAATGTTGCACAAGTTAAGATGCACTAATTACTTACTTTTCATTAATTTTGAATATTCAATTAAATATGATTCTTTGAAAAATCACTAATCTCTCTCCTATCTATTTTGCCAATTATTACATATACGATTGTAACAAAAAATATGATTGGATTGAATATTCGATTAAAATATAAAATATTTGATTAATTATTAAAGAAATGATTAAATATAAAATTTCATGTTGCCTTCTTTGACAAATGTCTCTAAATTATCAAGGACTCTAAAATTGTACCTGTTCATAAGGATTTCCTTTTTAACCAATATGATTTACTTAATTCATGTCACAATAATAGTTTTAATAATTCCACATCAAGCACTCCTTAATTTATCTGATACTTCTTTCTTCAATAATTCTTTTTCTTCAAAAACATTAGAAAAATCTGATACATAAGTCCTGAATCATTTTTTAAAACAAATAGATTCACAAACACAATATAAAATAACAATTAAATTTATTCAAAAGACTGGAATATTCCGTGCATCGCACGGTCTTAGTTATAGTATATAATATAATAATATCGTAAATAGTGAGTGACAATGTAGTTGAACAATAAGAAAGGGTAATCTTGGAAAAAAGAAAAGAATGCTTTATGTTGCCTTTCTTCGCATCCCAGTGGAGAAAATAAAAAGCCATGGACCCCACCTTTTTTTGGTCTCTCTTCTCTCTTTCATTGATCACCAAACATGAGAAGTGACCCATTTCTCTCCTATCTCTCTCGCTGGTCTTTCTCTCTTTGCAAAATCACCTCAAACAAACACACTGGTAGACAAGAATACTTGTATTGCTAACTTTTTTACCGGAAAATCTTTCATGTAGAAGAGACTTGATGTAGCTCTCAGGTTAAGAGTGAACTAGTATAAAATCTCACATTGTTATTCTCTCTTCCCTATCTCTTTTCTTTATTTGTTTATCACCAACGTTTGGGGAGTGACATTGTTTGTTCTTAACATTTCTGTTTCAGTTATGTTTAAAAGCTTTGCTTTTACGTCCCGTGCTCTTCAAATGTTCTTAGCATCCAACACTACACTACAAAAAAAGAACTGTTTAGCGACCGGCATATTCGGTCGCTAAACTTTCTAATTCGGTCGCTATTTAAGTTAGCGACCGAATTAGCGACCGATTCATGGTGGTGGCTGATAACCTGGTCGCTAAACTTTTAGAGACCGAAATAAGAATTCGGTCGCTAAATTGCGACCGTAATTTCGGTCGCTAAATAACAAAAAAACGGTCGCTACACGGTTGGTCGCATTGTTTGGGTAACCATTTTTAGCGACCGATAATCGGTTGCTATTTCGGTCGCCAATGTTGGTTACTGTTAACCTATACTAGTGACGGATTTTCGATCGCTAGACCATAATTTGTTAATGTTAATTAAATTTTAGCGACCGAATTATTGGTTTCTAATTCGGTCGCTAAACTGGTTTTTATTAATTTTTTTAAATTTAATTTTTAAAATAATAATTTTTTTCTGATTTTCTTTAAAGTTTAGCAAAATTACTAATAAAACACACCAAATTACTAATGAAATATACAATCATAAGAAATAATGAATATATATTAAAAAAAATTCCAAAGTGTCGTACAAGAATCGTTTAAAGTCAAAAATATGAAAAAAAAATAATCAGTCATGATGAGGGGGAGGTGGAGGAATCCAATCATCCTCAGCATCCGTAACACCGACGTCTGTAGTAGCAGCATCAGTAGCTGGCGGTGGAATTGGAGGAGCGACAGCAGGCGGCACAACCGTCAGAGCATCACCCTGAGCAACTGGAGTCTGGATCCTCATCTACTCCAACACCAGCCGCAGCGATGTTCGCCCTCGCTCGATGCTCGTCTCGCACTACTGCCGTGTGCTCGAGTCAATCTGTGCAATCTGGTTCGCCATCTGTCCGCTCTCTCTCTCTCGCTCTTCTCCCGAAGCTCCGCGTTCTGCGTGATGGTGTCCTGCATTTGGTTGAATTGCTCCTGAGGGACGGTATCGGCATAGGAAGGAGCAGGCGTGCCAGATGATGAAGCGATAAACTCGCCTCCCAAGTGTCCGAGGCCATACACATGCCCCTTCTTGTTCCTGCCCCCGACGACCTCCAAATAAATGGCATTATCATCGACGGAGATAGGAGAGCTGGGCCCATCACCAGTCAAGGCCTCATCTTGTGACTGTGAGGCACGTGATATGGCATCGTCCTTCTTCTCGTTGAAGCCCACCTACAAAGTATAGTTGAAGAGATTTAGTTAAAATTATAATCAATATTAACAAATCATTTATAATAAATTACAAGTAAACACTAAATTGTTTTTTTGCTTACAGCATAGTTATGGGCCTTGTCGTTGACTCATGTCCCCGACTTCAACTTCTTCGTCCTCTCCACCAACTCCATAGCAATGGGGCCCCGCTGTTTCTGTGCTTTCTGCACATAAAAATATAATCTTAAATTCATAAGAATAATTAAAATTGAAAACTAATTAATTAAATAGTATAATAAGTCAAAAGTTTAATGTATTACCAGTTCGTCGTAGTGGGCGGCGGCTGATTTAGACCCGCCGGTCCAAGCACATGCGCCACCATCAGAAGCTCGATTACGCCGAGTTGTGGCCTGGATCTCCTGGAACTTCTCAGTAGCCCAGTACTGGTCCAGCTGCCTCCTCGATCTCGGGGATCCACCCACTTCCCCTTATTCTTACCCTTCCTCAGCTTGTTCGTCAGATTCTTCATGACCAATGAGCCTTTATGCTCAAATATGTCCCTGACGAGACCCTCTAAAGCTACGTCCCACCTATACTCTTTCTGCAACGTACAGTTGTTAGGAAATTCGTGTGTGTGTGTATATATATATAATGTAAATTTAATTTAAATAACTTAATAAATTGTTACCTTAAACTCTAGAAACAACTGATCCCTATGGCCCCCTGGGATGGCCTTCCATGTAGGCCATGGACCATCAAACTTGCGTCGCTGAATCTTCGATATCGAATCAGAAGGGCCCTTCGCGGGCAGAAAGCTGCAGCAAAATTAGAGCATTAATAAATGTTATAAATAAATTAAAAAAAAACAAGTAAATAGAAATTAACGATACTTTATATATATTAAAAAATTAAATTAGCTTACTCGTTATCCCCCCTGGGGATAAGAAGAATCCTCCTGTCGGATGGACCACGACTCTCCTGTCCCGATGATGATGATGGTCCTGTCGTAGGTGTGGATGATGAGGGTGCAGCCTGTGTCACAACCACATGAGGCTGGGTAGGGGGTGCAAGTCCATCACCCTGAGGTGTCCCGTCCACAGAGGTGCTGGCAGGGTGGTCTCGATCTGAAGGCTGTGGGTCGGCCGGTGAAGGGACTCTTGCAACACGACCTCTGCCACGACCTCCACGACGACCCCTACCTCTTGAGGAATCTGCCTTCTGTGTAAAAAATGAAAAGACGATTACACAACAGTGTAAATAATACAAAAATAACTTACCTAAGTAGAATGACATTTACACAATGAATTATGATATAAATAAATTACCTAAGTAGAATCTCCGTCACTAAATTCACCCTCACTCTCATCAGTCTCACTTGATCGGAATGTGCCTTCGCTAGATGCATCCAACTCGGATTGATCCAATAACTCTATTTCAACTTCTTCCCCATTTCCGGAAATGTCCGCCAGAGAATTAACAATAATGTCCGGCGTAATTTGCAACGGTACGTGGGGTCTTGAAAACTCATCATCTTGGTACGGAGCATCTTTTTCATGCTGGTTGATTACATTATCAGTAATTATACCGCGAGCCTTTATCTTAATAACACCCAACTAGCCTTGATGTCCTTCGGGATATGGCGAGTAATAAACCTGATCTGCCTGTTGTGAAAAAATGAATGGGTCGTACGCCTTATTATACCTTCGAGACATCCTAACTTGAACAATACCATATTTTTTATCAATTTTTGTCCCTACGTCAAGAGTAGGATCAAACCAATCACACTTGAAGATAACTAACTTCATCACGGGGAAACCGGTATAATCGAGTTCAAGGATGTCAGTTAGAACCCCACAGAAATCATTTTCTACATTGCCATCAGTGGCTCGCACACAAACACCATAGTTACATGACTGCATTCCTTCATTCCATGTTTTTGTGTTAAATTTATATCCATTTACAATATAAGTATTCCATGATGTAACCCATCTGTTAGGCCTCCATGCCAAATTTGTCAACAATGGATTTTGAACATTGTTTTCTGGATCTAGTACCTAAAAAATCAAATATTATATTATTCTTATACATGCTATATATTTAAGGAGATAAAATGTATTGCAACAAATGAAGATGCTTAACCTACATATTTATTGAACCACGTAGCAAAGTGAGAAGTAATTTCTTGATCAACCTGATCGTTTGAAATGTCAGGTTGGAGATCCCTTAGAAAATTGTCGTACATCCTACATATGGGAGATTAACAACAGGACGATTAATAATCATAAATGTCAATTGAACTTATAAAAGACATTGTAGAAACTTACTCTAAATATGGCGCCACCTCTTCACAATTTTGAAGGATATACAGATGAGCAGCATTAATGTCACGCTTCTCCAAGAAATATCCTTTTGATTTGCCACTAAATCTGCTCGGATAGTTGAATATTGATATATGAGGACTAGTTGAACCTCCTTCGCCCGAATCAACGTTTCTAGGCATCCTAGTCCTTCTCGTGTTAACTTCGCCCGGATAGTAATAAGAGGTAAAAGTGGAAGTCTCCTCTACTAAGTATGCTTCACAAATGGAACCCTCCACTCATGCCTTGTTCTTGACTTTGTGTTTAAGGGAGTGCAGGAACCTATTAAAGAGGGATACATACAAATAATTACAAGTTTTAGGGAAAGTTAAACTACGATCTCGTGTTCATGATTTCATATGTATTAAGTAAAATAGTTGATGTTGTTTACCTCTCAAATGGATACATCCAGCGGTATTGGACTGGGCCACCAACTCGTGCTTCGTAAGGTAGATGAACTGGCAGGTGTTCCATGGAATCAAAGAAACTCGACGGGAAGATTTGCTCCAGCTTACATAACAAAACGGGTATCTTGACTTCCATATCCTTTAATTGATTCACATTTAGTGTTTTCGATGTAAGCTCCCTGAAAAAAGTGGCTAAGCTCAACAAGTGGGTACCAAATTTGCTTCGGTAATGCGTCGAACGCAATTGGAAGCAAACGTTGCATGAACACGTGGCAATCATGACTCTTCATTCCATGTAACTTTGATTCTTTAATGTCAACACATCTACCCATATTGGAAGCATACCCATCTGGTAACTTTAGTTCTTTAACCCACTTACAGACGGCCACTTTCCGTGTTTTGCTTAGTGTATAACTTGCCTTCGGTTTGATAAGTCTGACACGACCACCTTCCTGCAACTCAAGCTCCTTTCGATTACAAATTTCAGTCAGATCCAATCGGGCTTTATTTGTATCCTTTGTCCTCCCCTTGATGTCCATCACAGTGTCAAACACATTCAAAAACACATTCCTCTCAGTATGCATGACATCATGTTGTGACGGAGTAGCTGCGTCCTCCGATACTGACAACCTCCAAAATATACTTTGTTTTGTCCAATTATGGTGGACGCCATAAACAGGAATATGTTCTCCTTGGGATTCATGGACGAGCGGTAAGTACTGTACTCTGCGCCATACATTAGGACCAGTCAAAGGTGGTGGAGGCGGTGTTGTCTCCGCACAACGCTTCTTGAATGCATTCTTGTTCCGCCTATAAGGATGATCTTCTGGAAGGAATTGACGATGACAATCAAAATATGAGATCTTTCGACTGTTTTTAAGCATGAATGCCTTCGATCGCTCCATACATATTGGGCATCCAAGCTTCCCCGCGGTCATCCAACCCGACATCATCCCATAGGCGGGAAAGTCGTTCATCGTCCACATCAAAGCTGCTTTCATGATGAAATTCTGCCTCAAAGATACGTCATATGTCAACACACCATCATTCCACAGCATCGTCAACTCATCTATCAGCAGCTGCAAGTACACATCAATCTTACCTTTTGGATTAGACGGATGATAGTGCGCGTTCGGCGCGCGTGTGTTGCGCGCCGCGCTTGCGCTCTGCGATTCTGGCAAGTGTACCGGATTGCCGTCAAGTAATAAAAGATATCGAACCCACAGAGACTGTGTTCTCGAATCGCAATCGGTTTTCGAATCGATTAGATCTGGACAGTTTTAAAGGATATCTTTATTTTTGAAAAGGGGTTTTGAATTTGAATTTAAAAGATAAACAAACAGAAAACAATTGTTTATGGGGTTTTAGATTTAAACGGATTCCCAGGGATTTGGGTTACCTTTGAGGCTGTTTATGTTGCTAGTCTGATTTACCTTTGTTGATTACCGAAATTGCCTTGAAGGCGAGTTTATCCTCTGATAGCTTAAGCTCCCTCTCGGGTTACAAAAGTCGTGCCCAATTGACTCGACCCCTACTCTCGTGGTAGTCGATCCCAAATTGGACCCTTTGCGTTCCATGACAACTCGTTGCTCCTCGAGGGACGGCTTCTAACTCTCGTGATTTCAGTCCCAAGTCTGACTTCTATAGGTCCGACACCTAAGTTCACCGCTAGGTTCCTCCTTAGAATGTCTCAGTCATGCAAATAACCTAAGTTCACCGCTAGGTTCCTCCTTAGAATATCCGCATCTCGCAGATAAGCGGCCGTCGGACTTTACGAGTGAAACACACTAGAAATCCTAAGTTCACCGCTAGGTTCCTCCTTAGAACGTCTACGTCACGCAAATAAGCGGTCACCGAATTTATGAGAGATTAACACACTAGAAATCAGATCTAAAACAATAACGAAATCAACAACGATTTTACATCAAATCAACAACATTTACAAAACTCGGGCAGAGCCCCAATCCCTAGAAACAAACTACTACTCCAGTCTTGCCATGGAGATGACAAGCTGGGTTGACAACATAATGAAAAATACAAAAATCAGAGAAGAGGATAGGAGAGGAGAAGAGATATCTATGCCTAGAGTCCTTCTATGTGTGTTTGATGGATGATGATCAATCCTCCATAGATCAGATCTGGATCCTTATTTATAGAAATTGGGAAGTTAGAGTCCCAATCCAACTCAAAATCTGATCTATTTCGGTTGCTTCTGATCCAAGTAATGCGCGTCACGACCGTGATGGCCATCACGGCCAGGCCGTGACGGTCTCTGTTTCTGGCAGTTTTGTGAAATCCGGCCTTCTCGGGAGGCGAGAGTGAGCTCGCGCCACGAGCCTTCATTTTGTGGCCGTGATAAGAATTACGGCTGTGGCCGTGATGGGTTCTGACTTGTGGTGGTTTTGGGTCACGACCGTGATGGCTATCACGACCAGGCCGTGACAGACTCTGACTTCAGCCTTTGTTCCTTTTCAGTTTTGCTCGATCATGGCCGTGATGGGCATCACGGCTAGGCCGTGATGGGCATCACGGCTAGGCCGTGATGGGCATCACGGCTAGGCCGTGATGGGCTCTGTTTGGCTCATTTTCTGCACTTTTAAAGCTCCATCTTCATCCAAACTTCATCATGGTTGATCTTGAGCATTTTACCCTTGATATCTGCAAAACAACACACGAAAACCGCCTTACCCGTTCCAAAGGAAAAATAACCTAAAATATAATAAAAATATGCCTAGACTACATGAAAATGCATGCGAATGATAGACAAAGATGATGTGAAATCACACTCATCAAATCACCCCAAGCTTAAAACTTTGCTTGTCCTCAAGCAATTACTCAGGCCATAAGATATAAATCATTCAAAGCATGGATAGTGAACCAAAAACCCTAGAAGCTAATCCAAGTGATAGGCATATTCAATAAGCACTTAAGAGACAATCAATTTCAAGTCCAATTAGAAGCTTAGGTTTTTTCAAGTTCATGTCCTCACTGATTTGGGCACTCATCTCACCTCACTCAAGTGTTTTAGGGTTTATTGACAATTCACTCAATTTCCTCAAGGAAAGTATTCTACCATAGGCTTGACTATTAACCAAATCTCTACTTTATTTATGAAAACACTTAAGAATCAAGAGGTCGTTTCCTTTGGTTGTAATGTTGCCATGGGATTTATTGTTAGGTGGGAAAATCAAGGAAAGGGAATTTCAAGAAGGCTAGACAAATTATCAATCATTGCAAAGCATGACACCTTCTAAAATACCCTTTTTTGGGCTTTGATTTACTTCTCCACCTCTCTTTCTTTTTTTATTTTTATTTTTCTCTTTCTTTTCTTTTCATTTATCACTTTCTTTGTCATCCCCTTCTCCATTTTTTTCTTTGTGTTTATTTCATTTTTATTTATTTGGAGAAGGGGAGATTTTTCTAGCTCAAGAGAAATATTTTCATCCCATTCTTTTCAAACTACCTTTTTACCCTTTTGTAATACTTTAAAAGGTGCCATACCAAGCATTATTTATCAAAGCAATTCAAGGTACCAAGAAAAGTATTTTTTTCTTTAGGCTCAAAACTGGGCAACTAAGGGGTAGCATTTAAACATTCAAAGTTCGGGAGGCCGGAAAAATACCTAGTGCCTCCATCATTTCCAAAAGTGTTTTCAAAATTTTTAAGTTTCGAAATGGTTTCAAGTCAAGTTCTAGAAATTACAGTCCAAGAGGAATTAAAACACTCTATTACAAGGAATGGGGTAGATTTAGTGAGTACCCCTTTTGGCTCAAAATCTTACATTTAGTAGTTCAAAAATCAGTGAGGAACACAAATCTAAGGAACCACATGCTAATTATCAACCATCAAAAGATCATCTCAAGAATTTTTATTTTTAGCCATGTCACAAGAATAATGAAAAATTGGGTTCTAAATTTACTATCTCAATTCATTTGGCTCCAAGTTCTCACAATTGGATGCATGTTCTAAGTGAGGGGCAATCTAGAGAATGTGATCATACCAGACTATGCCTATGTGAATGCAATTATGAATGCAACAATGCAGATGCAAAAATACCCCTACCCCAAGCTTGATTACTTACATTGTCTCCAATGTAAATAATCAAGTCGGAGAAAGGAGAAAAATGGAACAACTTACCGAGTCGGTAGCGGGTGTTGGCTCACATTCCAGTCAAAACTTGGGTGGAAATTGTATCACGGCCGTGAGGCTCATCACGGGCATGCCGTGATCGTTTATGGTCCTCAGGAGTTGCCCCGTCACGGCCGTGATCTACATCACGGCTAGGCCGTGATGCTCTCTGGTCTTGGCATCCTACTCATCACGCCCGTGGTGGATGTCACGGCTAGGCCGTGATCCTTTCTGTGCTCTTGTATTAGTTCATCACGGCCGTGACCACTGTCACGGCCGTGAGGCTCATCACGGGCATGCCGTGATCGTTTCTGGTCCTCAGGAGTTGCCCTGTCACGGCCGTGATCTACATCACGGCTAGGCCGTGATGCTCTCTGGTCTTGGCATCCTACTCATCACGCCCGTGATGGATGTCACGGCTAGACCGTGATCCTTTCTGTGCTCTTGTATTAGTTCATCACGGCCGTGACCACTGTCACGGCCAGGGCGTGATGGCCTCTGACTTTATTTTTTTTCTCTGCTCTTCTTCCCTTCTCAACCTGAAAACACTAGACAAACCTATTAATGATATTTTTGCCTCTTGATCTTCTCAAATTATTCAAGAGGTTAAATCAAAACAAAAGGAAAAGGGAAAGAAAACTTGGGTTGCCTCCCAATAAGCGCTTATTTATGGTCTTAAGCTTGACCATACTTCCTTCAGTTAACCGGGGTCAGCTGGGCGTAGATGTGCCGGAACACTTTTCTTCCACAGAACTCCTTCAAAAAGCCGTTTCTGCTCATACGGCCAATAACGCTTCCGCTTCGCTCTTTTCTCTCGGAGCTTCCTAGCCTTCCTTTCTTCCGGCGGAAGTTTTGTTTCCGCATGGACAGCGATTCCAACTTCACCACTGCTGGGTGCATCATCAACCATGCATATCTTTGGGGTTGCTTCCATGCAAAGTTCTTTCTCTACCGCTGGAGATGTTACATCAATTCTGTACACATGGCTCTCAAAAGGAGGGTTGTTATAAGAGTTAGTCAACTGAAAATTTACCCTACCTTCCTCTACATTTAGAGAGAGTTTACCATTCCTTACGTCTATCACTTGCCCTGGTTGCCAAGAATGGCCTTCCTAAAATGATGGGGAATTCGGAATTCCCTTTCATGTCCAACACCAGGAAGTCGGTAGGGATGAGAATTTTCCCTACCTTTACAGGAACATTCTCTAGTATGCCTAGAGGAGTCCTAGTTGAGCCATCCGCAAATTGTAAGGAGAATTTGAATGGTCTCAACTCTTTACTTTCCAACCTTTCCATGATAGTGAGGGGCATCAAGCTCGCACTAGCCCCTAGGTTACATAAGGCTTGGTCTATTTGCACTTTTTCAATCGAGCAAGCGATAGAGAAACTACCTGGGTCTTTCAGTTTAGTAGGCATTTTAGCTTCAAAATCTTCTTGCTTTTTCCTGACCAACCTTTGTGGGAAAGGTATCGGGGTTTGGTACGGTGGTGGAGGGACATACTTCGGTTCTGGCTCTTCCTTTTCGCTCGTGTCCTCCTCCGGTTCCACGTCCATTTCAGCTACCCCCACCGCAAGCTTATTATCCCTTAAGTGTATGGCATTGCAATGCTCAATGGGATTTACTTCGGGTTGCCCCGGGAATGTACCCTTAGGTCTCGACTACGTGCTGGCTTGTTCGGCAATTTGGGTTTCTAGCATCTTGCTATGAGCGGCTAAATTGTCTACCTTAGATGCTAGCTCCTTTATTGCCTCATTCTGCTGAGTTTGGGTGGCAACAAAGTTTTCCATGAGAGACTCGAGCTTAGATTTTTGAACCTGAGGATACCCCGGTGCGGCTCTCTTATTACCTTGGCCCTCTTGGAACTCATGGTTGAGCGTGTTGCTGTAGTTGCCGTAGGAGAGGTAAGGGTTGTTCTTCCTTTGGTTGTAGGGGTTTGGGGGAGCATAGTTGGGCAGCTTCGGGTTCGTGTCGTAGAAGTTGTGACAAGAGTTCACTTGCTCACCCGAAGTGTCGGATCCATGAGCGATACCACGAGGGCATTCCATCATGTCATGTCCCTGCATTCCACAAATCTCACAAATAGTGTTAGTAGCACCTATTGCACTCACATTAGCTCTTTCAATCTTATCTAATCGTTTATTTAGTGAGTCAAATTTAGACATAATCAGATCAATGCTACTTACTTCAAACTTACCCCCCGAAATCTTGTTCGGGTTATTACCTCTTTCGGATCCCCATTGGTGGTAGTTGGTGGCGACATTCTCGATGATATTGAATGCCTCAGTGAGAGGCCTATTCATAAATGCTCCACCCGCTGCAGAATCTAGTGACACATTCAAAGAGTAATCCAATCCGTTATAGAAGGTGTGCACTATTAACCACCTCTAGATTCCATGGTGTGGGCAAGACTCCAGCAGTCCCTTGTATCGATCCCAAGCTTCTGATAATGATTCTCCGTCTTTCTGGAAGAAGCCCGTGATCCGGGTTCTTATGTAGGCCGTCTTGGATGGAGGGAAGAATTTTTCCAAGAACGCCTGCTCCAGTTGGTCCCAAGTCGTCAGGGTGTTAGCGGGGATTTGCTTAAGCCAGGCCTTCGCCTTTCCAGTGAGAGATGAGGGGAACAGTCTCAAACGTACAACATCGACCGAGGCTCCATTAATCCTGATTGCATCGGTGAACTCTAAGAATGTCTCTATGTGATCGATCGGGTCCTCCGAAGGCAATCCTCCGAATTGATGTTGCCTAATCATGTTGATTAGCATGGGTGGTATGGTATAGTTTTCCGCCTCAATCTCTGGCCTTGCAATCCCAGTTCGCAAGCCTCTCGCATTTGAGGCTGCGTAGTCCTTCAAAGGTTTTGTATCCGGGAGATTCGCCATGAGTGGAATGGGAATCGACCTTTCTCCCTCTCTTAGTAGTCTCCTACGTCTGTGGAAGGTCCTCTCAATTTCTGGATCAACCTCACTAAGGCTCCCAAGACTTAGGGATCTTTGCATAAAACACACAGAGAGATGGATACAATAGAAGGAAAAGAATTTTTTGATTTTTTTTTTGATTTTTTTTTTATCGGAAATTAAAAATCAAATAAAAAGAAAATTTCCAGAAAAATCAATTTCAAAATCAATTGAAATTCGAAATGGCACAGTCCCCGGTGTAACGCCCTTCGTTACATTAGTGATCCCAAGATAAAATCAATAAAATATCCTTTGAAACATTTAATTAAAACATATATCTCATAAAGAAAAATTAGTAAAACATTAAAGTCTGGAAATGTCTCATATTAAATAATATAGTATTGGATTATCCATGTAATGAATATAGAAATAAATAAATAAATAAAATAAATAAATCAAAAGCCTCAAAACCGGGCGTCTAACTACAATCCCAACGATAAATAATTGCGTCTAGCCACATACGGCTCATTATTTAAGAACAGACTAACCAAACTAGAAAGATTATCTAATGGTGTCCACTAAGTCTTCACGCCTCTTCAGCCTCAATGACGTCCTCCTCGTGCTCTGAAAACAATGCTTAATAATGAGATATAAAATCCCAGTGATCAACAATACAGTTTTATAAAAACATTTTCGAAAATAGCATTGTTCTCACTAGTGCGTGAACTCGAAAAAGCTGTCCATGGTACCCGCTAATTTTTCAAAATAATATATATAAAGAAAATACTTTTAACATTAATAACAAACTCGTCTCAATACATCACATTTCATATACCGGATAAATTCAAGTTTAATCCAAGCGGTCCGAAGACCTCCTAATCAAATTGGCTCCTTGCGGCATGCCACATGTTCACACATCACACGACAATGGCGTCCCATTGCCCACCCCTACTCACGAGGAGTGTTTCGATGTCACCCTCTGTCAGGGACATTTCCATTTCGATACCTCCCATGTGCACATGGTGGTATTTCTCCTTTTCGACACCCCAACTTGTGGCGGTGTTACTTTCGATACTCCTTTTTAGGTAGTATTACTTATTTTCGACATCCCAATTATATGGGGATGTTACTTTCGATACCCCATTACGGTGGTATTACTTTTCGATACCCCTATCATAGGTGGTATTGCGGCAAACATCATACAACACATTACAATTCAAATTTGTCATGTCACATACATGTAACAAGCTATTTTTCACGAATTAAACAAATAAATTTCCCCTAACAACAAGCAATCACGAATATCACAATATATCACAAAAGCATCTTACAACATCATTTAAAACACATTCCCCTTTTTAGCAAAAACCCCAAATTTTAGAAATTAGGTTCTTGGCGGATGCATCAAATCAATTAAAACCCCCAATTTCATGTAATAATTCATTGTCAACACAAACAATTATATATATATATATACCATGGAAAGGGTTCGTAAAAAGTATTTTTACTCACCTCTCGAAGACCTCCAATGCGCTCTAAAAATTACGTATGATAGGGATTTGTGCTTCCCTAAAAATTTCTCTCCCGTTTGGTGTTGTTTTTAGATCTGTGTCGTTACGGTTGTACTGGCAACGAATGGAATTCTCTCCCTCGCCATACTCCCTCACTGTGCGGCTTCTCCAACTTACTGTGCGGCGCAGGAACATTCAAAATCTACTGCACATGTTCTTAACGAGGCAATTAGGTTTTAATATTTAGGTTTTAATATCTGTATATATATGGTAGCAGGCGGCACTTTTTTTTCTAAAATTTACTTTAGCAGCTGCTTGGGCTTAACGCCCAAGCATCCTCCTTCTTCTTTTTTTTCTCATATATATATATATATATATATATATATATATAGTTTTGCATTCTTTATAATAGTTAATAAATTTCAATAAATTCTTATACCATCACTTCTTTACACTAATTCTCCTATTTATATTTTATTTGCACTACCCTTTTTAATAACTTATTATTTTATTTTTATTTTTATTTTTATTATAAAACAACTAGACCCACTTGACTTATGAGTTACCCCCTAGGCCCCTACGTGAAAAGTCTGCACTTATGTTTACATTCATACATATATATATTTTAATTTATTATTCCTTTTGTAATTCCTAATCAACTCTAATTAAGTTTATACTAACGAATCATTTACATTAAACCTCTTAATTATATTTTATTTCCACTATATTTTTAATAACTTAATATTATAATTATTATTATTTATTTATTTATTTCAAATTAATTATGTTAGAATTTTAGGATGTTACATTTTCTCCCCTCCTTAAAGAATTTTGTCCCCAAAATTCATCTCATACACACGCACCTATGGTAACATATGTTATATTCGAAACTAAAAGGTTATCATACTTTAGATAATAAAATCTAGGTATTGTCACACGGTGTCCTCCTCCATCTCCCAGGTGGCTTCCTCCGGAGTCAATCCGTCCCATAACACTTTCACCAATGGAATCGCCTTGTTCCTTAGAGTCTTAGTGCTCTTGTCCAGGATTTGACTAGGCTTTGGCTTATAGATCAAAATTATCCTTCAATTGTACAGACTCGGGAGCTATCACATGAGATTCATCGGGCACGTATTTCCTGAGTTGCGACACATGGAAAACATCATGAAGGTTTGCCAACTGTGGCGGAAGAGCCAATTGATAAGCAACAGGCCCGACTCTTTTTAGGATTTGAAACGGACCCATGAAGCGAGGGTTGTGCTATTTGACTTTCATTGACCTCCCATCCCCAGTCTTAGGAGTGACTCTCAAGAATACATGTTCCTCTTCTTGAAATTCTAAAGGCTCCCTTCTCTTGCTGGCATAACTCTTTTGCCTACTCTGTGCAGTGTGCATCCCTTCCCTAATGACTTTAATCCTCTCTGTGGTCTCCTGGACTAACTCTGGTCCTAGAAGGGTCTCCTCACCCACCTCACACCAACATAAAGGGGACCTACACTTCCTCCCATAAAGAACTTCATAGGGTGCTATGCCGATGCTAGCATGATAACTGTTGTTATAAGCAAACTCTATAAGAGGCGAAAATTTATCCCAACCCCCACCTTCATCTAAAACACATGCTCTAAGCATGTCCTCAAGAGTCTGAATGGTCCTTTCCGACTGACCGTCCGTTTGGGGATGATAGGCCGTGCTAAGGTTCAGCTTAGTCCCAAAGGCTTTCTGAAAAGGCTCTCGAAATCTAGAGGTAAACCTCGGGTCTCTATCCGACACTATAGACGTGGGTATCCCATGAAGCTTGACTATTTCCTTGATATAGAGGTATGCCAAATTGTCTAAGCTACAGGTTGCCTTAATTGGCAAGAAGTGGGCAGACTTGGTCAACCTATCCACTATCACTCAAATGGCGTCTAAGCCCAAACGCGTCTTAGGTAACCCCATCACAAAGTCCATAGAAATTCTTTCCCACTTCCATTCTGGAATCTCCAAGGACTGCAACAACCCCGAAGGCTTCTGATGTTCTATCTTAACCTTTTGGCACACTAAACACCTAGCTACGAAGCTAGCCACATCCTTTTTCATTCCTGGCCACCAATACATCCTCTTAAGGTCTTGGCACATCTTACATATCCCATGACGTATGGTAAACTTTCCCTTACTAGCTTTCTCTAATATCTTCTCTCTAAGGCTTCCCTCCTTAGGAACAATGATCCTATCCTTAAACTTCACTAGCTCATCAACAGACAACTCATAACCCTCTTGTCCCAACCGAGACTACAACTCTTGGTCTAAAAGTTGTTCCCGCCTAACCTCATCTCTAAGGTCACTATTAATTTCCAACCTATCCAGCTTCAAACTTAAGACAATTAAGGACACATCCAACACCTCCAGATTCATGTCCCCAAACTCTTCCATGAGGTTAAGCTCTTGCACCATTAAGCTCGACACGTGTAGGGACTTCCTACTCAAAGCATCTGCCACCACATTGGCTTTTCCCGGATGGTACTTCAACTCGAAGTCATAGTCATTAAGGAACTCCATCCACCTTCGTTGCCTCATGTTCAACTCCTCTTGGTCGAACAGATATTTAAGGCTTTTATGGTCACTAAAAACTTCAAACGTTGCCCCATAAAGGTAATGTCTCCAAATCTTAAGGGCAAAAACCACAGCTGCTAGCTCTAGGTCATAGGTATGGTAATTCCCCTCATGTGGCCTAAGCTGCCTAAAGGCATATGCTACCACCTTGCCCTCCTGCATTAAGACACATCCCAAGCCATTCTTAGATGCGTCGCAAAGATACCACAAAACCCACTAAGGGATTCGGTATAGTTAAGACTGGTGATGACACCAATCTCCTCTGAAGCTCTTGGAACCCGTCCTGACACCCCTGGTCCCACACAAGAGGTTTCCCTTTCCTAGTCAACTGGGTCAAAGGTAAGGCTAATCTAGAGAACCCCTCTATGAACTTCCTAAAGTACCCACTTAAGCCTAAGAAACTTCTCACTTCTGCATCTTGTCTTAGGTTGTTCCAATCCCAACACCGCATCAACTTTAGAGGAATCAACCGCTACACCATCCTTTGAGGTGGTGTGTCCTAAAAACTTTACCTCGTCTAGCCAAAACTCACACTTCTCCGGTTTGGCATAAAGACGCTCGCCCCTCAAGATCTGTAACACCAACCTTAAGTGTTCTCCATGTTCTTCTGGTGTCCTAGAGTATATTAAAATATCATCTATGAACACCACCACAAACCTGTCCAAAAAGGTCCTAAATACCCGATTCATGCGGTCCATGAAAACGGCCGGGGCATTGGTCACACCAAAGGGCATCACTACATACTCATAGTGCCCATACCTTGTCCTAAAGGCTGTCTTAGGAATGTCCTCATTCTTAACTCTAAGTTGATGGTATCCCGACCTTAGATCTATTTTGGAAAACACCGACGCTCCCCTCAGCTGGTCTAAGAGGTCATCTATCCTAGGCAAAGGGTATTTATTCTTGATGGTCACTTTGTTCAACTGCCTATAGTCAACACATAGCCTCATGCTCCCATCCTTCTTTTTCACCAGGAGGACAGGTGCTCCCCATGGTGACACACTACGCCTAATAAACCCCTTCCTTAGCATCTCCTCTAACTGTTTCTTAAGCTCGCTCAACTCTAAAGGTGCCATTCTATAAGGCACTACCGATACTGGTCCACTCCCTGGCACTAGATCTATGTTAAACTCAACTTCCCTATTCGGAGGCAAGCTAGAGACATCCTTAGGGAGAACATCCTGGAATTCACACACCACAGGTATAGCCGTCACATCACTGTCAGCCTCTATCTTAGAAGAGAATAAGAGTATATATCCTTGAGCTCCCTCAACTAAGCACTTATGACAAGCAACAATAGAACTGGGTACGGGGAAAATCATTAGACATTGGATGTGAAGAGATAAGGATATTTTTGTCAGAATGCTTATGGCAATGAGTCTAGATGCCAATAAGTCAATACCAAGAATAACATACAATACATAGATAACAATAAGGTTGATGTCATAAGGAGTGTCTTGACGCACAAGGAAACCATTCAAGCAGTCAATGGAAGAACTAGAATATCCCTATAGGAGTAGAAACGCATTTAATCAAAGGACAAATGAAAGATTGGTATCTCCAAATTTTCACACATTAAGGATGTATCAAGGAATGCGTTGCTCCTGAATCAAACAATATAATAGATTTTTCTTTTTAACGAGTGGGAGAAATTCAACCTCCTTCGGACCTAAGCTGCCTCAGAATGAAGGCGAATTGTTCTTCTTGAATTCGAAAAGCCCCACGTGTTAAGGGTCCTAGGTTGCCACCACTTCATTAGTGATTGGCCTCCATTCCCTTTCAGTTGACGGCGAGTCTCCGTCTGCCCTTGCATAACCTTGGCCATACAATCCAAAGCTGCTGCAAGTGCAACATTCGTCCCTCGCCTATTAGTCGCCATAAATCTGCTCACTACCAATGAAATACTGGGTTGATCAGGTCCAATATCCCAAAGAATAGCATGCAGCATTTATAACTCTAACAAGCATCCTATGCGCCCAAGTTTTGTTTTTGAAAAAGCCCCACTACCACAGTCCGATTTAGAATCGAACTGCTCTGATACCATAAATGTAACGCCCTTCGTTACATTAGTGATCCCAAGATAAAATCAATAAAATATCCTTTGAAACATTTAATTAAAACATATATCTCATAAAGAAAAATTAGTAAAACATTAAAGTCTGGAAATGTCTCATATTAAATAATATAGTATTGGATTATCCATGTAATGAATATAGAAATAAATAAATAAATAAAATAAATAAATCAAAAGCCTCAAAACCGGGCGTCTAACTACAATCCCAACGATAAATAATTGCGTCTAGCCACATACGGCTCATTATTTAAGAACAGACTAACCAAACTAGAAAGATTATCTAATGGTGTCCACTAAGTCTTCACGCCTCTTCAGCCTCAATGACGTCCTCCTCGTGCTCTGAAAACAATGCTTAATAATGAGATATAAAATCCCAGTGATCAACAATACAGTTTTATAAAAACATTTTCGAAAATAGCATTGTTCTCAACTTGGTGCGGAAACCTAGAAAAACTGTCCATGGTACCCGCTAATTTTTCAAAATAATATATATAAAGAAAATACTTTTAACATTAATAACAAACTCGTCTCAATACATCACATTTCATATACCAGATAAATTCAAGTTTAATCCAAGCGGTCCGAAGACCTCCTAATCAAATTGGCTCCTTGCCTGCATGCCACATGTTCACACATCACACGACAATGGCGTCCCATTGCCCACCCCTACTCACGAGGAGTGTTTCGATGTCACCCTCCTGTCGGGGACATTTCCATTTCGATACCTCCCATGTGCACATGGTGGTATTTCTCCTTTTTCGACACCCCAACTTGTGGCGGTGTTACTTTCGATACTCCTTTTTAGGTAGTATTACTTATTTTCGACATCCCAATTATATGGGGATGTTACTTTCGATACCCCATTACGGTGGTATTACTTTTCGATACCCCTATCATAGGTGGTATTGCGGCAAACATCATACAACACATTACAATTCAAATTTGTCATGTCACATACATGTAACAAGCTATTTTTCACGAATTAAACAAATAAATTTCCCCTAACAACAAGCAATCACGAATATCACAATATATCACAAAAGCATCTTACAACATCATTTAAAACACATTCCCCTTTTTAGCAAAAACCCCAAATTTTAGAAATTAGGTTACTGGCAGTATGCATCAAATCAATTAAAACCCCCCATTTCATGTAATAATTCATTGTCAACACAAACAATTATATATATATATATACCATGGAAAGGGTTCGTAAAAAGTATTTTTACTCACCTCTCGAAGACCTCCAATGCGCTCTAAAAATTACGTATGATAGGGATTTGTGCTTCCCTAAAAATTTCTCTCCCGTTTGGTGTTGTTTTTAGATCTGTGTCGTTACGGTTGTACTGGCAACGAATGGAATTCTCTCCCTCGCCATACTCCCTCACTGTGCGGCTTCTCCAACTTACTGTGCGGCGCAGGAACATTCAAAATCTACTGCACATGTTCTTAACGAGGCAATTAGGTTTTAATATTTAGGTTTTAATATCTGTATATATGGTAGCAGGCGGCACTTTTTTTTCTAAAATTTACTTTAGCAGCTGCTTGGGCTTAACGCCCAAGCATCCTCCTTCTTCTTTTTTTTCTCATATATATATATATATATATATAGTTTTGCATTCTTTATAATAGTTAATAAATTTCAATAAATTCTTATACCATCACTTCTTTACACTAATTCTCCTATTTATATTTTATTTGCACTACCCTTTTTAATAACTTATTATTTTATTTTTATTTTTATTTTTATTATAAAACAACTAGACCCACTTGACTTATGAGTTACCCCCTAGGCCCCTACGTGAAAAGTCTGCACTTATGTTTACATTCATACATATATATATTTTAATTTATTATTCCTTTTGTAATTCCTAATCAACTCTAATTAAGTTTATACTAACGAATCATTTACATTAAACCTCTTAATTATATTTTATTTCCACTATATTTTTAATAACTTAATATTATAATTATTATTATTTATTTATTTATTTCAAATTAATTATGTTAGAATTTTAGGATGTTACACCCGGCAACGGCGCCAAAAACTTGATGTGCGTGTCGTCGCGGCGCGCGTGTGTTGCGCGCCGCGCTTGCGCTCTGCGATTCCGGCAAGTGTACCGGATTGCCGTCAAGTAATAAAAGATATTGAACCCACAGAGACTGTGTTCTCGAATCGCAATCGGTTTTCGAATCGATTAGATCTGGACAGTTTTAAAGGATATCTTTATTTTTGAAAAGGGGTTTTGAATTTGAATTTAAAAGATAAACAAACAGAAAACAATTGTTTATGGGGTTTTAGATTTAAACGGATTCTCAGGGATTTGGGTTACCTTTGAGGCTGTTTATGTTGCTAGTCTGATTTACCTTTGTTGATTACCGAAATTGCCTTGAAGGCGAGTTTATCCTCTGATAGCTTAAGCTCCCTCTCGGGTTACAAAAGCCGTGCCCAATTGACCCGACCCCTACTCTCATGGTAGTCGATCCCAAATTGGACCCTTTGCGTTCCATGACAACTCGTTGCTCCTCGAGGGACGGCTTCTAACTCTCGTGATTTCAGTCCCAAGTCTGACTTCTATAGGTCCGACACCTAAGTTCACCGCTAGGTTCCTCCTTAGAATGTCTCAGTCATGCAAATAACCTAAGTTCACCGCTAGGTTCCTCCTTAGAATATCCGCATCTCGCAGATAAGCGGCCGCCGGACTTTACGAGTGAAACACACTAGAAATCCTAAGTTCACCGCTAGGTTCCTCCTTAGAACGTCTACGTCACGCAAATAAGCGGTCACCGAATTTATGAGAGATTAACACACTAGAAATCAGATCTAAAACAATAACGAAATCAACAACGATTTTACATCAAATCAACAACATTTACAAAACTCGGGCAGAGCCCCAATCCCTAGAAACAAACTACTACTCCAGTCTTGCCATGGAGATGACAAGCTGGGTTGACAACATAATGAAAAATACAAAAATCAGAGAAGAGAAGAGGAGAGGAGAAGAGAGATCTATGCCTAGAGTTCTTCTATGTGTGTTTGATGGATGATGATCAATCCTCCATAGATCAGATCTGGATCCTTATTTATAGAAATTGGGAAGTTAGAGTCCCAATCCAACTCAAAATCTGATCTATTTCAGTTGCTTCTGATCCAAGTAATGCGCGTCACGGCCGTGATGGCCATCACGGCCAGGCCGTGACGGTCTCTGTTTCTGGTAGTTTTGTGAAATCCAGCCTTCTCGCGAGGTGAGAGTGAGCTCGCGTCACGAGCCTTCATTTTGTGTCCGTGATAAGAATTACGGTTGTGGCCGTGATGGGCTCTGACTTGTGGTGGTTTTGGGTCACGGCCGTGATGGCTATCACGGCCAGGCCGTGACAGACTCTGACTTCAGCCTTTGTTCCTTTTCAGTTTTGCTCGATCATGGCCGTGATGGGCATCACGGCTAGGCCGTGATGGGCTCTGTTTGGCTCATTTTCTGCACTTTTAAAGCTCCATCTTCATCCAAACTTCATCATGGTTGATCTTGAGCATTTTACCCTTGATATCTGCAAAACAACACACGAAAACCGCCTTACCCGTTCCAAAGGAAAATTAACCTAAAATCTAATAAAAATATGCCTAAACTACATGAAAATGCATGCGAAATGATAGACAAAGATGATGTGAAATCACACTCATCAACGGACCCGGAATTATGACTGTTAGGAACATAAACTCCCGCTTCATGCACATCACCGGGGGAAGATTGTACGGAGTTAGGATAACCGGTCAACAACAAGATGCTTTTTCCGGATCGCCTAAAAGGATTAAATCCATCAGTAGATAACCCCAATCGGATATTCCGAGGGTCCTGCGAAAATGCCATATGAACCCTATCAAAATGCTTCCAAGCTTCTCCATCAGATGGATGACGCAAGACATCTTGCCCCCTCTCATGCTCACTATGCCACCTCATGTGAGCTGCAGTGGCCATCGAAGAGTACAATCTTGTAAGTCTTGGCACGAGGGGAAAGTACCACATCTTTTTTAGCGACCTCTTCTTCTCAATGCCCATCCTAGTGGTTGTCTTATACCGATCTGCACCACAAAATCGACAACATGTTATACTTTCCGCTGAATCATCCTTATAGTACAACATACATCCATTCGGGCAACAATCAATTTCAAACACCCCAGACCCAAATTTTCCACAGACTTCTCAGCATGATAAAAACTAGTAGGCATCCGATTGTCTTCTGGCAACGCTTTGGACACTGACCTGGTGAGGCGATTAAAACAGCCTTCTTGCATATTGTAGTCAGATTTGATACTCAATCATTCCATGCACATCGACAACTCCGTGTACTCCCGACAACCTTCCCACAATGGAGATCGTGCAGCACTCAACATATCATAGAATCTTTGAGCTTCGGGATTCGGATTATCATCTATGTATTGGGAACCCATTCCACCATCTTCTCCCCCATCTTCTTCTAGTACAACACCAACCGATGGTCCAGCATGATCCATTATCATCTGCTCGTATGGATTCAATTCTTCCCTCCGGTCACCACTTCCATAGTACGAACCTTCAAACACAATCGGGTTTAAATCAGGCAACGTCTCACCATGGTTACTCCACCAATAGTAATCAGGCATGAAGCCCTTCTCATAAAGATCGGCTACAAATCCATCCACGCTTTTGAAAGATTGACACTTGCATTTTTTGCAAGGACACCTCAAATGATCACCGCCCAGCCGTATAAATCTCTCCTGGCTAACAACAAACTCTATAAACTCACCCACTCCAACTCTATATTCTTCCCTAAGACGTTTATTCTGATCCAACCTACGATACATCCATTTCCGACTCTCCGGAATATCCATTGCTGGCAATTAAATAGCCTAACCAAAAAAAATTAACACTTATATATTACGGTGCATTCCAATAACTCCATCAATCTCGTTCTTATGACAAAGTATGAACCTATCCCATTCGAGGAGAAACCTTTACCACACTCGACTAATAATAGTTATTCCCTTATTCAAATACCTTATGCTTAACAAAATTTCGACAATATTTCCCATCGGTCTCCAAGTACACGACTCGAGCACGGTGGGCATCACCGCGATCAAGTATGCACCAGGAGAACAAAAGGAAATGCATCAGACCGAGATTTCAACAAGTATTTATATAAGGCATTTGAACATGGAAATGACTATTGTACGAGTGTGAAAAAGTTTTTTCCCAAACTGTCCCACTTGGACAATTCAGGATTCAATACAATGAGCATGCATACCTTGGTAAGTTACACATGCTCATTAATATTGAATCTCAAATAGGAAACTAAGGCGTTCGTAAATTAATTATTAACTCTAACGGAAAATAAAACCATTAACCTATAAATATTGCAACATTGTTGAGCTTATATAAATTGCAGCGTAAATCAATACAAACTTAGATAAAATATTGTAGCAAACATCCTATTGAGCTCCACTCTCCACTAACAAGTAGCAGTTAATTGTCAAACACATGCATAATTTCTAAATTATCAGCACACAACCAGCATCCCGCCTTTCGGACAGGATCACATCCTATTGAGCTCCGCTCTCCACTAACAAACAACACATATTGACAAACACATGCATAAACATTAAATTATCAGCATACAATGAGACAAGATCACATCCTATTGAGCTCAGCTCTCCACTACCAAACAACACGATAATTCACATAATACATTACATTGAGTGTTCAGAGAACTTACCTGAGAGAGAAAACACAACCGAGTAAGGATAAGGGGAGGAGCCGGAGCCAACAGAGAGTAGAAGAATATGACAACAAGGACCTATCGTGCATAAATGAAATTAGTCCTTTCAAATCAAATCACTATTCTATATATACAGAATCCAGTACAACTATTTATAAGACTAGAAACACATAAATTAATATAAAATAGATTCAATAATATACGGTTACAAATTTAGAACAACTTGCAACTTGGTACGAGTGTTATCTATCAGAATCAAGTGATTCCTTTTTTTCTTAAGTAATCCCTTACTTCCCAAAATAAACGTAACATGTAGAAATATCACCTCACCGTGTTAGTTTAACTTTTTCCAAAGTACACCTCTATACCCATCTATCCCCCTCCATAGGAATAGTTGCCCAATCTATTTTTTTTTTTTTGTCTATGCTTTAATTAATAAATCATTTTGACCTTAAGTCACTCACTTAACATTAAACAATCATGTGACTCTGTTAACAAACATGGGGAAAAATCACAAATAAAGATATACCTAACTAAAGCACATAATCCAAAGCACCAAGCAGTAAGCATACTCAACTTACAACAACAAAAGACACACATGGTTAACTGATCCTCCTACCCAAGTCTCTAACCAAAGAGACAAGGAAGAGCACGTTGAAAATAATAATAGCAATAATATATATAAAAACATAATCTGTGCACCAAAAAGTTGAGTTACTACTGACCTTTAACATCAGTTCATGAAGTTTGAAGAAGCTGAGGCTACTCAAAATATATAAATCTATCTATCTTTTTGGCGTATTCTTAGCTTCTCATCTCAGTACTCAGTAAAATGGATTGCACCAAATTTCCGGACAAAGTAAGTTGTTGTAAACATCAATGTACTGATGAACTTTGTTTATATGTTCATACATGACTGCAAACCCATTTTGAGTCCTAAACTCACTTATGGATAGAAGCAAAAAAATTGTTATTTATGTGTTTTGCCAAAAATCGGTTTGAGTTTTTCAACTCCTTTACTCTTACCACAGTAGCCTTAAAAATTAATCCATTCTCATATTCGCTTAAATCAATACGAATGACACAATCAAAATCACATTAACTCTTTTGAACACTGTTTTAACATTAAAATATTTAAAAACATAAATCAATTACTACAGTCTCATTTCTAATCAAATCCTCAAGTATAAAACTCAATTTTTCAAATGTGCAAACAGCCCAAATTCACATTGACACTGACTTATGTTTGTATACATTACGCCTAACTGATAAATACTGACACAACATATAAACAAGTTGTTGCAAGCATGAATGTACTGATCAAAATCCACACAACAACAATTGAGTAATTTGACATAACATAATATGATAGCAGGGCAGTGGAAGCAATAGAGAATAGGGGGTTTAGGGTTTAGCAAATAAAGAGAAATGGAAGCTTACGCTTTGAAGAGAAATGGAGCCACAATCAGTCACCAATGCAAAGAGTGGGGGAGAGCTGAAAACACAAACTAGAGAAGTCAGAGAAGAGGAGAAAAAACAGGGAGATGGGGAGGGGGTTGTGCACCATGGGGAGAGGGAGAGGGGGAGAGGAAGAAGGGGGGTTTAACATACCTTGGTGGTGGCGTTGCGGTGGTGGCTTTGCCGACGCAAACTGTGACCAGAGGAGGGAGGAGGGTTGGTGGCGGATATGGGGCAAAGGGAAAGAGGGAGGCCAAATGGGGAGAGGCGAATGGAAAGGGAGGAGGTGCAGAGTGGTGGTGGTTGCGTTGCGGTGGTGGCGACGACGGTCATCTACGACAGAGAGAGGTGGGTGTGGAGGGGTTAAGGGAATAAAGAGGCTTGAGGGAACAAAGAAGAAAAACGCAAAAATAAGGAAGGAAATAGGGCTCTACACGATTTAGGGATTTCTGCTTTAGCGACCGATATTTCGATCGCAACTTTGGTCGCTAAATGGGTTAATTTGAAATTTGAATTCATTAATTTAGCGACCGATTTAAAATTCGGTCGCTAACACGCTCTATTTTAATTTTTTTACGTGCCGTTTAGCGACCGATTTAATATTGGTCGCTAAATGATAAATAAATTTAATCGTTGCATTTAACTAGGTCGCCATTTCGGTCGCTAAAAAGTCATAAATTTTTACTTTTATTTTCCTTTATTTTGCGACCGAAATAGAGACCGATAACTCTGCTACGCTCTATTTCGGTCGCTCTTTCGGTTGCAATATCAACTCTAATCAGTGTTTGATTTAGATCCTATAATCGGTCACCATTTCGGTCGCAAACAGCAATCAACAAATTCGGTCACTATTTTCGATAACTAAATAACCTTTTTTTTGTACTGCTAGTTTTTTTTTGTTTTATCTGCTTAAACTGTATTTCGAAAAATCTTCTTAAAAAACTAAGAAACATAATTTAACTCTGCTTCTTGTATTTTAACTATTTATTTCAGTATATTTATTGCTATTTGAATTTATGTTTTGACATTTGACTTTTTTAAACTTTGCTACATATAAAATTTAGTTTACATCCTGCCAAAAAAATTAAAAAATTGATGTATGACTATTATTTGAAATTTATCAATTTTTGTTATCTATCTTATTAATGCCTTATTTTATTCCGAATACTTGATCTTCGTTTTTTTTTGCCGTTTGATATTCTCTTTCAAATTTATTAATGCTAAATACATATAAATTTGAAATTTCTAATTTTTCATTAAATTAAATTTATATTTTTTGAAAGAGTAAATTATACTCAACCATATTTAAATTTATTAAAATAACAACAAACTCCTCCAAATTTGAATATGGTTTACACTCCACCCATTTTCCAGTGTTGACTTTATATTGACTTAATAACTTTTAAGTTACTAAAAATAAAAAAATTATAATAAGTTATTTGATGAGAAAGCCTAAGTTTAATCTTTATTTTTTTTTACATGCCTATTACATTATCCATTCTAGCTGGAAGAGCATAGATATTCGAGTATAGCATTTGTCCACCAGGTGGAGCTTGTGTTTCAAGGATGGTTTTAAGAATCGAACTGGATCCATCGGTTTAAATAGTTCAATCGAGAGCTGATTGTGTCTGTGGTTCGATTAGACCTCAAAAATGGGTAAAGAGCCGTTGAAAAACTGTCAGAACATGCCTTAACCTGATGAACCGGCTATCGATGCCAGTTCTTAAAAACCCGCTGGTCCGAAAACCCGCCTTCTTTCATTTTCTAAACATTTTTACGAGAATAAAGGCCCAAATTGGGCCTTGAAAAATTTAGAGGACCCATTTTTGGTTCCTGAACAAAATAAATTAATTATTTAGTCCCTCAAATTTGTAAACACGAGACACACTAGTCCTTCATTCCACTTTCAATATCTGCTTACTTACATATGTGTCTCGGTAACCATCATGTCTTGCTCTTTAGTGGTCCTGCATAGCAATGTTATTAACTGAACCGGTGATCGACTTGGTCTGGGCACTTGGTTAATGAGTCACTGGTTCAACCGGGGGTCATTGGTTGACTCGGTTTGAACCGGTATATATTAAAAAATTCTAAAATATTCATATATATCACAACATAATTCAACATGTCCATACTCCAAATTCAAAATAATTACCATAAAACAATATCTAATTAAGTAAATACCAATCAACATCACAAAAGCTCACAAATAACTAAATAACAATCAATAATCTCATACGTAAGTTATGTATATGTATAATATTTGCAAACCATATATTAATTAATTGTATAAATTTATAAGTAAGTTAAGTTTATATATAATATTTGCAAATCATATAACAAGTCATGATGAAAACTTTTTATAGACCGAGTAGGACCACTAACAAGTTATACTAACGTGTCCCAGGATTAAATAAATTAATTTACTCTTTTTCTGAATTTGTTTTTGTTCTTCTTTCATAGTTCAGACCCAAAACTCTATCCAGGAACGAGACAGCCACGCCGCTTCCACAGTCCACGCCGTCCCCCATTCCAGCGCTCCTACAGTCGCTCGCCGGCGCTCCGTCCAGCTTCCACGCATCTGCTCCGTCCCATATTCTGGTTTGTTCACTTTCACTCTCTTACTCTGTTTTGCTTTTCAAAAGACCACTAGGACTGGTTTTTTATTTAGCTTTGTCTTCCTCTCTTCTTCTGGTTTGGTTCACTTGGATTGGTTTTTTTATTTGACTACGACGACTGCCTCTGCTCCCTTAGTCCTTATCTTCTTTTCATTATTCACCAACACGGCAGGTTTATCTACTTATTCATTATTCACCTACTGTGTTCAGCGGTTTACTCACTTTTCATTAATCACCTCTTTCTCTTCTGTTCATTATTCTCTTCTTTATTTAATCCCTATTCCTGTTATGGATTTTTATGGATTTTACTTTTAAATTATGATATGCATGTAGTACTTTATTTAGTTATTTTTTTATTAGTCATCAGGTTAAATCTTCGGTTGAACCAACTGAACCATGACCCGGCAGTCTTGCCGATTCGTCCAGTTCAATTTTTAAAACATCGGTTTCAAGTCATTTGGTTCAATAAGATTTCACCACTGTGTTGCGCGTGAAGTGTGGTTTAGCATTTAACAAAGGTGGCATATTTGGTGTCTTTCCAATCTTTCGTTTTGACCTAGCTCATGTTTCATCGTTGTTATTGGGGGTAAACCTGATAGGCACTGTTGTCTTAGTTTGAAATGGCAAGTGCATGAGCATGCCAAATGTTTATTTATATGCCTAAATGAGTGTAATCTCAAAACTCTGTTTTTTGTTTTTATTATCGTATCCCTGGTCACATAGCTGAGGCCTGATCTTATACTTTGTTTGTGTCATTTTAGTAGACCCATAGTCTCTGGTCACATAGCTGATGCCTGATGCTATGTGAATCCTTGGCTGATGGCCTGTTTAATTGAATTATTCTCTTGTTTATATGTTGTTGCCCCATGTGGGAAAGGCATGTCCTTGGGTTTACGATAGTGGTGGACATCGGTTTTGAGTTGAAGAAGCCATCATCTATTCTGTCACATTCTTGCATAGTAGACATGTGAGTTTGGTTAAACAATTTTTGAAAACCTTGTGACAAGATGATTCTGCGCAAAAGGGATATATATGCTGTTCTCCAGTGAAAGTACTGGTGTGCCTAACTTTTCTCACTTAGACAAGTCATAGGAGTTATTATTCACATCAAACTCAAGCTTACACTTTGAATTTTGCTACATATTGTGTCCTCTCCCTTTTATGATTTGGTAACCTATTTCCAAGGATAATACTGGCAACCACTGACCTTTAAGTATTTCATATGATTTTATGTTAATTGGTTCACTGAAAAACAAATCCTTATTTGTCAAAATGATGTAAGTAGAATGACAGTTTGGTATATTTCTAATCAGTAAATACTTCATCTGTGTCATTAAAAAGTTTGTATTATTTTTTGCTTGTATTATACTTTTAGCTATTAGCTATTTAAATTATGTCAAAATTTATGTCACGGCTCATTGTGTTTGCCTAGCTGCGTGACATTTCTTTTTTATGTATCATTACAGTGGTGGAACCATGTTGAGGGGAGTGGAGGCAAATGCCCCCACTGAACTTTTGAAATTTTTTCACCTGTTATTTAGTGGGAAAAGACACCTTTAATGTGATTAGTGCTTATGCACCTCGGGTAGGGTTAGAAGAACACTTCAAGGTAAAATTTTGAGAGGATTTAGAAGGCCTAATTCAGGAAATACCGCTAGGTGAAAAGATTTTCTTAGGAGGGGATCTAAATGGGCATGTAGGGAGGGCAACTAGAGGTTACGAGGGTTTGCATGGGGGATATGGCATAGGGGGTAAGTCTATCCTAGACTTTTCATCTGCTTTCGATCTTAATATAGCCAATACATGTTTTAGGAAACGTGAAGAGCATCTTATCACGTACAAAAGTGGGGTGACTAGCTCTCAAATAGATTTCTTTCTTATTAGGAGATCGGATAGAAAGATTTGCTTGGACTGTAAAGTCATACTTGGAGAGAGCTTGACTACCCAACATAGAGTCTTGATTATGGATGTAAGAGTTAAGAGGAGTGTGAAGAGAAGGGGCCATGAAAAGGTTTCAAGGATCAAGTGGCGACAACTGAAGGGTGAAAAACAAAGGATCTTCCAACACAAGGTTTTGGAGGGAGGGTTTTGGGAGGCAAACGGAAGTGCAAATGATATGTGGGATGAAAGTGTGCAGGCTAAGGTTCGGGTTAAAAGGGAATGTTTTAAAGCTTGGTCTTTATGTAAAAATGCTGAAAATTGGGAAAATTATAAGGTGGCCAAAAAAGAGACCAAGAAGGCAATGAGCGAGGCGAGAACTAAAGCTTTTGATGGGTTATACCAATCCTTAGGCGCCAAAGATGGAGAGAAAACTATTTATAGGCTTGCTAAAAATAGGGAAAGAAAGACAAGAGATTTGGATAAAGTGAAGTGTATTAAGGATGAAGAAGGTAGAGTTTTGGTTAAGGAACAAGATATTAAAGATAGATGGAAGAATTATTTCCACAAGTTATATAATGAAGGATTTGAAGTTTTATCGTGCTCATGGGTGCTTGACATCATAGAAGAGGACCAAAATTACACTTTTTATCGTAGAATCCAAGAGCATGACATAAAAGAAGCTTTGAGAATGATGGACAATGGCAAGGTAGTTGGACCAGACAATATACCTGTGGAGGTATGGAAGAGTCTAGGAAATAGAGGCATTAGTTGGCTCACGAAGTTTTTTAACGAGATTATAAGGTCAAAGAAAATGCCGAACGAATGGAGGAGAAGCACTTTAGTTCTGATTTACAAGATCAAGGGAGATATACAAAATTGCGTAAATTATAGGGGGATTAAGCTTATGAGTCATACTATGAAGCTATGGAAAATGGTGCTTGAATGGAGACTAAGAAAAGAAACCAAAATCACTGACAACCAATTTGGTTTTATGCCCGGGAGGTCGACCATGGAAGCAATTTACTTGCTACGACGAGTGATGGAACAATATCGAAGGGATAAAAAAGATTTATACATGGCCTTCATTGATTTGGAGAAAGCGTATGATAGGGTGCCAAGAGAGGTTTTGTGGAAAGCCTTAGAAAAGAAAGGTGTTTGGATTGCCTACATTCGAGTTATCAAGGATATGTACGAGGGGGACTATGACTAGTGTGAGAACGCAGGGTGGAGCCACAAAAGATTTCCCAATAACCATAGGTCTGCACCAAGGGTCAGCTTTAAGCCCCTATCTTTTTACCTTGGTCCTGGATGTACTTACGGAGCACATTCAAGAGGCAGCAACGCGATGCATGTTTTTCGCAGATGATATAGTCCTAGTTGGAGAGTCGAGAGAGGATATAAATGGAAGGTTGGAGACTTGGAGACAAGCTTTAGAAATACATGGCTTCCTTTTGAGTAAAAGCAAGACGAAGTATATGGAATGTAAGTTAAGCAAAAGACGAAACACCTCTAGCTTAGAGGTGAAAGTTGGAGACCACAACATACCACAAGTCACGCGGTTTAAATATCTCGGGTCTATTATACAAAATGACGGAGAAATTGAGAGAGATGTAAACCATCGGATTCAATCAAGATGGTTGAAATGGAGGAAGGCTTCGGGTGTTTTGTGTGATAAAAAGGTACCTCTTAAGTTAAATGAAAAATTTTACCGTACAACTATTAGACCGGTGATGTTGTATGGGACGGAGTGTTGGGCGGTAAAAAATCAACACGAGTAAAATCAATGTAGCAGAGATGAGAATGTTGTGTTGGATGAGTGGAAAAACTAGACGAGATAGGATTATGAATGATAGCATTAGAGAGAGAGTTGGGGTAGCACCTATTGTAGAAAAGATGGTTGAATCTCGACTTAGATGGTTTGGGCATGTATGGAGGGGACCTTTAGATTCTGTAGTAAGGAGAATGGACCAGGTGGAGGGCAATCCAATCGCTAGAGGCAGAGGTAGGCCATGAAAAACTATAGGAGAAACTATTAAGAAAGATTTAGAGGCCAATGATTTAACTATTAACATGATTCATGATAGAACATTATGGCGTCGTATGATCCATGTAGCCGATCCCACCTAGTGGGATAAGGCTTGGTTGTTGTTGTTGTTATATAGTAAACATATTGTATTTCCTTCATTGAAAATGTACAATTGCTGCAGTGTTAAATTCAGCCCTGGATTTTTAGAGGGTCGCATCAACCCTTGTTACACAAGCTCACATATGATACGGACCCAAGAACTCCAAGACCCACTAAAGCCTATGTGATGAGGAGGCCTAAAAAGGTGCAGTGCACCGGATTAGATCTAAGAAAGAGAATATGATGTAACTAACTGCCATGTTGGGTGAGGTGTGTGAGTGTGAGTGCTGGTGTATGAGAGAGAATATAAGCACGGGGGAGGGGAGGAAAAAGACAGGCTGGAATTGGATTTGAACTTTGGGAGAGACTAGGCACTCTCGAATTGCCTAGAATATATTTTCTCTTTGATTTGTAACATTTTCTTCCATTTTCCCATATCCAAGCACTATTATCATCTTGATACTGGCTTGAGAACAGCAACAATATAGTATTCTCTTCTTAATTCTATGCTAATTTCTTGGTTCCTAACAATAATTCAACGGCTCCCCTTGTCCCTTTTCATTTCTCTATATATACTATCCAAATCAGTTTCCAAAGAAGAGCAGATAGTACTAGTTTTAAAGGCTAATTCTCCTATAGACGAGTAATTATAATTACACAATAAAATTAAGGTATAGCTGGCAAATGAATAAACGATGATAAGTATAATTTATTTTATAATTTATTTATTATTATCTAATATTTCATATGAATATTAACAAATATTGAATGAGTATGCTTTATTTTGTTGATGTAGTCATTGCAAATTTTGTTCTACTAGAAAATTTTAGTGTTAGGTATTTATTAAAATCGCCTTTTTTTTTTGGAAGAGCTATTTATTCAAAAAAAATAAAATAGTGTTATTGTTTTGAATCTTAAGTCATAGTTTTTCTTGGGACTTATTGGGTAAGACATTCATTATGTAGTTAGTTTAATATTAAAGCTTTGTAATAGAAATGATTAATGTTTTCTTAGAATAGCAAAGTAGTTATGATTATATTTGTTAACTAGCGTTAATTTATAAATACTTGGGCACAGAGAGCTATTGAAACCTTGAAATATACTTCACTTTTAATAATAATATATTGTTATTTGTATGATACATCATTTGTGTTTTTTAGTGTAGACATTTCCCCTATTGAGCAAAATTTTTGGATCTTCCAATTCATCATTGTTCAATTAGAATGTGAAAATTTACTCAGATAAACAATTGATCAAAGTGAAAATTGCATGACAGTTTCATCAAACTACGGTTTGGGTTATAATTGTTGTTTTCTGTAACACAATCAACTGCTGAATAATGGTTTGGGTTATAATTGTTGTCTTCTGTAACACAATCAACTGCTGAATAATGAATTGATATGCTTATGTAAATGCTAGGGAACAAAGGAGCAATGGCTTCCTGTTACTTTAGTCCAATCCCTACTAGCTCTCATCTCATTTCATCAGACTTGTCCAGAAAACTCAAGATTCCAAAGCTTCTTCACAGGGTAAATTTCTTGGACTGATATTCATTATCTTGCTGATTAATTACCCGTTTAGCTTTTAATTATTATTTTTTAAATTTCTTTAGCTTCCATTTATGATTACATACTTAATGAACATGGACGTGCATTGCACTTAAAATAAATTGTCTGCATCCTAAGTTGCCAGAATATGGGTATGAGTGCCAGTATTGCTACGGGCACTGGTACAAGTACGACAAATTTCTTAAAACTAGGGTATGGGTACGACGGGAAAGATTATATAGTCATATAAAAACATGAAAAATAAAGTAATTAAATCATAAGATAAATACAATTTTCTTGATGTTTTAACTACAAAATTTTAACAAAACTTGATAGTTTGGAGGCTCATAATTTTGAAGGGAGTGAAGTTGTAGTTTGTTTCATTTAATAGAAAATCAAACTGCTTAGCAACAGAACTTGGTGTTTGCATGGACTGATGACATGTACTTAAGTTGTATCAGGTACGTAACTTACTCATCAAGCGAGTATTGGGTGAGTAGCCATGTATACCCAATAAATACCTGTACTTGATATGTACTCGGTGTTGGCCGGGTACGACAACCATTTCGGAGTACCCATGCATCATAGTCTGCAGTTAATACACTAAAGTAAACATTTTAGTTTTGTTGAAGACATGATATATTATTGCTTTTACCGATTTGGATATTCTCCATGAAAATGCTTACTATTATTTCTATTTGATAAAACGTGAAGCGAATGAACTGTTAAGATACCACATTGGTTGGGTATATGGGCAAAGGACCCCTTATAAACTTGGGCAATCCTCCCTCCTTGAGCTGGCTTTTGGGATTGAGTTAGGTCAAATTTGTTCTCTATTCCAATATGGGATTAGGGAGGCATCCAGCATACTCCTTTGGGAATCTGGGTGTTTCATGCACCTTTAAGCATAACCATTAGATTTGGGTTAAATTTGGACCAATGGTTGAGATTCAAACCTGATGTTGCAAGTTTAAAAGTGATAATGAAATTTGACCCCGTGAAATAAGATTTACTTCCCCAGAACAGATTTTCTTGCATTTTCTCGATAACCAAACAAAATAACCAGACGTATTTCCTTCTGTCTTGGTGTTCGCACCTCCACAATCTCCGCCAACACCGGAATCCCTCCTTCCTCCACCAGCACCGCCCTCACCTTCGCCATTGTCACTAGCACGCTCACCATGTATGCTCACTTATCTAGCAAGAATTATCTACCTAATATTTTCTTGTATATTATGTTCATGGCAACATGGAGTGCCCATTGGGATAACTTCATTCCTTAACATAGAAAATTGTGAATGTTTGCTGAAGGTTTAATACTGTAGTACTTGGGTAAGCTAAATGGATTCAACAATTGCCATAGACTTTTTTTTTTTAATAGATGAAATTGATTTTATTTCATTCCTGATGCCTCTTGGGTATTTTTTCTCTATGGCAACATCCTGTATAATTTGTGTTCCCTCTTAATTGCATGTAAGCAGAGAAAGAGGTGTGAAGGCTCCCCAAGATCTTCAAAAATTACTGCATTTTATGGCCTGAAGACCCCTCCCTATGAACTTGTAAGTGAATCATTTATTTGCCTTAATCCATGTTTGTGTATTAAGATAATTATGCTGTTTTGGCTTATATACTTTAGTTGAGTCAGCTACTGCAGCAATAAGTTAATCTGAGAAATTATTGTGGTAATTGCATTTATAACCTAAATTGGTATATTTACTTTTGTTTAAACTAGTTACAATAACTTTTGCCATTTACCGGTTATCATGATCAAGAAAGCAACTACAATTGAGAATAACATTAGTAATAGATCAAGGGACGACATCTTAGAAGGATATATTTCTGATGAAACATACAACCACATACAACCTTTCAATGAAGTCTACAATGTAGCTTACGCAGGCTAGTTAATAGTGGCAAATTGCATCACGTGGTCTCCCAAGGACACATTCTGCATTGTGTCACAGTTTCCGGTAGCAGCTATTACGGCCCACTATTGGGACAAATTTTGGCCGTGACTCTGTGTCGCTCTAAAATCTCAGCTTTGCCCTCCTTTTCTGTAGTTTTCCACTTGTTTTTCAAGAAAATTTTTGTGATTTCATCTCTTTTGTGTCAGATGTGCTTAAGGGTTTAAATCCCTTCTCCTTTGACCAAAATTGTGTGCCTCCACCCGTCTTCGAAGTTTCAGATGCCATTCATCCAAGCCCTCCAAGCCCATCACTTTTTCTGGCCAAATCCGGCCATTTTCTGGCAACCCAGTACTATTTTGGCAATTCTGGTGTGCTCAATGCTCTTTGAAACCCCTCGTTCACAGCAATCCTCCTCTTTTCATAGATCTGTGCTCTGCTCTGTTTTCTACCTCTTTTTATATTTTCTTGCTGTTTTGCTGTGTACTTTGCAGCCGACCATTGTGTTTTTACTTCATAACACTATATTCAAACCTCCTTGTTCTTTTCTTTCTGGTTGCTGTGTACTTCATAGCCCGCCGCCTTTTTTTGGTCATCATCATCCTTGATTAACTGGTTAATTATGCCTTACATTGATGGTGATTGTGGGGGTAAGGTTGTGTAAATTTACCCTCCCCGGACCTCACCAGGTTGGAGTCTTGTGCAATGGGATGCCCTTTTTTATTGTAGTTGTGTTATTTGTACAATCAAAATGAGACAACTTTGGGACAACTTTCGACAATGGTTAATGGCGTTCAAGATTGTAGTTAAGGCAGTTCAGTGGATGGTTAATGAGTTACCCATCTTGGTGTACCCATTAACCAAGTTCAACACACAATTAACCACAATTTTGAACGTCATTAACCAATGTTACTGAGATGAGTAACCCATTAACTATCCATTGAGTTGCATTAATCATAATTTTGAACGTCATTAACCATTATCACCGAGATGGGTAAACTCATTAACCATCAAATGAGCTGCATTAACCATCAGTTGAACTATATTAATTAAGCTTTTGTACATCATTAACCAAGTTATCAGTTAACGAGTTACCCATCTACTACATGTATATCCATTAACCAAGTTCAACACACAATTAGCCACAATTTTGAACGTCATTAACCGTTGTCGAAAAGTTGTCCCAAAGTTATCCCATTTTAGTTGTACAAATATCATTTCTGTTTTTATTGATGGTGAGTGTGTATGCTATTTTTATTATCAATGTTCAATATATCTTTAATTTTGTTTTTTTTTTTTTTTTTTTTTTTGCATTTATGTGTGCAGTATAACTATACATTATTTATATGATATCCCTATTCCGTAATCTTTGGTATAGTAGCTCTCCCGCTGTCCGTTATACCTCTAGCATTTTTTGGGCCAGCCACTCCATGTCAACTGCAATTGACTTGAGCTTGCCTTTGAAAAAATTTTATTTGAAAATTTGTTTCTCGTATATGATTTTTTGTTTAGTGTTTCGCTCCATGTCAATTGCAATTGACTACCTTGAGCTTTACCTTTGAAAATTTATTTCTGTTATATAATTTTTCGTTTAGTGTTTTTTATTTCAACTTTCTTGTCAATTGAGGTTTTCTTCTATTTATTTGTTAAGGTATGAGATATCTATCATAGATAAAATGGAAACATCAAACTACTAGTACGATATGTTGCATTTGGAACACATTAAGATATTCGGAGAGAGAAAGGTGACACCCTAAGCAGGGAAGAGTCTAAGCAAAGTAAGAAAGTTACCGTTCACTGTAACTCAACACCAGGTTAAAATATTAGAAGACTAAGAGCCCATATGAGTTAAATTGATAATCTGGAATCCTAGATCCCATTTGTGCCTCTTATAGACTGGATGCTCAATATCACCCACAGCAACCAGCCACTGGCAGGCCCTTTAGATCGTAGTTCTAACTTTTTAATGTTCTTTAGTTCAGATTGCAAACTTGAATTTTCAAATTGTAGTGCTTCTTCCTAGGGTGTTCCATATTTGATAATATTTTGTCATCTCTGACGTTTATGTGCCGCTTCAATATTTTTAGGATGCATTAGAGCCATATATGAGTAAGAGGACAATTGAAATGCACTGGGGAGAGCACCATCAGAATTTTATAGGTGGTTTGAACAAGCAGCTGGAGAAGGATGACATACTCTATGGTTATACCTTGAATGAATTAGTCAAAGTGACATACAACAATGGCAATCCCTTACCTGAATTCAAAAATGCAGCCGAGGTACTAATTACATAGTAGCTTATTGGCCTTTGATCATTTAAGTTTTTTTATGACTTTGAAGCTGCTTGCTTATTCATATATAGTCATTCAAAGTGCTCTTCAGTGTATATTACATAATAAAATTAAAATATATCTACTGTTGATAATATTGGTCTCCTCTAAAGTTTGCCGAGATTACATTTACCTTCTGCCTTGCTTCAGAAATTGCATTCACTCCCATGTCTTTAATTTTTTGTCTCTACAGAAGGCTATAAGAAGAGTTTATACGATAATTTAGGTAAATCTCAAGGAAAGTCAGTGTAATTTACTCTTGTGAAGAGTAACGAGAGAAAAGAGACGTGATGAAATCTGTGTCTTAACTACATAGCGGAGGCTCCTTTATATAGGCTTAACGAAATTATTACGAAACTAATATAGAGGATTCTTTTCCTATTTAAATGATATGATACGATATGATGTGCCAATGCACTGAATCCATATAATAATTACAAGGACCTCTAAAAGACTTGGTGAAAACATATGCTAATTGATCATTAGAATTGACAAAGTTGTGGTTGTGTATCTAGATAAGATCTTCTCTCTAATAAAATGACAATGTATCTCAATATCTTTGGCCCTCTCATGAAACACTAATTAGATGCAATTGTGCAATACAACTTGTCACAAATGAGTGTCATATGTGTAATCTCCCCAAATCGGAGTTCTTGGGAGTAAATATTTTAACCAGATGAGTTCACACGTGGCTAAGCCCATGGCTCTATATTTTGCTTCGGTACTGGATCTTGTGACCACATTCTTTTTCTTGCTTTTCCACAATTTCAAGTTACCTCCGATGAATACACAATACCCAAAATGGGATCTTCTTTCGGTTGGAGAACCTGCCCAATCAACATCTGAATATTCAACAACCTAAGTGTGACCTTTATCTTCATAGAGAAGGTCCTTTCCGGGAGTCCCCGTGATATACTCCAGAATGTGAATGACTGCATCCTAGTGTCCTTGACAAAGTGAATTGAGATATTGGCTTTGCGAACCCAAGACCTCCAAGGCCCGCTAAAGCCTATGTGAGGAGGCCTAAAAGGTGCAATACACCTGATTAGATCCAAGAGAGGGAGAGAATGATGTAACTAACTGCCATATGGCAGTAGCTGTGAGGTGTGTGTGAGTGCTGGTGCGTGAGAAAGAATATAAGCAAGAGGGAGGGGAGGAAAGGGGTAGGCTAGAATTAGGATTGGACTTGGGAGAGACTAGGCACCCTCGAATTGCCTAGAACACCTTGTATTCCTTTCTTTCTTCTTCTTCCAACATTGTAACCACTTGTTACAGGCTAGGAACTTCAATAATACAATACTCTTTTACTTAATTTGTCTCTAAATTGCTGGGTTCCTAACACACTGATTGCAAAGGAGATGGCTAGAGGATTCATTGTGAGATAGTTTAGTTTCCTAACCAACCTTCAGTATGTTCCCGACTCTAGAAGAGGCTTCCCCTAATTTGGTAGAAGTTTAGCATTCAAATCCATAGTAGTGTCAACGGGCTTCGCATTCACCCGACCTGTTTCCTCAAGAATGCCCATAGAATACTTTTTCTGTAAGATTACTATACCATCCTTGGATTAGGCCACCTTTATTCCCAAGAAGTACCATATTGGGCCAATGTCCTTGGTTTGAAAGTGATGAGAGAGAGATTGTTTTACTTGAGTCATGCCATGAGTGGTCTTGGATTTTTGGGCCCAACTCAACCCCCACAAAAATGGCTTGTAAGGTGAGGATTGCCCAAGCTTTATAAGCACTATTTAGGCCATATCTCTGGACGATTTGAGACTAAACACACCCCTCATACCCAACACAATGAAGGTGCTAGTGGCTGCAATGAAGGCACCACAAAGTTGCCGCAATTAAGACGGCTAGGGGCAGACCGCAATTAAGGCGGATTTCCAACACACCCTCTCACGCCCAGGCCTTATGGGCTTAGAGCGTGGATGATGCGGGCAACCCAACAACGGATCTAGGATAGGCTCTGATACCATCTTGAAATTTGGGCTTGGGCCTAACTCAACCTCACAAAACCGGCTTGTGAGGAGAGGATTGCCCAAACTTTATAAGCACTACTTAGGCCATATCTCTAGGCGATGTGGGACTAAACACACCTTTCATACCCAGCACAATGAAGGTGCTAGTGGCTGCAATGAAGGCAGCACAAAGTTGCCGCAATTAAGGCATCTAGGAGCAGACCGCAATTAAGGCAGATTTCCAACAAGTGGAATAATGATAAAAGACGGAGTAGTTAGCCTCACTTCAATTCTAAATTTGCCAAACTAGCCACTAGTTGTTTAAGGCTGCATAGACTTGCGAAGATGACAAACTAGTTACTAGTCCAGAAGACTCCCCTTTGAGAAACAAGACTTGGAGGTTGCTCTATATAAACTGCTTTAGCAAGGTCACCATGGAGAAAGGCATTTTGATGTCCAGCTGATGAAGAGGCTAGTGGCGAATTGCGGCCATAGTTAGAAAGAGACGAATAGAGGCCATCTTTGCCACTTGTGAGAAAGCATCCTCATCATAATCCAAGCCAAAATCCTGAGTATATCTTCGCCACCAAGCGAGCCTTAAGGAGATCAATCTTACCATTTTAGTCAACCTTGGTTGTATACAATTGAATCCATCAACAACCAACAACAGACTTCCCATGAGGAAGAGGAACAAGATTCCAAATACCATTTCTCTAAAGGGCATACATCTCATCTTCCATAGCTTGTCTCACCTATGTTGGGATAAAGCGTCACCTACAGACTTAGGAAGAGACACAAGACAAGAAAGAAAGACAAGCATAATGCAAAGAACAAATGTGATGATAACCTAAAGTAACTATAATATTAGGAGAAATAATTTATTTCCCTGTTTTTCAAGGTTATTCAAGGATGAAATATATAGGCAGAGTTGGTTAGAAAATATTAACCAATATGCTACAATTTAGGAAACAGTAAAACAACTATAAAAACTGTTATTCCTAACAAACCTTAACACTACCCCCCAAGTTGGTGCATAGATATCCATCATGCCCAACTTGTTTACAAGAAATTCAAAATTAGGCCGAAATTGAACACTCAAAAATATGATTATGATTGATTATGATCTTGCTGTATAAAAAGCTTAAGTACCAACCCCTATTTATAGGGGTACAAGACTCCTAATCCTAATTGAAAAGGGAAACTAATTATGATAATAACTAATTGATAACAACCTAATCCTATGAGATAATTCAAGATACTCTTATAAGATAAGATGTACTCTAAAGATAAAATAAGATCATGTATTCTAACAACAGGATTTCACACTCTTCGAGCCATAGCTCTATATTTTACTTCCGCATTGCTCCTTGCAATCACATTTTTGTTTTTTTACTCCGCCATGTGACCTAATTACCCCACACAAATGTGCAGTATCCCGATGTTAATCTTTGATCTTTGACATATCCAACCTAGTCAGCATCAATGTAGGTTTCAATATTCTGCAGGCCAGTCGAGAAACGGTCCTGTCCTTGGAACGCTCTTTAAATATCTCAACATTTGATACCCTGCCTCAAGGTGTTCTATATAGGGTGAATGCATAAATTGACTCACCAAGCTTACCGCAAAAGCAATGACTGGCTGAATATCTGATAAGTAGATTAACTTCCCTACTAACCTTTTATTGTAAGAAGTATCCACATGTTCACCTTTCTGGTCATTTCTATGCTTTTGGTTGGCGTCAGTTGGGGTGTCTGTTGGTCTGCCCACTCAGTCCAGTCTCCTTAAGAAGGTCTAGAATGTATTTTCTGAGAAACAACAATCCCTTTTCTGAATCTTGCAACTTCCATTCCCAAAAAATATCTTAAGGGACTGAGATCTTTAATTTCAAATTCTACAGAGTGAGTTCTTTAACCTTTTTATATCCAGCAAATCATCTCCTGTGAGCACTATATCATCCACATACACAATTAACACAACCATCTTTCTTTCAGGTGAATGCCTTAAAACACAATATGATCAGCTTGACCTTGCAGGTAGCCTTTTTTTTTTAACAGAGTAAATCTTTCGAATCAAGCTCTCGGTGATTGCTTTAGTTCTTACAAACATAGTATGATCAGCTTGACATTGCATGCTGTGTTCTAAATCGTGGTCCGCAATGGTTGATGTGGCCACAACAAAACGGTATCTATGGCGGCCACTACCGCATCCCACCGCAATACCTGTGTGATTCAAAATCACAGAAAACGGAGGCAACGAAATGGTGTACGGACGCAACAGAACGGATTGGAGTGATAAGGTTGAACCCATGACCTCCACCTTATCACTCCAAACCCTATCCCCCCCCCCCCCCCCCCACCCCACCCACCCACCCACCCACCAAACCACCAAGCCCACCCACCCACAAAACCACCAAGCCATCTTATAAATCCCAACTTTTTTGTGCTTTAATTATTAGTTTATATTAAAGTTTAGAGACATTAAAGAAATTTTGGAAAAAAGAATAGACGAATCCTGTTACGCTAGTATTTATTCAAATTATATGTTAATAATTGAATATGGTATTTAGTCAATTAGTAGTTTATATTGTATGTTAACTACAATTAAATTTGAATTATTAATAAAGATAATGCAATGTTTTAAAAATGAATAAAAATTTATACATCACTATTAATAAAAGATATATAAAGAACTATAATTATTATTATAAAAGAATTTTACATTTGGTGCGAACATAAAATTATTTCACGCAGCAGCGGTCGCATTTTGCATGGCAACAACTGCAACCGCAATTTAGAACCATGCTTGCATGTAGCCTTGTTTTTCTGATGAAATGAGTAAATCTTTCGAACCTTGCATGCATCCTACATACTTTTTGGTTGAAATGTATGTTCAGCTAATTGACAAACTTCACAAGAAAACAAAGATGTATTTTTATTCTTGGAAAGTCCAGGAAGCAAATTCTTTAAATACAAAAAAACATTATTTAAGTATCCTTAGAAACAGACCTAAACCCTAAACAATTACTTTGTGTTTGTCCACTAAAATCAGTTCCATCTTCAAGGAGGTAGAGGCCATCTATCTGTCAATCGTCCTCCCAGAGCACAACTCCTGAAATTTACAGGTTGAGGAGTCAAATACAACACGATATTTCAAGTGATGAATCAATCCCTTCACCTATTCAATGAAGCTAATCTTGTCTGTTCATCTGATTGATAATAATGATTAAATTACAATTGTGGTTGTTTGGTGCTTTTATATTTAGAAACTGTCTACATGTATTGTTGTCACCTAATTAATCTTTACTCCTTCCCACACAGGTTTGGAATCATGACTTCTTCTGGGAATCCATGCAACCAGGAGGGGGTGATATGCCCAAACTTTTTCTTCTTCAACAGATTGAAAAGGATTTTGGATCATTTACGAACTTTAGAGAGAAGTTTATAGAAGCTGCCCTTACGTTATTTGGTTCTGGTTGGGTTTGGCTAGTTTGTAAGTCAATTCCTACATTGCCTCCCTCCCAATCTTGCTAAAAACTGTTTGTGTGTGTATAAATTTAAAAATAAGAACCTGAACTTTTTTTCTGGTATGGTAGTCAAATTGTCATTGCTTTTAGGTCATTGAGAATAGTTTATTTTTCTATGCTTGAGGCAATAACTAGTTTTTCCTCATCAACTGGTTTAGTTCTAGAATAATTCATTGTAAGACCTATGGAGTCTAACTATGCTGATATGTGTTATCTTAGCTGTAATCTTATTGTTTGATATTTTGCTTTAAAAATGCCAGTGATTGTTGCTAATATCTATTTTGGTTGATTGTTCTAGTGAAGAGAGAGGAAAGGCGACTAGAAATAGTTAAAACTTCAAATGCGATTTGCCCAATTGTGTGGGATGACATAGTAAGATAATTTCCAATTTCGTCAATAAAATTTGTTTGATTTAATATTGGCAATGGAGTTGATAATCTTTTCTTGTACAGCCGATTATCAATTTGGATTTGTGGGAGGTATGATTATCTCTGTCTCATAAACAAAACAAGTGGATGCACATATGAATTACATAGGAAGAATGTTTATGCAATCATCACTAACCAACAATCTCTTTCCTTTTCTGCAGCATGCATACTATCTGGATTACAAGGTATGTTACCATCAAAGATTGCAACCTACTTTCCATAAATATATCAACTTAACGATCCTTTTTCCGACTTTTGGGCAGAATGACAGAGCAAAGTATGTGAATGCATTTATGAACCACCTTGTGTCTTGGAATGCTGCAACAGGACGCTTGACATGGGCACAGGCTTTTGTGAACTTGGGAGAACCTAAAATTCCTGTTGCTTGAAATATCGAAATGCTTAATGATTACAGTCCATGTAACGGGCATATGGCATCTTAGGCGTAGTTACAGAATTCAAGGGCTTCACATGGTCAATTGGTCACAAGGTTTGTTCATATAACCAAAAAGAAAGAGTAGGTTTCGGTCATTGACATTCATAATTCCCTATGTGCTTCTTTCTGGTTGTCTGTTTTTACTAGTCTAGGATTGCGGGAAAGTAGGCATAAGGAGAGAGAAGGAAGCAAGAAAAGTAGGCATAATGGACTTAGAATAGGAAGCAAGAAGTTCTATGTATTATGAGAGAGAAAAAGAGCATGGTCTGACTCATTGAAGTTTTTTTGCATGCATGTTATTAATAAAATGAGATTTTTTCAGTTTATGTACATGCCTACTTTATCTCTTTATGACTGTTCTTTTTGCTTCGATGATTTTTGTCTCTACACCTTTTTGTTGATGCCAAAAGGGGAAGAATATTTTAATATATAAGAATAATTTTAATTCAGTGAATCAACTTTGATATTATTCCGGTGAAACAAAACCTATGAAGTTATGATGCTCTGACAAGCAAATCTTGTATTAGTCATAGATTAAACTATTACTTTGGTCTTGATATGTGATACTGATTTTTAATTTCGTCCCTATACGTGAAAAAATTTCAACTTAGTCCCTATACGTGACAATCATTTTCAATTTGGTCCATATATTTTAACTCCAACAAATGACGTTATAACATTAATAAACGGTGATGATCAAATTGAAAATGATTGTCACGTGTAAGAATTGATTTGAATTTTTCTACGTACAGGATTTAAATTAAAAATCAGTGTCACATATAAGGATCAAATCATTAATTCATTCTTAGTCGTGCTACTATTTTAGAGATTATTGACAAATTCCAAAAACCGTTTATCCCGTGAATGATACTGCTCACTAACATGAAATGTGCACCATAAATGTCGCAATAATTTTTTATGAGAATCCTCTGGAGCTTCTTTAAAAGGCGGATTTTATGGTGCACTCCAAGGTTTGCGGTATCTGTTATAAAATTGAATCAATGGTGATAGTTTAATGACCTATAACTTGTTAAACTGGTAAGTAGGATTAGTTAATATTTATTTATAAGTTCATTTTGTAATTTGAAAAGAAGTACTTATAAAATATAAAATTTATTTTGAAGTCCCTGAAATAAAATTGAATATTTGAAATCCTCATGTGCTTGTGTCTCACCAAGTTTCCAATATTAACGATAAATATGATGACTGAAGTCAATTCACATGCATAATCACTTGGGCAAGTTTTGAGCAGCTCTCTTTGTTTCTGATACCAGGAACGTATCATAGCCACAGGTGGTGCTAAGTAGTAATCACTAGAAAGCAAACCCAAGAATGATTCTTCTTCTGGAAATATGGTTCTTGCATTGCTTTTTGCCAACGCGAATCACGTTCCCCTGCAGTTATATCCAGTACCAAATTAGCCATTAGAAACCTCCCGATGACTGAATTCAATTCACACGCAGAGCGGTGGGTGCGTGGTGCCGTGGGCATGGCAGACGAATGGTGCGCCGACAGTGAAATGGGGGCAGCCGCTTTGGAATGAAAGGAGATGTAGATTTGGGCTTTGTCTAAAAAATGTAGCCATGGCAGCTTCTTCGCTTGCATTCTCCTGATTTGGGAGAGAGAGACGTGGGAGGCATTTTCCAATAACAACAACAACTAACAATGGGGTACATCAATAGCAAATCAGAAATTTGGTAACGACAGTGAATCATTTATCAGAAAAATTCATAATCAGAAACCGTAAAACAATCCCAAGCCTTGGAATTGTACGCCTTCCCCAACCTACGCTTGGAACTTCACCTCGTCATCATCGAGGTTCGATGGCAGAGCGAAAGGGACGATTGTGGTGGAGGAGGAGCGAGAGGGTTGACTGCAGTGGAGGAGGAGCCAGAGGGATTCCGGCGGCGGAGGACGAAGAAGGACGACGATGGGGGCGGAGGAGACAGATGAACCACGATTTGTGAGATTTTTTTTTACCGGCACACCGGTTGTAACCGGTATGATGTACATGTTATTTTTTTAAATAATCTATTTTATTTAAAGGTTAAAGTAATATTTTGATCCCTATACATGACACGAATTCTTGAATTTGTCCATATACATAAAAAATTATTAAAATGGTCCCTGTACGTACAAAAAGTCTCCATTTAGTCCCTGCCGTACAAAATTTTAGGGACTGATTTGATAATTTTTTGTTCGTATAGGGACCAAACGGATAATATACATGGACCAAATGGGAACTTTTTGTATGTATAGGGACCATTTTAATAATTTTTATGTGTAGGGACCAAATCGAAATTTCATGTCACGTATAAGGACCAAAGTATTACTTTAACCTTATTTAAATTATGTTAAAAATTACTTTTACATGATAAATTACAAAAAAAATTGTTATAAAATTATTCATATAATTTAAACTTCTAACTTTTCCAAAAATAATATTTTAATAATTTTATGTTTGTTCAAAAAAAAATTATTTTATGATTTAATCACTTAACTAAATATAGTAATTTCTATTGAGAAAACAATTTTTACAAGATTGGGTAGCCGAACACTTCAAACTTTAAAAATGATATAGTTTGTATTTATATAATTTATATTTATCTAGAAGAGGATGGGGGTGTAAGTGGAGAGTAAAATCGACCAACCCGAATCGAACCAAACCACAAAAAACCGAAGTTGATTGGTTCTGATAAAAACCCGAACCGAACCGAAGAGAACCAATCACCTTTGGTTAAGGTATTGGATTTTAAATCCCAAACAACCACCCCATCCCCTCCCCTCCTAAAAACCCTATATTTGTAAGTTTCACGCACCTCTCCCTCTCTCAGTTCAGTTCGCACACGTACATCTCACTTTGTCCCCTCACAGCTCATCTCTGGCCACCTAGGGTTCCATCGTCACTGCCACACACACAACCATGACTAGATCGGCTCCTCACACCTTCGTTCCAGCCCATCGCGACTTCTGACTCGTGCTTCTTCTTCATGACCAGATTCGTCCAAGCAACTCCGAGGTGCTTCGTCCCGCGCCGTCCTCCGTCCAAGAAGCTCCGTTGAGGTTGTGCTGTCCTCTGCCGTGGTGAGTGCTCCATCCTTCTGTTCATAAATATTTCTTCTTCTCCCTTTTTTCAGATTTTCCCTTTGTTAGATTTAGGTTAAATCTGTCATTCTCCCTTTTTTTGCATGTTGCTACTTCCTAATGTTTGCTTGAAGTTTCTTCTCAGATTCTAAATCTGTTCTTCCACCCTTCTTAGATTGTATTCCTGATGACGATGAAGAGTGTTTGGTCGGGAGGAATACCATTTTTCTCCCCCACATTAAATGCGCTCATTCTATTCAGTGTACAAGAATTGAGACTCCTTCCTATGACCTAATTCATATCCTGTCACTGCTAAATTTTGGACTATTTTGCATTCTGGTATATTTTGAACATGTGACCCAACCACCAGATCCGAATCAAACAGAACTCCATCAGTTTGGTTTGGTTCGGGTCTTGTAGTAAAAAACTTAGAAAATCGAACCAAACCAAATCGATCAATTTTGATTGGTTCGGTTTTTCCCCCGCCTAAAAATGAATTAAACCGACCCGTTACACCTATAGAGGAGGATCTAGTTGTGTAACAAAAAAAGAAAAAGAAGAGTATCCAGTTGAATTAAACAAAATTGAGTTGTGTTATTTGAACATCAAATTTTAGACACCGTATGTGATACCGTATGTGTTTATTTTTATCTCTTACTTACTTTTTATTATCTTTTGTATACACGCTTCTCAAGAATACACCCAAAAACATGAAGGATACTGTATGGTGTCCCTAATTTGTTGTTCAACAAACATATCATCTTCATTTAAGAAAACTCAACCTTGTTGGACATGTGTCACCTTTTTATCGAAAAATTTCCCGCTCATTTTCATTGCTTCTTTGCCTTCTCAATGTCTAAACTCCTCCATTTGTGGTTCTTTTATAACTATTTTTTATTCTTTTCATTTTATCTACTTCAGTTTCCCTTTTGCACTACTGAGAAGAACACATTTGTGATACTTCTGATGATACTTTTGCTGCTCCATGAGATTTCTTCCCCCATTCCATAAAATTTGTTGCTCCTCTTCCAAAAGTTGTCGTTTCCTGCTTAGTTCACAAAACCCAGTCACCTTCTTTCTTTCTTTTTTCGTTCCTAAAAAGCATCTCTTCTTCATAAGCTGGTTTGTGACATCAAGCATTGAACCGCACTCAGCCACGTCGAAAACCTCTCACCATCTTCGTCTGTAACTTCCTTCAAATGTTTGGTTCTTCCAAAACTTCAAATCATTCCCTAATAAAAGCAATGTAAGGCTGATATGCTTTTCTCTACCTCCCTCCCTCAGTATTCACTTAATTTGTCTTTGTTTCAGATTTGTACTTAATTTATTTGTTCATTTCTAGGTTCTCTAGATTCTTTTTTTATTTTGTAAAGTTTTTCATTGCAAATAGTTTTTTGAGTAAGTGTATTTTTTATATTAGTTTAATTATTCTTTTGTCTTATGATAGAAAGAAAAAAACAACTTTTCTTCTGTTCAAAATGTTATGCAAGGCAGGGGGAGGTAATTGTCTTAACTTTGAAATATCATTGACAAGGAAGCTATGCAAAACAACTTTTGCATGATATCCTTTGTAAGTACCCTGAACTACACTTGCATCTCACATTTCAGTTTTATTTTTTTCCTGATGTATTATATCATTTTTGTCATATGTTCATTTAGCTTGCCATTGTGTAGCTGGGACCAAACCAATTACCAAGAATTTTCTTGTTTTACATTTTTGTCTCTTCTACAAATAAAACTGGGATGAATGTGCTTATCTTTTGAGTCTTTTGATGTTGAGACATTTGGTTTAGCAATTATGTCTTATTGACTTGGTTGTTAGGTAGAGAATTTGCACTGTTATAATACATTGGTTGTCTAATACTAATATGACCACCGCGTTATGCCGCACTGAATGCTGCACTGAAAATGGAGACTAATGAACCTAAGGTTTTTTTACTTATAAAAACAAACCTTAAAAAGGGACAGTAAATTTGACAAATCTGACGAGTATCTGTTAAGTCTCTAAATTGTTTGATGTGCATTTACCCTAAGTTTTGATGAAAACATTTGTTAATGATTTAATTAACATTTGTATTGGTTGCTGACCTGTCTATCTAGTGTACAGATCACAATAGTAAGAATTCACTTTCTCACCTATCTGCTCAGATAGAAGACCACTTGTCTGGAAAAGCAAAAGTCAACCTGTCTACTGACTAGGATGTTGACTACCTGCATTGAAGATTCAAATTGTCTCTTCTAAGTTCTCACACTCGTCTGTGGTCCTTCGATGAGGAACACAAGTACAAAGAACTTTTGAAAGTTGTCCTCTCATGCAGAAGACTCTGAAGCTTTCTCTCTCATGCGTATCAAGAAAGTCAGAAGGTCATTCTCACAAGCAACCTAGGAGATCAGAAACAAAGTCCAGTTAAAGAATGTTTCCAACATGCTTTATTCCCTAGTACTCCTGGTTATTACATGAAAAGGGATATATGCTCTGTAAAGTACAAAAGCATTCTGCACAATTCTGATGTGGCTACAGCACGATGCATAAAGCCCTGATCTTCCTTGTTAGAGTACAACCCATGTTCCTATTGCATTAATGGTTGACCAGAACGACTCTATCACATTTAATGGAGCTCTGCTTGAAGCCAATATTTGAAGGAATGTCTTTAACGTATCTTAAATGCTTGAAGGCTATAAATACAGAAGTCGTTGAAGATGAAGATAGATAACTCACAGCATTAAAGAGCCATTACTCTATGCATTCATTTCTTCATTCTTTCAATCTGTATTCTTCAGTTATTTGAAGTTATTACGTGGTCTTTCTAATCTTACATTTAATTCACTCTTCTGAGTGTTAGTGAAAGACTTGCAAATTATATTAATTACAATCTTCTCTCAAACAAACCTGAGTGAGCTTGAAAAGGCCAGGTGAGCAAAGAATACTTGTCTTGGAGCCTGGAGAGGCTAGGTGTGCAAATAATACTTGGAGTCTGTAACCTGATCAGTTATAGTGGATAAAACTTGGTGCTTCCAAGGACTGGACGTAGCCCTGGTGTTAAAGGGTGAACCAGGATAAATAACAGTGTTTATCTCTCTTCCCTTAAACTCTTTAGTTGCTTTGATTATATTATTTACTGTATAACTAAATGGGTTAAATTGTGAATATCAAACTTGTTTTCAAGTTGTGTATTTGTGTGTTTTTTCTGTTAAAATCACACCAGACAAATCACATGTATGTGCAGTGTTTTTCACACTTGTCTGAACCTAGCTTCTGTGTGCGAAAAGTTTTTAACTTTGTTTTAATTTCTGATAATCTATTTCAGTTGGTATCAGAGATCAGCCTCTGGGTTGAGCATCTAACAGTGTAGAGGTAAAGGTCCTGAAGAATAGACATGACTGCTGGAGCTAGTTCAACTGGGAGCCACAAGATTGAAGGAGCTTCCCTAACTAGACCTCCATTCTTCAATGGAGACAACTACAACTATTGAAAAGATAGATTTCAATGGTTCATCTTCTCAATAAACTCTAATCTCTGGGATGTCATCACTGATGGTCCATTCATTCTTAAAAATGATAACAACACTGACAAACCAAAAGCTCAGTGGACCCCTCTAGAAAAGATAAAATGGGAGCTGAATCACAAAGCCAAATACAACATCATCTGTTCTCTCAGTCCTGAAGAATTTGAAAAAGTATGTGCCTGTGATTCTGCTAAATAAATATGGGATACTTTATCTGTCACACATGAGGGAACAACCAAAGTTAAGGAATAAAAGATTGCCTTACTTGTCAGAAAGTATGAACTGTTTCTCCTGGAGGAAGGAGAATCTGTTGCTCAGATGATAGGAAGATTCCAAACTATTATCAATGGCCTGAAGTCTCTTGGCAAAATTTATACTAATGCTGAGAAGGTTGGAAAGATACTAAGAAGTCTTCCTAAGCAGTGGAGACCTTTGGTCACTGCTATTTCTCAAGTCAAGGTTCTCACTACCTTGACTATGGATGGATTTCTTGGTACACTCACTGTTCATGAGCAGGAACTTGGTGATGAAGTAGCAACAAAGAAGGGCAAATCAATTGCTCTGAAAGCTGATCAAAAGTCATCAAAGGCTTCAAAAGCTCTGAAGGAAGACGAGTCATCCAGTGATGTTGACCTGTATGAACCCGAGGATTCTGAGAGTGATGAAGAGTTATCTCTCCTAACTAGGAAGATAAAACTTCACTTACAAAGAAAGGAGTTCAGAAAGGATAAGCCTTTCAGAAGGTTCAACAAGGACAAGAACTTCAAAGAATCCACTTCAACAAACAAAAGTTCAATTGTCTGCTATGAGTGCAAGAAGCCTGGTCACATCAAAGCTGAGTGTCCTCAACTCAAGAAAGCCCCTCATAAGAAGTTCTTCAAAAAGAAGAAGAACGGTATGGTGGCTACTTGGGAGGATCTGGAGTGAAGATCTTCTGATGATGAAGAGACATGACGAAGCTAATCTCTGTCTGATGGCCAACACTGACTCAGATTCAGATGATGAGGTATCCTTAATAGGAGAAATAAAACACTACTGCTGGATCTGTTTGGGCCAGTTAGTGTTGCTAGCTTGGCTGCAAGGAAATACGAATTTGTCATAGTTGATGACTATTCTATATTTACATGGGTACTCTTCTTAACCCACAAGGATGAGTCTTTTAAGGCTTTCTCTGTATTCTGTGAGAAAGTGCAAAATGAGCAAGGTTTCTGTATTTCTACCCTTAGAAGTGATCACGGGGGAGAATTTGAAAATGAGCAATTTAGGCTATTCTGTGAGGAGAATGTGATCTCTCATAATTTCTCTGCACCTAGAAATCCACAGCAAAATGGAGTAGTTGAAAGAAAGAACAGATCTTTGCAAGAAATGGCTAGATCTATGGTCAATGAGAATAATCTCCCTGAATACTTATGTGCAGAAGCAGTAAACACTGCATGTTATGTACAAAACAGAATACTTATAAGGCCTTTTCTAAATAAGACTCCTTATGAATTGTGGAAAGGTAAAAGCCCCAACATATCTTACTTTCATGCTTTTGGATGTGAATGTTTCATTTTGAACACTAAGGATCAACTTGGGAAGTTTGATTCCAAAGTGGATAAAGGTATCATTGTAGACTATTCTGAAATGTCTAAGGCCTTTAGAATCTATAATTCCAGAGCTTGTTATTGAAGAATCTGTTCATGTTAAGTTTAATGATGGTTTAAAGACTGATAGGGAACTATCAGATCTAGAAGATGATCTTGCAGGTCTTGAGATAAACAAACCAGAAAGTCAACATGATCTGACCAAGACATAATCTGTTAAAGAGCTAGACAGACAAGTAGAGCAGACAAGTCATGATCTTCATGATGATTTCAAGAGAGATTGGAAGTTCAAATCTCATCATCTTAAGGATCTTATCGTTGGAAATCTCTCAGAAGGAGTAAGAACCAGATCTACTCTAAAAGAATCAAGAAATGTGGCATTTATGTCTGAAATGGAACCAAAACACACTGAGGAAGATATTGAGGATGAATGCTGGATTCTTGCTATGCAAGAAGAACTCAACCAATTCACCAGAAATGATGTTTGGACGCTTGTCTCCAAGCCTAAAAACAAATCTGTCATTGGATCAAGATGGGTTTTCAGAAACAAATTGGATGAGGATTGCAAAGTTGTTAGAAATAAGGCAAGGTTAGTAGCTCAAGGCTATAATCAGCAAGAAGAAATTGATTATATTGAAACCTTTGCACCAGTAGCTAGGATAGAAGCTATTCACATATTAATGTCATATGCTGCACAACACCAAATCACTCTTTTTCAAATGGATTTAAAAAGTACTTTCTAAATGGTATAATTGAAGAAGAAGTTTATGTTAAGAAACCCCCTGGTTTTGAAGATACTAATAAACCAGATCATGTTTTCAAACTTATGGTTTGAAACAAGCACCTAGGGCATGGTATGATAGACTTAGTTCTTTTCTAATGCATAATGATTTTACTAGAGGACAAGTAGATACTACCCTGTTTAAGAAAAGATCAAAAGTGATTTTCATTATTGTCCAAATATATATTGATGATATTATTTTTGGAGCAACTAGTGAAAAGCTCTGCAAGGAATTTTCCAAGCTAATGCAAGCAGAATTTGATATGAGCATGATGGAAGAATTAAAGTTCTTCCTTGGACTACAAATTAAACAGACAAGTGATGGAATTTGCATTCATCAACAAAAGTATACCAAGGAGATACTTAAGAAGTACAAGATGGAAACTGTCAAACTCATTAAAACTCCCATGCAACCCAATGCAAAATTAAGCAAAGATGGTGAAGGTAAAAAGGTATACCAAACTGTCTACAGAGGTATGATTGACTCTCTACTGTACTTAACTTCAAGCAGACCTGACATTCAGTTTAGTGTCTGCATGTGTGCTAGATTCTAATATGATCCTAGAGAATCCCATCTTAAAGCTATTAAAAGAACATTTAGATATTTGCTTGGGACTACTAATCTTGGTTTGCTGTATTTAAGAACTAAAGAATACATATTAGTGGGATTTTGTGATGCTGACTTTGCTGGAGACAAAATAGAAAGAAAAAGTACCAGTGGAGGATGTCACTTAATTGGAGCCAGCTTAGTCTCCTGGACTCCTGGACAAGCAAAAGGCAGACAACTATTGCCTTGTCTACTGCTGAAGCATAATATATATGTGTGGTGTGATAATTGTAGTGCCATATGCTTAACTAAAAATCCAATTCAGCATTCTAAGGCTAAGCATATTGAAATCAAACATCACTTTATAAGGGATTATGTTTAGAAAGGTATCTTTGATATTAAGTTTGTTAAAACTGAAAATCAATGGACTGATATTTTCACAAAACCCTTAGTTGAAGATAGGTTTATATTTATTAGAGACAATCTAAACATGCTTTGCATTGTTGAATGACATGTCTGATGATTAACCTGTCTATGCTATCTGTCTTATGTTATTATATCACATGTCTGTGATACTTGTCTGACCATGCTGAGTCATATTGCTTAAACTCAATAGTTTTTGTTAAAATGGTTATTAATTATCTAATACCATTTATTAATATGAAGCTAATCATGTGAACGACAGTTTTAGTTCTCGAAACCATGTTTTCATTATGTCTAAAGTGGGCGCTGTAGTTCCCCACGTAATTCATGCCATTTAAAATTAAAAATGTTTTCTTTCTCTCTCCTGACTTTATGACTATAAAAGGCAAATAGTCAGAAAGGTTGAACATTTACGCTTTCAAAACCCTTGAATCTCTTCGTCTTCGTCTCTCTCTGTCAAACCCTTCTAAGCTTTCCAAACCCTAGAAATCTCTTCTCTCTACAATGGAACCCTCAAGGAATCTCTCTCCTAAAGAAATTGCTGAAAATTACAACATGAGACTCTTTGATGTTGAGAAAATTTTGGTTGGGAAGACTATGGATCTTAAACAGATGAAGAAGTGGGGTATGGATGTCACTGAGGAGTTGGAATACTCCAAGTAGACCTCCCTCTTTGACATAAAGGAGTTGGTTCATCCAAAGCTGGTCAGCGACTTCTGGATAAGTGCAACTGTTCTCACCAGTCCTGTTGATGGCACAAAAAGCTTTGGTGCTTGTGTGCTCGACACAACAATCTTCGTTCCTATAAGTTCTATGGAACTTGTCACCAAATGCCCAAGGATTAGAGCAGGTTACAGGTCTGAATAGGAAGATCAACTTGGATCAGACAATGTGAACATTGCTCTGTATGGTGTCCCAAACCCAGAAAATCTGAAACCAGTAAGCATGGTTCTGAAGTGCAGATTTATGCACAAGCTACTGCTGGAGTGTGTGATGCCTAGGAAAGTCTCAAGGGATAGTGTGACCGAGATGGACAGGTTTGCCCTGTACCACTTGATTCACAAGATCAAGGCATACATCAATGATCTGATCTACATCTACCTAAAGTCCCTGATCAAGAGGACTAACATGCAGACTTCCCCTTATGAGATGCTGTTGACAAGACTCTTCAGGAACAAGCTTTTTGTTCCTGGTGATGGAGAGTTCATCAACATGTCCTTTCCCATAGACATAAAGAATCTGTCTATTCTGAACATAAAAGGCATTCCTATGGAGGATGAAGAGGATGATAATAAGCCTGCTGCTGAGCAGAAGATGAAGGAACCAGTGGTCTCCACTGATGAATCAGAGACCCCTCTCTCTGAAAAGATCTGGAAACCTGCTGGAAAAGTAGCCAGATAGGGCCAGAGGTCTGCATTGGAGAAACCCTTAGTTTATGCCGAGACTGGAGAGACAGTTGGACCTTGGAGGTTCAAACTTAAGAAAGCTGTCTCCTAAGAAGAAGATTAAGGATGCTGAGGCATCAGAAGCTGAGTCAGCTTAGCCAAGCAAGAAGGGAAGGCTTGTGTAACACCTCCCTTGGCATTACATAATAGTCTATTTAACCACGGAATTGAAACATAAGAAGAAAAAAATCTCGCTGGTTACTTTTGGAAAATTTCTTATGATTTTTGTTATGTATGAAAACTCGTGTAAATAAAATTTCTTTTCAACATGAACATAACATAACACTCATGTATATATAAACACACACACACACGTATGTGTGTGTGTGTGTGTATATATATATACACATATCATCATTATAGCTACACCTGAAGTTTCACTTACGTCAGGACCCTTATATTTACGGGTCATTAGTTTTGAGTTTCTAAATGTTTGTTAAGAAATACGTACAGACATATACAATATCAAAATAAGTAGTTCGGAAGAGATACCACAGATACAAAAAGACTTGCCTCTCATCAGCTAAATATACATACCAAGTGAAGTTAACCCTACCTCAAAAAAAAAAAAAAAACTATAAACAACCTAAGCTGGTCATCTAATGGTATCTATTAGGGAGACCCCCATGGTCATCCCCAGGATAAAAGGGCCAGGAGATACAACGCCCACAACCTCATCCACTACAGGATCAACCTCCTCAACCAACGGTTGGTACTCCGACACCTCTCCCTCATCCTCAGCCAGATCCTCCTCGATAGGATCTGCCTCCGGAAGCTCCTCCGCGACCATAATATCCTCATCGTCCTCCTTTCCTCCATATAGAACTATAGGAGTAGGCATCTCTGGTGCTGGAGATACTAGTTCTACTCCGGGTATGACTTGTAGTGGTGGTGGTTGGTGGTAGGTATTCCCCATCTCCACGAAATGCCTCAGCAACTTCCAAATCGGTGGTAGTGGTACTTCAACTATCTTCACACTCTGTGTGCATGAGGTTATCCCTGCCTCGACTCCCTCTGTAGATAGTAATAGCCCGGTGTCAGTTGCGCTCTGAGCCCCAGGGTGTATCACCCAAGTGCCTACCTCGTCACGAAACTCAAAAGTGTGGGCCAAGAAGCCCGAGTGAATTATGTTGTGTAGAGGATCCATCTATATACGTATAACAAAAATACCACAACAAAGAACCAAAGCAAGAAAATAATGCAAAGGTGAGATACTAATATATGAGTCTAAATCGTAGCAGTCACATACACGACTTATAGAATAACAGTACATGATAATAACAATATATGATACAACATCACAATCATCTCCATAAGGATTTATAACCAAATTCATTTTCTAAAAATATGACATGACACTTCAATATCCACTCTCTAATTCACAATCTCCGGAGATCCTAACTTCCCTTCGTCGAGCTTGATAGGATCGCGATAATGCCTATAACACAATTGTTTCACGTTGGGTCGGCCTCTCTTGGGTCTGATCCCCAATTGTTCTAGGGTATCTCATATCACCTAAATAATACAGAATAGTCCCTGATAGAGTACATTTTGAGCAAGGATACCGATTTCCACTACCCGAGGGTGCTACGCCCCGGATATCCCGTGGAGTTCGAACCCGAATATCCCTTAAGACCCAAAAAATAACGATTATATCTTTGGTCCAAACTATTCATTTTGTCAGTTCACCCTGTGTGAAACTGTAGCTCGATAAACAACGACACATCTACCAGACTATGCATGTAAAACCAAAGATTTTCATTATGGTCTATCTTTTTGGATATATTCTTTCTTCATCGAGGCTTAAAGCTCTCGACTGTTTCTTTCCAAGAAATTATTAAACTTTAATACCAACGTAGAATTTTAAAATATCACCAAATATTTTTAAAATCCCTTTTTGAAGGGAACACTAGTCCGACGTCTCGGAAATCTAGGTTCTTATCAATAGGAACACTAGTCCCGCTTCTCAGAAATCCGAATTCAGTTCGGATCTCGGCACGAAAATCTAGGTCCTTTCCTTTTATCTCTTTTCACTTTCCAACGAAAACCAACATCATTTATTTTACAACTTTTTTGCGTTCATGCATTTTCATGAATTAATTTTCATTAACAATCAATGACTAATGTCATGTTTCAACCAGTCTCAGTCAATCAATATCACAGAAGTACATTCATTATATATATATATATATAATCTATTTTCAACAGTCTATCAATATTAACACAATATACTTTAAATCAACACAAATAAATCATATAACTAAGTATATGACTACTAGGAACTCCTCAGGCAAACTCCCTTTACCTTTGAGTATTGAGTTCTTGACCTGAAAATGCTTGTTTAAGCTTCAGTTTCCTCCACACGAATCCAAACAACAAACTATTCAGTGATTCCTTCACAAATCAATATAGTTTAAGTTAAATTCTTGAAGAATTTCTACTAACTCCCAAAGGTGTATTTTCGGCCCTTATAGGAAATATAGGTTAGAAAATTTTGTTGAATCTAAGCTCTTAGATTTTGATCATACAGGTACTAGGGAGCTTAAAACAAGTATTAGATTTCAGAAAAGAAACAAAAACACCAAACCCCTATTCTAGGACAGTTTCGGCCAACAAGGGTTTGGAGGTTTTGGGTTTTATTTTTCATCAACACTCTAAAAAACATAGAGTTAGAATCTTAAGGTGATGATCCAAATGATCATGGTGTAAGAATTTCATGAATTGACTTCATGTTTGATTTCATTTTCAACAAGAACATGACAACGTAAATAAGATGATCAACAAGAAGAAAATGATCAAGGATAATAAGATTACCTTAGGCTATGAAGATGGAAAGAGAAGAAGATTGCAAGAACTTGATGATTCTTCAACAAAGCAAACTTAGCTCTTATGTTTATGAAATGAAAATGAAACAAGTGGGTGTAGAGAGTGTTTGGGGGGGGGGGGGGGGGGGGTAGATATAGGCTTAGATACTTTCTCATTTAGGCTTTGTTTGGATCATTAGAGACTAATTAATGGGTTTTGGGTAATATAATAATATATTTTAAAGTGTAATCATGATTTAAAAGTTATGATGTGACAAATTTTCACAAGTCTCATCAATCACTTCATCATCTCTACTCCACATTATCTCTGCACCACATCCCATTCCGTTGTTTACTCGACCCAGGGTTTTTCCGCACGTCTCAATAACCATTTCACCCGAATAAAATATAATATTTGATTTTCGAGTGAAAATTTCGGAATGACTCCTATCACTTAAGAAAATGGTAAGAAACATTGATTTTTCGTTCACGGGTCAAAATTAGGTTTTTTGATCAGTAAGTTTTTACTGATAGTGAGAACGTAGACCGGGTTTCGTCTGAGTTTTAAACCTAAAATTTAACTGGAACCTTATTCTACTTAATAGAATTCAAAAATGATTTTGTTTTAGCCAGAATAATTTTCTAGGTTTCGGATAAAATATCCACATTTAAATATTTTCACAGATATAAGAAAACAAATAAAAAAATCGGGGTGTTACAGCTTGTGATGACCTTTGCTAAGGCCAGACAAGTTGAGTCTGCACCTAGTAAAGAGGAAGCACCTGCTCAGGGGGAGCAGAAGACAAGTCCCTTGGAGAAGCCCAAGGAGAAGAAGACTCTCTTTCTGGGACCTATTCCTAGAAAGAGAAGTTAAGGATACCCAGTGCCTACTATTGTGGAAACTGCTGAAAGGGTAGAAGTACCTGCAGAAGCTCAAGCTGCAGAGATTGAAGTTGCTGCTACAACTACTGAAGACCTATCTGTTGGGACACAAACAATTTTTTGTCCAGAGATTGACCCTCTCAATCCTCCTCCACCAAGGAAGAAGCTGAGGATGTCAGAAAACCAAGTGATCCTTGTCGCGACCGAAAGGAAAAACTTGGTTTTCCTTTTAGAGAAAAAAAACATGAAGTCACCACCAACTTTATTTAATTTCGGGAAAGTTGGAAAACCCTTTAAGAAAAAGCTTTGAGTTCAGGAGTCGATTATGTCTAGGGAAGGCATGGAGACTTAACCCCACGACACCCTAGAACATCCATAAAATGGTTACCCAAAATTAGTTGTGTAAATTATTAATAACTTTGAAAATATTTGTTTTACCCCGAAAATCGTTTTTTTTAAACATCTTTAGTTGTGAAATTTTTTATTAAACCTAAATGAGTTTGAACATGGCACGTAAGTCCACAGGGCAACCTCAAAATCTAAAGGGTTGAACATGACACTTGTCATAGGGCAACCCAAGAAATAAGATTGTTTTAATTAAGTGATCATCTTCTATTTTTATGGAAAATAAATAATTTTACCTCTTGGAAATAGAACAGAAATGAAACGTAGAAATGAAGCGTTTTACTAACTTATTCAGTAAACAGAGACACAAAAAAATAAGAATGTCAAGAGAAACTTATGAATAATATCAACAAAGAGAACAAGGATTAGCAAATGAGAGCAGAATAACAATGATTTTGTTTTCTCCCAGTGGTAAGATTTCAAGATCAAAACCCTTACTGTTCAATTACACCGACTCTTTCAACTCTTCCTTCTTCTGAAAATTTGGAACCACTCTAATGACAGAGAAGAGAAAAAAAAACTCAAATACCTAACCTCTTTTCTTCACAAAGAAAATATCAGATAAAAATCTCTCTCCCTCTCCGTTTTCTGTCCTCCCCTCTCTGATTTTTTCTCCCTTTTTATAGATGGAGGAGAGGGCTTCATGCTTCTTCTTACCCAGCGGCTTCAAGGTTGGTCTTCACGAAATCCGGGGCTTGGGTGGTTCTGAGCAGAAATAGCGTGTGTCCAGATAGGGGCAGTGCGAGCAGCGGAAAGGAGGTGATTTGATATGAAGGTTGCGTGTTTGAAGAGAGAAGGAGGTGTGGGTTTTGTCTGATATGTAAGATGGGTTTTTTATAATTAGGAGTGCGGCTGCTAGGTTAAAATGAGGGAGGAGATGAGGAAGAAGAAGAACCAATGGGTAGAGGAGGCGCAGGGTCGGTTGGAGAGTGGGAGGAGGAAAAGAGGTCTTGTCTGATATGTAAAATAGGGTTTTTTAGGGTTAGGAGAAGTAACTCCATCTCCTTTCTTCTTTACGATGATTGTTCGTTTCTCCTTCTTTTATTCGTTCTTTCATCATTATCTTCTTCTTCTTCTTTCTTTATTCTTTAGCCTCCAGCCTGAAAATAAAATTGCAGTGGACGGAACCTCTTCGTCCAACAGAAACTTAGATATGCAAAATTAGATATGCACTGGACGGACCTCCTCGTCCAACAGAAACTTAGATATGCAAAATTAGATATGCACTGGACGGACCTCCTCGTCCAACAGAAGTTTAAACATGCAATGGACGGAACCTCCCTCCTCGTCCAACAGAAAATTAAATATGCAATGGAAGACCTACTCGTCCAACAGAAACTTAAACATGCAATGGAATCGACGGGACCTCCCCATCCAATAGCAAATGCAATGCAATGCAATGGACTGGACCTCGCCGTCCAACAGCAAATGAAATGGACGGGACCTCGTCGTCCAACATCAAATGCAATGGACGGGACCTCCCCGTCCAACAGCAAGTGCAATGTAATGGACTGGACCTTGCCGTCCAACAGCAAATGCAATGGACAGGACCTCGTCGTCCAACAGCAAATGCAATGGACGGGACCTCCCCGTCCAACAGCAAGTGCAATGTAATGGACTGGACCTCGCCGTCCAACAGCAAATGCAATGGACAGAACCTCTAGTCCAACAGCAAATGCAATGTAATGGACTGGACCTCACCGTCCAACAACAAATGCAATGGACGGGACCTCCCCGTCCAACAGCAAGTGCAATGTAATGGGCGGGACCTCCCCGTCCAATAGCAAATTAGTTATGAGCCTCCTCCTTTCTTCATTTTTTCCTTTTTATTCTTTCTCTCTTCACTATTATTACTAGTCTCCCTGAAACATAATAACATAAAAATTAGAATAAAATGAAGACGGACAAAAATGGGTGTTCACAGTTGCCCCTCTTTACTTGTTGCATACTAGAAGACATGATTAGTCGTGACTTTTCATGTAATGTAGTAATGAACAAGTAAAGAAAATGAACACATATTTTGTTCGAAAAAACGTGAGGAGCTCAGAAGAAAACCTTATAGTTTGAAAATAAAATTGCAGTGGACGGAACCTCCTTGTCCAACAGGAAAGTAAATATGCAACGAGCCTCAGAGTTCGAAAATAAAATTGCAGTTAGCGTCAGAGCTCAAGAATAAAAATGCAGTGAGTTGTAGTGAGCCTCAGAGCTCGAAAATAATAATGCAGTGAGCCTTAGAGCTCGAAAATAAAATTGCAATGAGCCTCAAAACTCGAAAATAAAATTGCAGTGAGCCTTAGAGCTCGAAGATAAAATGCAGTGAGCCTCAGAGCTCGAAAATAAAATTGCAGTGAGCCTCTGAGCTCGAAAATAAAATTGCAGTGGACAGAACCTCCTCGTCCAACAGGAAAGTAAATATGCAGCGAGCCTCAGAGCTCGAAAATAAAATTGCAGTGAGCCTCAGAGCTCAAAAATAAAAATGCAGTGAGTTGCAGTTAACCTCAGAGCTCGAAAATAAAAATGGAGTGAGCCTCAGAGATCGAAAATAAAATTACAGTGAGCCTTAGAGCTCGAATAATAAAGCAGTAATCTGAAACTAACGAGAATCCTTTCCTTTTGAAGACAGCGGAACCAAATGCTCCATGGAAAAACTTCCACCAACCAAACCCTTGTTCACCGACCACTCTGGGACGAGGCATCATTCATTCTTTTAACAACATGGGTCACCCAATAATCTGATAACATATGAGGTGGATGTTATGTTTATTCTCCCAAGCTTATTTGCATCATTCTTTTGTCGTCTAGTGCATGCTATCTCTTCCATTGAATTTGAAGTATTGAGTCCTTTTGGTTCAAACCATTCATTGGTTCTACCATTAGAATTATCAAATCATACCATTAAACTTATATTTACTTTTATTGAGTCATGACCATAGTGATTAAACATGAGAGTGAACACGACAGGGGAGTGTGAAAGAAAAGCCTCTTGCCTTAATACGAGAATTTAGTTTGTTAAGGGAAAATAACAATATGAGAGCAAAGAAAATTACGAGAATCACATAAAATTTGCCCCAGTGTTGGTCCTTTGATTTTCATTTAATTGATTCCCCACAGCCTTTTGATGACACAGATCTTGGCTTCCGTTTCTGATTCTTCAAACACACCTTCTCCAATCATTCTTTATCAATCTTTCCCTAGTATACTCAGCCCGATAAATTGCCCCGGTGTGGTGAGTGCTTGCAGAAATGTTGGACCATATCCTCCTCCTAGGCTGCCTTTGCAGGTTTTCAGTCTAAGGTTTCTTTACCCTAACTTTTGCCTAGGTTGCCCTTTCGGGTTTTCAACCTAGTGGGCCTTTTCTTTTCTTTTGTTTTCATTGTTCTTTGCCCTAACTTTTGCCTAGGTCGCCCTTTCGGGTTTTCAACCTAGCGGGCCCTCAAGCGTAGAACTTTTTCACAGCATCAGAATTTACCGGTCTTGATAACTCTTCCCCATCCATGTTTTGCAGAATCAAAGCTCCTCTTGAGAATGCTTGCTTGGCGATATAAGGACCTTCATAATTCGGTGCCCATTTTCCTTGGCCATCCTCCTAACTAGGGAAGATTTTCTTTAAAACCAGGTCTCCCGTGCAAAATTCTCTAGAGCGAACCTTCTTATTGAAAGCTCTTGCCAGTGACAGATAGCTGCTAGTCTTTTCTCTTCTATCATGTTCAACTGCTCATATCGAGTTTTCACCCACTCAGATTCTTCTAATTCTGCTTCCATCAAGACTCTTAGCGAAGGGAGTTCAACTTCGATAGGTGAGACAACCACCATCCTGTACACCAAAGAGAAAGGGGTTGCCCCAGTGCTTGATCGTATATTAGTCAGATAAGCATGTAGAGCATATGGCAACATTTCGTGTCAGTCTTTATAATTTACAACCATCTTGGCAATGATCTTCTTGATATTTTTATTTTTTGCTTCAACTGCACCATTCATTTGAGGTCTATAAGGAGCTGAATTGTGGTGTTTGATTTTGAAACTATCATAAAACTTTAGAATCTCGATACCATTAAGATTAGCAGCATTATCTGTGATTATCCTCTCTGGGATCCCGTATCTACAGACGATGTCCTTCTTGAGGAACTTGAGAAACACCTTTTGAGTTATGCTGGCATATGAAGCAGCTTCTACCCATTTAGTGAAATGTCTATCGCCACCAAAATGAAATGATGACCATTGGAAGCCTTGGGATTAATGGTATAGATGACATCTATTCCCCACATCGAAAAAGGCCATGGGGATGCTAAATTGTGCAGTGGAAATCGAGGTGCATTAACCCGGTCTGCATACATCTGACATTTTTGGCATTTACGAACATGCTCTATACAATGTGACTCCACAGTAGACCAATAATAACCACTTCTCAAGATTTTCCTAGCCATCATGTGACCATTGGCATGAGTCCCACAGATTCCTTCATGAACTTCGATCATGATCAATTTTGCTTCGTGAGAATCCACACATCTGAGTAGGGTACCATCATATCCTCTTTTATACAGGACTTCCTTGCTTAAGAAAAAGGACATAGCCAGTCTTCGAATGGTCTTTCTATTTTCTTCACTCGCTTCTGCCGGGTATTCCTTGTTCTGAATATATTGCTTGATATCATGATACCAAGGCTTACCATCAGGTTCTCCTTCCACATGGGCACAGTATGTTGTTCATCTTGCACTCTAACTTGGATGGGTTGGACATTGGTATGGATATCCAGCTTGGTCATGGCAGCCAGTGTGGCTAAAGCATCAGCAAACTGATTCTTGTTTCGAGTTAAATGCGAGAAAGTAATCTCGTCGAACTTTGCAATCAACTGAGTCAAGTATTTCTGATACAGAATCAACTTGGAGTATTTGGTTTGCCATTCACCATTGACTTGGTAAATGATTAGAGCTGAATCCCCGAAGACTTTCAACTACTTTATACCAAGTTCAAGTGCCATTTGTAATCCGCCAGCACATGCCTCGTATTCTGCAATATTATTCGTACATTCAAATTTCAGTTTTACGGCCACCGGGTACTGCTTGCCGTTTGGTGAGATAACCACTGCCATGCATATTGACTGCTCCATCAAAATACATTTTCCACACATCTTCCTGTTCTTCATCTTCCTCGAGGGACATTATCTCTCCATCTGGGAACTCGGAATTGACAGGCCATCCATCCTTAAGAGGATTCTCTGCTAAATGATCAGCAATCGCACTTCCTTTGATGGACTTCTGAGTCACATATTTGATGTCAAATTCTGACAATATCACTTGCCACTTCGAAACTCTTAAGGAGATATGAGGACTTTCGAAGATATACTTTAAAGGATCCATTCGAGAGATTAGCCAAGTGGTGTGATATAACATGTACTGTCTGAGTCTTCTGCAGGTCCTCACTAGCACACAAGTCTTCTCGATTGCCATATAACGAGCCTCACAGGCATTAAACTTCTTACTCATATAGTAAATGCCTGCTCCTTCTTAACAGATTCATCATGTTGTCCCAGCATTGCCCCCATTGAAGTTGGCAATATAGTGAGATAGAGTAACAATGGACGACCTTGGGTAGGTGGTACCAATACTGGGGGATTCAGTAAATATGTATTTATCTTGTCAAAGGCTTCCTGAGAGTTATCATCCCATCTTCCCGGATTATTCTTCCTGAGGAGTCTGAAGATTGGCTCGCATGTGCTGGTCAAATTTGAAATGAAGTGCGTAATGTAGTTCAACCTTCCAAGAAAACCCCTTACTTCTCGCTCGTTCTTAGGAGCTGGCATATCACGTATTGCTTTTACCTTGTTAGGGTCCACCTTTATTCCTTCTCTACTGACAACAAAGCCAAGTAAATTCCCTGTGGATGCACCAAAAGTACATTTTGCAGGGTTGAGCCGCAACTTGTACTTCCTTAGCCGCTCGAACAGCTTTCGCAGAACTGCTACATGGCTTTCTTCTTCCTTGGACCTAGCCACTATATCATCAACATATACTTCTACCTCCTTATGCATCATATCATGGAACAATGCTACCATAGCACGTTGGTAAGTGGCCCCAGCATTCTTTAATCTAAAAGGCATCACTTTATAACAAAAAGTTCCCCAAGGAGTGATAAAAGTTGTCTTTTCTTTATTGTCATCATCCATGAGGATCTGATTGTACCCATAATACCCGTCCATGAAAGAAAACCCATGACTTCTAGCTGTACTGTCTACAAGGACATCAATATGAGGTGGGGGGAAATCATCATTTGGACTGGCTTTATTCAGATCTCGGTAGTCCACCCACATTCTGACCCTTCCATCCTTCTTTGGTACTGGAACAATATTAGCTACCCATCCCGGGTGTCTATCTACTTCCAAAAAGCCAGTCTCTAACTGCTTGGTCACTTCTTCCTTGATCTTCAGCGACATCTCAGGATGCATCCTCCTTAACTTTTGCTTCTTTGGAACCACATCTGGGTATAAGGTAATTTTATGGGATGCTATCTCGGGATCTAAACCTGGCATATCTCTGTAGGACCATGCAAAAACATCCAGATACTCTTCAAGTAGTGGAACCATTTCTTCACGCTCTAGGTTATCCACTATTTTCAACTCCATTTTGTCTTCCTCGGTCCCCATATTGATCACTTCTGCAACCTCATCATTCGAGCTAATCCCTTATTTTGACCGTTTCACCCTCTTCATGAATCTTTCAATGTCTTCTTCTTCCTCATCGGATTCAAGGTTGTATTCATCAACGGCCGCGAGGGAATCAATAAATGAGTTTTCAAAGTTCCTCTCCTGAGGTAAATCTTTAGTGGAAGAAGTATTCCTGGAAGAAAAAGTCGGGAATAGGAGAAGTGTAGGCAATAGTCTTATGAAAGAAAAGCTTAAACAAAGTAAAGAAATGAGAGAGAAAAAAAGAAATGATGGAACCAAAAGGAAAACACCAGACAAAGTGCTACATTCTCATTCATATCTCAAACAAAGTAAACATCAGTTCAAATTTAGTACAATAAGATAATTACTTCATGGAAATCAACAAACGGTTCAGATCACCAATTATTGAGAACTTCATCGCTAGCAGGGAGATAGATGACATGGTTCTCGTCCAGCTCCTCTTCAAGTATGCTGATAGTGGAGTGAGGGGAAAATGACTTTTTAGGATTGATAACTTCAGCAGCTACTGGGAAAGTCTTTGCAGAAGGGGAAGATACTTTCTCTCATCATCTTCTTCTTTCTTGTCCTCGAGGGCCATGAATTTCATCTTTTCTGCTAAGTAGGGTTGATACCTCAATCCATGCCTTCCTTCTCTCATAGCTGCTTCAATTGGTTGAGAGATCCCTTGAAGCTTAGGCCATAGGCCTTTTTCTCTTTGATACCCATTCTTTTCCATGATGTGGATTGCCACTTCATTCACATTCTTCATTGGCGGCTCCCTTTTCTTGTTCTCTGGCTTCAATATCTCAAAACTACGCAGTGAATCATCTTCCATTTGCTCTGTGCTTTCTACATAAGGTATTGCGGCGGGCTTTGTTAGCATGATTTCCTTTTCACCATGGACAGTAATCACGGACCCATCTTGCATGTACTTCAAACACTGATGCAAAGTCGATGGAACCACTCCTGCTTCATGAATCCAAGGTCTTCCTAGAAGCATAGTGTAAGCTGGTCGGATCTCCATGGCCTGAAATAGGACAGAAAAACAACTAGGCCCTATTTCAAAGGATAGAGTTATCTCCCCTAAGATTCCTCTTGCTGTCCCATCAAAGGCTCCTACAATCATTTCTTGTGGTGTCAAATCCGCCATGCTTATGTTTAGTTGCTCGAGAGTGGACATTGGAATCACATTCAATGTCGAACCACCATCTACAAGCACCTTTTCAATCACAAACCCTTTACACTTTAGGGTAATGTGTAAAGCTTTGGAGCTACTACGGGATTTCAAAGCCACTTCATCTTATGAGAAAGTAATCATGTTGACATGCCTTATTGGGTCCACCATATTTACCACATTCTCCGGAGTGACATCAGGCTTGACATACGCTTCATTCAACACCTTCAATAATGCCTTACGATGCGACTCTGATGTCAAGACAAGCGATAAAAGAGATATCCTCGACAAAGTTTTCTTTAACTTTTCTACCACATCATATTCACTTTGCTTCATGATCTTCAGAAACACTTCCTCTTCGTTTCCCTTTCCTTCATCCATGGTCTCCTTTTCTTTGGATTCCTTCATTATTTCTTCTTCGACAGGGCTGTAGCATCGCCCGCTCCTTGTAATGCCTCCAATTCTCATAATATTAGTAACTTGGGCGTTCGAGGTCTCTCCCTCAGCCCCAGCTAGTTCAACCTTCGGTTCATAATTCCATGGTAGCATGTGTATCAACATAAGCAAAATGAGTTGGCCTCTTCACCCTTACAATGACTCTTTCCGGGGTTGGGGCTGAAGCTTTGTTCATAGGTGGTATTCGGAGTACAACTTTTTCAACTACATTGATTTCTTCGGCAGCCCCCCGTCTAGCTTGAATTACCCCCAAGATGAGTAATCCCTGAACCCGAACTTTTAAATCCCAACAAGTTTCGACGTCGTGCCCCTCTTGCCCATGATGATAGTCACACCTTAGATCTTCGGCATACCCCCTTTCTTCTCTTGGAAGTCTTATTGGTGCAACAAAGTGGTATCCCGCCTTCTTTAGTTCTTCGAAGATCTTCTGCATTAGCACTCGTAGTTCCAGTACCTTCCTGATTGGGGACCCTCTTACCTCCAAATTGTTCACCTGATTTCCATCATTATGGTTTGGGATTGGATTTTTAACAATATTAGTCCCGATCTCTTCTTCAAATCCTAGCTTCCCACAAGCAATCAACTTTCCCATTGCCGTTTTAAAAGCTTCGTAATCCTCAATGGAATGTCCTGTGACATCCATGTGATACTTGCAAGTCTGATTTGGATTGTACCAAGCAGGAAATGGTGGTTCTAGGAGGCGTACAGGGTTCCCCGCAATTAAGTGGCAGTCAAACAATTGTTGGAATAAATCCGCATTAGAGATGGAAAATCTCGGGAAGGGTGGCATATTTGGACTTTGGAAACGTCCTTGGTTTTGGAAATTTGGGCGAGGCAGAGGATAGTTTGGGTGGTTTTGTGGGGGTGCCGACGGGTAACGGGTGTATGATGGGCGGGCAAGGCCATATGGTTGAGGGATAAGAATATTACTGATTTGGTTTTGTGGGTAAGTGTTGGTTTGTGAGGATGATTGTAACGGGTAAAGTGGGGTTTGTGTCTGGTATGGAATATGTGGATTAGGGTTATATGGTGCTTGGTATTGAGGATTAAAGTTTTGTTGGCATTGTACATAATTTGCCTCAACTTCCTTCTTCTTTGGTTGAAATCCTTTCCGGGATGCATTTCCTTCACCATCATTCATGGGGAGCTTTTCAACTCTGGCAAAAAATTCAATCCTTTCATCGGCGGCGACCAAGTCGGAGAAATCTTTATAGGCTGCCCCAGTCATGGCCCCTATAAAAGGTGCTCCAAGGGTTCCTAAAAAGTATGAGCACATTTCAGATAAAGTCAACGGGGGCTGGACTTGTGCAGCCAAATTCCTCCACCTTTGGGCATATTGCCTAAAGGGCTCCTCACTTCTTTTCTGCATTGTAGTCAACTGTTCACGACTCGGAGCTGCATCCAGGTTGAATTTGTACTGGTCCATGAATAAGTCAGCCAATTCCGTCCATCGCGAGATCTTGAAATGGTCCAATTGGAGGTACCATTCTAAGGCGAGGCCAGTCAAACTTTCGTGGAAAAAGATGATAAGGAACTTGTCATCCTTGGACCAAATTGCCATCTTGGTGGCATAACTAATGAGGTGAAATCGTGGGTTCCCACTTCCATCATATTTGGAGAAATCGAGAATCTTGAAGTCCTTGGGGATCACGACATCTATGGCGGGACAGAGTTCTTCTATCTGGAGAGGGCCGTAGGTACTTGGACCTTTTATTGTTTTTATCTGTTCTTCCATTTTCTCCATCCATTCATCTCTCATCTTATCCTTACCAGCCTGAACTCCCGTCGACTGACTGTGAGTAGATACATGTGGTTGCTCCCATGTCGGTGCGGTATAGCCCGTGACTTCATGATAGGCATTTTCAAAAGGGGGATATCATTCTCCAATGGGAAGTGTTATTGGTTCCGCGTGATGTGTCTGGTCGGGGCCACATATTCCCATAATGAGACTCGCGCTAATGCTTGAAAACATCGGTGCTGTTACCACGGAAGAAATCCATTGCTTACCAGGTTCAATTGTATCTCTGTTCGCACTAAGCAATGTGAGAGATTCCCTCATATCCTGCAGTATGGCTTCTAATCTTGCTTGGGTTTCAGTCATTTCACTTATTCTTCCCCTCACTTCATCTAACTCAGAGCTTAAGTTTCTTCCTTCCTCAGACGCATTGGCAGCCATCCTGGTCCGAGATCTGGTATTGTGAACTCAGGTTTGATTGGTGTTACCTTTCCTGGGTCGCGCAATGGTTCCCTGCTTCTCAGAAGTACGTGACTCTGTAAAGCATCCAAGAATATCATTAGTAAACCCTAATTTTTGTGTGTGTGTGTGTATCCATGTGCAAGTTAACATCCTTTGTTCGATCGCGAGAGTACTCTTAGGAAGACTGTCGTATACACCTATAGCAAGAAAACTCATCCTGCAATCAAATCTAGTGGTATGGTTCCCTCTAGTTTGAATGCAGTTGGTGTCAAGTCCATGGGAGAATCCACTCCTCGATAGACCACAACTGTACTAGCAACGTCCTTATTTTTATGCAAAAAACACGTCGTTTTTAGGGCAAAAATATAGTTGATGACGTATCTAAGGGAGAATGCACTCTTCGATATATATCATCTAAAAAACGCTCGACAAACATTGATGAAAACTTCCATTCCTTTATAAATATTTTGGTACAAATCATGAGTCTTCGATCAAAATAAAAGAAGTACATTGATAGTTTCCATCTTTCTCCGAGGTCTACAAAGTACTATGTTAAGAGTCTCATCTTCTTTTTCCTGAACCCTTTGGCAAGTTTCCCAAAATGATTGAAGAACTCGGTCACCTTTGGTGGTAGCTGAAGGAAATGGTTCATACGAATGTGGATGGATGCCTCTTCAAATTGCTCCACCAGCTGGGAAGTGTGATATTGGATCTTATCCATCATGTCCTCGTATTTTCTTTTCCATGCTTCCTTTTCATTTATTACATCCTTCACTACCAATTTCCATCCCTTTACCCATTCTGTGTGACGTTGAGCTTCAACTCTTTCAGAGTCTTTTATTTTGGTTGAGCCAATTTTCTCTCATGTTGGCTTCCGCTAGTAGCTCGCGATACTTGGCTGCTTCGTTCCATCCTCGATCAGAGTACAGTTCTGTTTGGGACAAGGATTCTTGCAGGGATTCAATTCTCTCTTCTAGTATATATATTGTTTCAACATGAACCCCTACGTTTGTCTCGAGCTCTTTTTTCTTCCTTTGAAGTTTGACAAGCATCTTCTCTTGATATTCTATCTTTGCCAGCAGCTCTAGAATTTCTGCTTCTTTGTCTTTTCTTGCCCTTTTTGCGCGACTCGGGGCTTCGTGGGCATCGGTGCATTTGTCTTTCAAATGCTCAATCTGTAAACTTAGCTTCTATGCTTGGCTTCAGAGCGTGACAATAGTTATTTCGGCATCTTGGTTCTTCTCATATAAAACCCTCATCTGAGCTTTTAAAATTTTGATTTCTTTCAACATCTGATCATCAGTAAGAGGATTATTTTCACTATGGAGAGGGGATGCAGGTCTTGGGGGGAAATCTCTTCTTGATTCTCTCCATACTTCATATCTTTTTGTGTGAGCTATGATTCGCCTCCCTAATTCCTCAGGTCCTTTCATATGAACATCATTCCATGCTGACCTTACTGCTATTATTTGACTCTTGATGCTTTCACTTTCTTGGTATAGGAAGAATACCCCACCGAGCAGCTCTTCGAGGGGTTCATCCTGTGTCCACTTGAGCTGACGCATCACCAAAGCCGGTGAATATGATACACAACCTCTGGGACCCATCAATGGAACATTTGAAAAACTTCCACAGCTGAACACAACTGAATCTCCATTATACCATGGACACATCCAACTAAATGATTGCGGGTCGATCTGATCAAATTCTTGTTTCCATTCATATAGCTTACATAGCTTTAGTTGCATGCGAGTGAATCCTTTCAGCGGGTCATTTGTTCTATCAATTTTATCGCGAGCGAACAAGTGAGTCATGATCCAAACATACAATATTGATGCGCAACATAGTAGTTTCCCTTGTTGATTCTGATGACAAACCTGTAGGGAGAGGAAAGTTTCAGCTAAGATAGCAGGGACCGGGTTCACACCATGTTCTTCAACCCTATAGAAAACATCCATGGCTGACTGATCAATCAGATTTGGTACAAAAGGAAAGAGCACCAACCCATATATCATGAGGGCTAGTACTTTGTTGAAAGTAACCCATCGTTGTTGCTGGGTCAGCTTGTTGAGATACACTTCCAAAAATCGCCTCTTCAATCCTTTGGTGGTTCATTTTTCTGCTTTCTCTAGCTGTTCGGGTTAAAGATCCAATAGACTTGCTATCTTCCAATCTGTTACATATTGGCCATAATACATGTAGATGCGGGTCCTCTTTTGAATTGGCAGTCTTAACATATAAGCATACTCTTCCATGGTTGGAGTGATGTCTAAGTTAGGCAATTCAAAACACCTCAAAGTTGAATTCCAATATTGGGCCAATGCACTCAGAGCGGGAGCTTCAACTGGAACACGCAATAGGTCCAATATTCTACCATACTTGCTGACAAAGTCTGAGCGTGCTTTTTCTGGCATTTGCTGGTTGAGTACACATAAACCCTTCATGTCATTGAGTGTCACATCGATCTTGATAATTTTCTTGGAACAGATCGTATTACTAGTACTCTTTTCGGAACCGAACTCTTCCATTTTCTTGCTATAAGGTGAATACCAAAGTCTTCCAACAAAGAGGCACAAGCGAAAAAAACAAAAAAAATGAGATGACAATGCATCACCTTCGTTATGACATATCGCCTATTAGATGTGCAATAATATTCGAATATGTCATTCATGTTTGAGGCGGCAATGAGATGCCCCTAGTTTTGTTAATATTCACAATGAACATGCATGACAATTTATGCTTATGATGATAGAGAAAGGAAAGAAAAGTACGCCCCCTTTTGTCCTAAGCCAGGTAAAACCTAAGGACGGACACACCCTAAGTCAGGACTCTAAACAGGTCGGTCACTAGGTTTGCTCTATTAGTAAAAATTGGGACGGGTCTAGACCTCTAAAAGTCATGGTCCCCAGATTGTCCTTGTAAGGATCTGATTCATGAATCTAGCCACAAGTAGGGATAAACCCTCTCAATATGACTATTCCATGATCTCATGTACAATCTGAGTGGTGAACCGACAAGTATCAGGGTGGTAGAAGACCTCTTCAATGACAATGTCGGAGCACCGCCTAATCCTTGGGTTTTTGAGCAAGCTCGGGTATAGAGCTAAGAGTGTGTGCAATATGTGATAGTGATGTGTGTGAAGGGGGCATACAAACCTATAACACTTAAAAATAAAAAGAAAAGAAAAGACAAGAAAAACCTGTAAAACAAACATATAGGTATTTAAAAATGGTTATAAGTCCTCTACCCTATTATTAAAATCTAGGAAAGAAGAAAAGAAAGGAGGAGGAAACAAAAACATTGTTAGTGAAACATATACAAGAATAACATGAGTTAAAAAGTATGTACAACTAATTTTTCACATTTAAATAAAAGGAAAACCCAAAAAAAAAAGGACAATCCAAACAAACATCACTAAAAGTAAAAAACATTTTTTAGTATTGTCATTTAATTATTGTAAGGAAAAAAATAGCAAGATATAGCAATAAAAGGTAAAACAAATAAGCTACAAGTTACTAAAAATTTACAAAACCAATTTTTATGGGCTTGACTCTCTTAAAAGAATCCCCAGTAGAGTCGCCATATGTCGCGACCGAAATGAAAAACTTGGTTTTCCTTTTAGAGAAAAAAACATGGAGTCGCCACCAACTTTATTTAATTTCGGGAAAGTTGGAAAACCCTTTAAGAAAAAGCTTTGGGTTCGGGAGTCGATTACGTCTAAGGAAGGCATGGAGACTTAACCCCACGGCACCCTAGAACATCCATAAAAATGGTTACCCAAAATTAGTTGTGTAAATTATTAATAACTTTGAAAATATTTGTTTTACCCCGAAAATCGTTTTTTTTTTTTAAAAACATCTTTAGTTGTGAAATTTTTGATTAAACCTAAATGAGTTTGAACATGGCACATAAGTCCACAAGGCAACCTCAAAATCTAAAGGGTTGAACATGACACTTATCATAGGGCAACCCAAGAAATAAGATTGTTTTAATTAAGTGATCATCTTCTATTTTTAAGGAAAATAAATAATTTTACCTCTTGAAAATAGAACAGAAATGAAATGTAGAAATGAAACGTTTTACCAACTTATTCAGTAAACAGAGACACAAAAATAAGAATGTCAAGAGAAACTTATGAATAATATCAACAAAGAGAACAAGGATTACCAAATGAGAGCAGAATAACAATGATTTTGTTTTCTCCCAGTGGTAAGATTTCAAGATCAAAACCCTTACATTTCAATTTCACTGACTCTTTTAACTCTTCCTTCTTCTGAAAATTTGAAACTACTCTAATGACAGAGAAGAGAAAAAAAAATCAAATACCTAACCTTTTTTCTTCACAAAGAAAATATCAGATAAAAATCCCTCTCTCCCTCTCCGTCTTCTGTCCTACCCTCTCTGATTTTTTCTCCCTTTTTTATAGATGGAGGAGAGGGCTTCGTGCTTCTTCTTACCCAGCGGCTTCAAGGTTGGTCTTCACGAAATCCGAGGCTTGGGTGGTTCCGAGCAGAAATAGCGTGTGTCCAGATAGGGGCGACGCGGGCAGCGGAAAGGAGGTGATTTGATGTGAAGGTTGCGTGTTTGAAGAGAGAAGGAGGTGGGGGTTTTGTCTGATATGTAAGATGGGTTTTTTAGAATTAGGAGTGGGGATGCTAGGTTAAAATGAGGGAGGAGATGAGGAAGAAGAAGAACCAATGGGTAGAGGAGGTGCAGGGGCGGTTGGAGAGTGGGAGGAGGAAAAGAGGTCTTGTCTAATATGTAAAAAAGGGTTTTTTAGGGTTAGGAGAAGTAACTCCATCTCCTTTCTTCTTTACGCTAATTGTCCTTTTCTCCTTCTTTTATTCATCCTTTCTTCATTATCTTCTTCTTCTTTCTTTATTCTTTAGCCTCCAGCCTGAAAATAAAATTGCAGTAGACGGAACCTCTTCGTCCAACAGAAACTTAGATATGCACTGGATGGACCTCCTCGTCCAACAGAAGTTTAAACATGCAATGGAAGGAACCTCCTCGTCATGCAATGGACGGAACCTCCTCGTCCAACAGAAAATTAAATATGCAATGCAAGACCTACTCGTCCAACAGAAACTTAAACATACAATGGAATGGACGGGACCTCCCCGTCCAATAGCAAATGCAATGCAATGGATTGGACCTCGCCGTCCAACATCAAATGCAATGGACGGGACCTCTCCGTCCAATAGCAAATGCAATGTAATGGACTGGACCTCGCCGTCCAACAGCAAATGCAATGGACGGGACCTCGCCGTCCAACAGTAAATGCAATGGACGGGACCTCCCCGTCCAGCAGCAAGTGCAATGTAATGGACTGGACCTCGCCGTCCAACAACAAATGCAATGGACAGGACCTCACCGTCCAACAACAAATGCAATGGACAGGTCCTCCCCGTCCAACAGCAAGTGCAATGTAATAGACTGGACCTCGCCGCCCAACAGCAAATGCAATGTAATGGACGAGACCTCACCGTCCAACAACAAATGCAATGGACGAGACCTTGCCGTCTAACAGCAAATGTAATGGACTGGACATCGCCGTCCAACAGCAAATGCAATGGACGAGACCTCCCCGTCTAACAACAAGTACAATGTAATGGACGGGACCTCCCCGTCCAATAGCAAATTAGTTATGAGCCTCCTCCTTTCTTCATTTTTTTCCTTTTTCTTCTTTCTCTCTTCACTATTATTATTAGTCTCCCTGAAACATAATAAGATAAAAATTAGAATAAAATGAAGGAAGACAAAGATGGGTGTTCACAATCCTTCCATCCACCTCTTCTACACCATCTTCTCCCTCCCAACAAGGCATCCTTAACCTACCTGTCTCCTCTCCACCTCCCTTGTCTGTCCAACCCCTCTCACATGTGTCTCCACCTCCTTCACCTGTCTCTTCTCATCAAACCCAAACATCATCTTATGATGTAGTGTTTGATATATGTCAGTACACATTAGTTCACAGGGATGCAACTCCCAAAGAACAAGCTGGCATATCATCAAGTCTTTTTGTGTCAGACTTGCAATCTATGATGATAGCAAGCTTCTCAAACCTATCTGTCATTCCCTCACTTCCACCTCATATTCTTAACCCTTGTAGGGAGATTTTATTTTATCCCCCTATAGTCATCTTCATTAGATCATTGGAAGGAACTCACTATCCAGCCTCTGTGGTAATGTTACCTTCTGTTTCTAGGTATTTCTTTTTGTTAGTCACAGGTTCCTCCTTTTTCTTTTGTTACACAAACTTTGTTACCCCTACCTCCTTCTGCACTAGCTGAAAAACCTCTTCTCCCTCCTATTCAGATCTGAGTCACTCGTCTGTCTCTATCTGAAAGATTGTCTTCTGCCTTTTCATCTCCTGATACTGACTATGCCAGAATCAGACATTTGTTTAAAATTGCATTTCTTCCTTTCTTTTATTATAGAACCCTTCATCAACGTGTCTTTCCCCGTATCTCTTCACCTTTTTCTGTGCCCAAGGCACCCCCAGTTTTAGCTTTGCCCTGGCACTCGGACCAGTCTGCTGTATCAACTAACTTGACCACAGAAGTCCCCCATTACTCAGATGGTGGATCTACATCACTTCAATCTGCTTAAAGCTCAGCTAGAAGAAACCAGAAGACAACTAGATGAAGAAAGGCATGCTAGAATGATGTTAGAAAAGAGAGTTGAATATCTGTTTTTGCTTTTTAGTCAGCCCCAGTAGTTTGTTTTTAGGATCTGCCTTGTACAAAGCTTATGATGAATAACATACAGTTTTTGTCTTCTATCTTTACTGTCTTATGCTTTTTCTACATTATAATTGTTTCCTTTTTGTTGTTGAAAAAAGGGGGAGAAAGTAAAGATTAAGATATATAAAATTGAACATGTCTAAGTTAAAAAGTTAAATGCACTCTCAACTGATATTTCACCCTGATAATGTGCTATATGCTTTAAGAACTCCTAATATGAATTGAACCTAAGTGCACCTGTTTGCACAACCTATCTGGTTAAGAAAATTTCCACCTGTCTGAATCTTATATGTCTTATCTGTTGTTACTTTCTAAGGTTCATTAAATCATCTGAATGTTTGTCATCATCAAAAAGTGGGAGATTGTTAAGTATCTAAAATGTCTGATGTGCATTTACCCTAAGTTTTGATGAAAACTAAACATTTGTTAATGATTTAATTAACCTTCATATTGGTTGTTGACCCGTCTATCTAGTGTGTAAATCACAATAGTAAGAATTCACTTTCTCACCTGTCTGCTCACAAAGAAGACCACCTGTCTGGAGAAACAAAAGTTAACCTGTCTACTGACTAGGATGTTAACTGCCTGCATTGAAGATTCAACTTGTCTCTTCTAAGTTCTCACATTCATCTGTGGTCCTTCGATGAGGAACACAGATACAAAGAGCTTTTGAAAGCTATCCCCTCATGCAGAAGACTCTGAAGCTTTCTCTCTCACGCTTACCAAGAAAGTCAGAAGGTCATTCTCACAAGCAACCTAGGAGATAAAAAACGAAGTCCAGTTAAAGAATGTTTCCAACATGCTTTATTCCCCAGTACTCCTGGTTATTACACGAAAAGGGAAATGTGCTCTGCAAAGTAAAAAAGCATTCTGCACAACTTTGATGTGGCTACTGCACGATGCATAAAGCCCTGATCTTCATTGTTAGGGTACAACCAACGTTCCTATTGCATTAATGGCTGCCCAGAATGACTCTATAGCATTTAATGGAGCTCTGCTTGAAGCCAATATTTGAAGGAATGTCTCTAACGGATCTTAAATGCTTGAAGGCTAAAGAACTCATAGCATTCAAGAGTTATTTAATTCATTCTTCTGAGTGTTAGTGAAAGACTTGCAAATTGTATTAATTACAATCTTCTCTCAAACAAACTTGAGTGAGCCTGAAGAGACTAGGTGGCAAAGAATGCTTGTCTTGCAGCCTGGAGAGGCTAGGTGTGCAAATAATACTTGGAGTCTGTAACCTGGTCAATTATAGTTGATAAAACTTGGTGCTGCCAAGGACTGGACGTAGCCCTAGTGGTAAAGGGTGAAACAGGATAAATAGATGTGCTTATCTCTCATCCCTTAAACTCTTTAGTTTTTTTTATTATATTATCTGCTATCTAATTAAAGGGGTTAAAGTGTGAATATCAAACTTGTTTTTAAATTGTGTGTTTGTGTGTTTTTATGTTAAAATTACACCAGACAGGTCACCTGTCTGTGCAGTATTTTCACACTTATCTGAACCTAGCTTTTGTGTGTGAAAAGTTTTTAACTTTGTTTTAATTTATGATAAACACAATTCAACCGCTCTTATCGTGTTTAAAGTTGTCTATTTCAGTATCATGTGATTTTTTTAAGTGTACACCTTTGTAGAAAACTAAAATAGGCGTTTGAGGTGGATTTATGACCCTGCCATTTGGTATCAGAACAATGCTTATGTTTGGTATGTAGGTATGTACTATGTAAGTTAAAGCATGGATGAGGTCTTGGTGTCCCTACAAGTGCTACATCTTCATCTTTTTTTTTTGGGATAAGCAAAACACATATTGATAAGAGTACAAGGGGTACTCTACCCATATACATGAAGAAATCAAAGATAGAAGGTGGAGTGTAATTATAATACTGACATAAACCAGTATTAGTTTTACACTTCCCTAGCCCCTTTAATAGTGCAGCAACTACATAAGACCCAAAAAGACAAAATAACAGAGCAAGTAAAATTATGCAGGAAAATTAACTCTCCAACATCATGGAAGCAGCAAGGCCCACGAGCACCACTAGAATAAAGTCCCTTCTTGTCTGTTAAGTGGCAAATCTAAGCAGCATTAGCGAAATTCCTTGTAATAACAGATGTACAGAATAGTGACTTCTCAATATGGAGCATATAGCATCCATCCCTTGATCGATCACGGACTAGATTAGCAATACATAACTAATGCTGAAAATTGAGGTCTGTTATGAGAGCAAAAATTGCAACTCCAAAGCGAAGTTGATCTACTGTTCCTAAATCCTAAGGCTGGTAAGTTGTGGTTCTGTCACTTAGATAGATTGAAAATTGTATAAAGATTGTAATTGCAATTGCAATGAAACATTCTAGCATAAATACAAGGAAAGAGATATTGTTTCATAACATGAAGATAAAGCTAATAATCTGTGGTTATTAGTATCATAATTGCCTTGATTCTCATAATTGTTTTTTAAGTGTGGATGCTTTGATTCCCTTTACCTCAAGAATGAAACATTCTAACATAAATAATTCAATTTTTAAATGTAGAAGACAAGTAATTCTAGCATAAATAATTCAATTTTTAAATGTAGAATACAAGTCAATGGAAAGATATACATGATCATAAGAAACTAATATTCCAAGCAAACCCTCCAGGAAAAGAGGTTCCCATCAAGTTCATTATGTCATTAAATTGCTAGTGATAGAAGAGAGACTGATTATGCTTTGAAATCATAGATGTCATCGCCATCACTATGTGTCATGGAGAAAAAGCCCACTTTGAAAGGCAAACTGCTCCAAATCTGAAAGTGATCATGCATCAATCTTGGTCCTTCAAAAGTATCATTGATTATACTTATTTATCAAAAAACTTGGTCCTTCAAAAGCATCTTATATTTATGATGATGGATCAATCATCCATGCTTAATCTAATCGCTCTACACGATTCTTAATTGTCTTATAAGGGTGTAAGGTTTAAACTGGGATATTGGTTAATGGATTTGTAACTCATGTATGCATTAAAATTGAATTGGACGGAAACAAAATATGCGGGGGAGAAAATTGAAATGGCTGGCAACATGGCATAAGCTTATTTTCATGATAATTATGAGCTTTCAAGTGATCACTAATGACTTCACAAGTAGATGTTTTAGTTTAGTTATTTTATGAAAAAATAGTTGAAAATTTGAATTTAGTTTTCCTAATAATAAAGAAAGAAATTTGCTTAGTTGCTTGGATTTGATACTAATAGTGATGCCTTTTGAAGTAGGTATAGTTGGCATTCACTATTGACTTGATTATCCTGTGTGTCGTTACTATAATTTTTATTTTTTTTCTATTTACTTATTTACAAGAGAAAAGTGGACCATTGCAAAATTGTCACTAAGTAGCTGTGACACCCTTCTACCCCATATGTTAATATAAAACATTTACTTAAAAGAGGTAATTATAAAACATGCATTTATTTGAAAAAAATAAAACTTGGATAAAAAGGTTTCACATCTCAACAAAAACAACACGGAAATAACATAGTTTTAAAACAGTCAAACATAAACAAGACAGATAAAGAAAAACCCAACCCCGATGTCACATACAGAGCTGGTATAACCAAAATCCGGATACATCACGTAAACAAACTAAACAACTAACAAAACTAACAACTATAACTCAACATTCTAACTAGAGTCGTGGCTCCTCGGAGTCACTCCTCCGCTGGCTGCTCACTGTCCTCTGCATAAGGAAATACATGCAACAGCAGAAACAAGAAAGCAGGGAGTAAGAAATCATGTAAACACAACGACATGGGAATAGGGAATAAGATGAACATACATCATAGCATGGCATAGCAATATAACAACATACAATATTTATGCATCATCATATAATACCATAACAACATGTTAATCATCCAACATATGCTATGCAGTACAATGCAACCCTACTCCACTACTCCATCAATGCATGTGGATCCAACTAACTCAGGAATTCAACTTCGGAGTTACATATCAGTATTGGCCAAAAAGCACCAACACCGGCAGTTCCCCAAACCATGGGGGAACCCCTTGGATAGCTGACGTATCATAACTGGATACGCCACCTCGGGGGCTCACGGTTCACCAAACCATGGGTGAACCACCCGAGACTTGGGCCAGATCATCATAACTAGGACGACCTCCCCTATGTTGAACATCCCCCTCAACATCAACTCCAATGCTCTATGCAAATGGCTCAACAACACACAAGGAAACCACCTCCTTTGCTTGGGCCTAAAAGCACCCAAGACTTATCACCAACATCAACAATAACACCTTAGACCCACACCGCGGGGTCAAGGTCCCCTTGGCCAAAAAGCCCCAAGGTCCAACATAACAACATCTCGATCAAAAAGTATCGAGAGCACTTTGTCCAAAAAGCATCGAAGCGTGACAACGTACGGTAACCCATCGGGTATCGGCTTAACCAGCTTATCAGTCTTTGTTATCTTAATTAATCTTTAATTAAGTTATCTAACTTGTTATCATTTGATTAGTGTATTATTACATCATATGGGGATAATTGGGGTAAACACCCCTTTAATTCATTAATCTTAAGTTCTGATCAGTAGGGGGAAGCACGGGCATACTAAACCCCCAGCACGGTCGTGCTGCCACTTAAGTGGAGCATGGTCGTGCTCACTGTCCTGCACGGTCGTGCTCAATGCGCGGCCTGTTTTCCAGAATTTAATTGGGAGCACGGTCGTGCTCCTGGCAGGACCACACTGTTCTGGTCAGAATTTAACGTGTTCTTGGAGTTTAGGCTCCCTAGTTCTCTCAAATCAGATCCTAGGATCTTATATAAAATATTCGGCATGAAACCTCACCCCTCACTAACACAGTTCATGTCTTATGAAGCTTGGGGAATTAATCCCTTAATTCCCATGTTAGCTAAGAGTCCTAATTAAGTCAATTAGAGTCTTATTAACATATTCAACATAACGGTAACATCATCATCAACAACATATCCAGTCAATGTGATCAACATAATCCATGTCATAACAACAACATTCATAATCATGGGTATTCATACAAATTCAACCAAAACTCATGGCATAAAACAATTCAATGGGCATACCACATCATGAACAACTCAACAATTATAACAAATAGACATACCAATTAATCCAATTAAACATATAAACAATTTAGTCATACAACCAGGTAGATCATGGCATCAATACATTATAACGACAATAAACGGGGCTATGGGAACCCCTCATCTTACGCTACTCCCTAGCCTAGTGTATGCACTATTCTTCTCCCATACCTGGTACGAGGTTCGCGTTTCAAAAGAAGAAAGAAGATCCACTGGGGTCTCGTCTCACTAGCACTTGTCTACGACCTCAAGGACGCCAAAAAGACACTTTGGTTCAACTCTAAGATCAAGAAATCAAAAGGAAGAGATCAAAAACTTGAAAGAAAGAACACAAGGGATAAGGTGCATGAATTTTACCTTTTCTAAAGTCCCAAACAGCAAGCACAACGAACCCCTATTCGTAGCGATGTTCTCCTATCAAGAAGCAGTGAAGAACGGTGCAAGAACGGGTTCCCTGGAGAGAGTTTTAGGGAGAAAAACCATAAGGATTCAAAGAGGAAGGAGGGAGGCATTTTTCTGAGTGTTGGGGTCGTGTAAACTAGGTTTAGGTCGAGTCTAATGGTATATATATGAGTTTGGGTCATAACGGGTTCCTATTTCAGCCCAAACTGTATATAGTTCGGTATTTTGACAATAACTTGAGCAACAAGTTTTCGAGTGAGGCGTTCTTGGTGTCGTTAGAAAGCTCAGAGAAATATCTACAAATTAACGTCTAACGATCGAATCCTAAATCGGACTCTAAGATAGTCAAAAGTTCGATGGAAGTTTAGCGATAGATTTGGTAGTTATTCCTAGATAGGATCCTTAGGAGATTATGATAAGATCTTAAGATATAAACAAAAAGAGGATGATCCTATATTGATAAGAACTCAAATCTGATTGGTTGAGGGACTAAAATCTAAGAATAACACTATCTCTATTTAAATACTAAATCACACGATATTTTATCATATCATTCTAAATCGCTTATTATTAATAAAATCACATATCATATATTAACATATAAAATCAAACATTAAGAGACACAATCTCATATTAATGCAAATAATCATATATTAATATACATATTATCATATGCATTAATATATACACATATATAAATATCAAACATATATATACCAGAACTAACACATATAAACATAATGGTGAATCTTGAGGTGTTACAGTAGCTATCATTCTCGTGGGGGATTTGTAATGTTTTATTTCCCATTGTCAATTGTGATGTACTTTTTATGGGGTAATTCATAACTGATTGAAATGAAAATGATAGACTTTATTTTAATACATTGTTTGTATTTACATTAGAGTTTTAACTCACTAAAAAATTTGCAATGTACTTTATTGTGTTCTCTCCCCTGACACCACCAATTTGTGGTTCTATTGTGTATTTGGCTGTAGCAGAATGGTCATATTTCAATTTTATGGTATATTCATATTGTGCTTCTTAAGTTGCTTTTATGGTTTCTCTTTTGTGCTCTTCCCATAATTAATCCTAGAAAATGAGTGTAAGTGCTAACTGGATAATTGTTACATGTTGATGAAACTAATTTCTTATATTCAAAATTTTCAGGAATGGGAAACTACAATTGAAATGATGTGTGCAACATAACCAAGGAGTTGCAACTAATTCCTTTACTCTGAAAGGTTCTTTTTTCAAAATTAATTTTATTTAGTTTTAATTTTTTGAACTTGCAACTAAGGAGAGGGAGAGAACATTTTGGAAAACAATTATACTAATTCGACACATTTTTGCCGACTTCAATACCGGACATCGTATGTGCGGCACTGTAGCGGGTCTTTTTTTTTTAAAAAAATAATTTTTTTGATTAAGTATGTGTAAATATCTGGTGAATCGGGTACAAATATCTGGTGAATTCAGTTCATTATCTGGTGAATGGGTTTTTTTGAGAAATAATTATTTTGATTAAGTATGTGGAAATATGTGCAAATACTTAAATGTGTTTTTTTTTATAAATAAAGTTTTTGGTTAAGTATGTGTAAATATATGGTGAATGAGTTTTTTTGAGAAATAAATTTTGTTGGTTAAGTATGTGTAAATATCTGGTGAATCGGGTACAAATATCTGGTGAATTCAGTTCATTATCAAGTAAATGGGTTTTTTTGAGAAATAATTTTTTTGGTTAAGTATGTGCAAATATATGGTGAATCAGGTATAAATATCTGGTAAATTCAGTTCATTATCTGGTGAATAAGTTTTTTTGAGAAATAAATTTTTTGGTTAAGTATGTGCAAATATATGATGAATCAGGTATAAATATCTGGTGAATTCAGTTCATTATCTGGTGAATGTGTTTTTTTTTATAAATAAATTTTTTGGTTAAGCATGTGTAAATATCTGGTGAATCATGTACAAATATCTGGTGAATTCAGTTCATTATCTGGTGAATGTGTTTTTTTTTATAAATAAAGTTTTTGGTTAAGTATGTGTAAATATCTGGTGAATGAGTTTTTTTGAGAAATAAATTTTTTGGTTAAGTATGTGCAAATATCTGGTGAATCATGTACAAATATCTGGTGAATTCAGTTCATTATCTGATGAATGGGTTTTTTTAGAAATAAAATTTTTATTTTTTTAAAAAAGTCAAAATTTAAAAAAAAAAAGTGATGCTACAGTAGCACTACACTGCGCTACTGTAGCAAGATGTCGCATAGATGTCGCAGATTCTGTGTCAAATTAGCAGGCCTCTTTGGAAAATATGCAGGGGTTATGATTCTAATGTTTTAAGTTGCTATTTCATAGAGTTCCCGGTGACTGGTCTGCAAGATTCTTTACAATTTTTAAATTGGTGCCACACCAGCTTGGTGACATCCATTCAAAAACGTCTACCAAGTTGGATAAGTTGCTATCAATAGATGAATATCTAGACGGGTATTTGATGGAGAGGAGAAATAGATATGAAATGAAGATGGAGGTGCTGGAACATGGAATGCAAGAAATAAGATCATATTTCAGGTTCTTATTTTCTTCAGTGTTACTAATGTAATGTTCATGTTCTGTTCTAGAATTTCAAAAAGTAAGTACAGTAGACCAATTGTTTCTGCTGCTATACCCCTCTAAAATGAGGGTGTAGGTGAAATTGTATATCCAATTTTTAGAAAATAGTTTAAGTTAATTTGTTCTCTGCATTACTATGCAATGCGCCTTTCCACTCAGGCTATATATAATCTGATTCTTTACTGTGCCCAACTCAGGAAATGCTCTGTCATTGATTGTTCCCAACTCAGGAACTTTTCAACTTTGCATATGATATGTTGGTGTTCATGTTGTGTATATATCCTAAATCTTTTTAATAAATTTAAACATGTGGTCATCTTATGCTAAATTTATACTGAATTTAAGTATGTGTTTGCTGTAAGCACCCATTATTGAAAAAACGATATAATTGTTCTTTCCATATCAAGTACAACATATGGAAATTGTGTTATTCCTTTTACTGGTAGTCTATTCGTAGAGCAATTCCTTTTCCTTATTTGGTTTTTAATGTTAGCATCTTTTTATGTTCTCAAGTGTCCTTAGGTATGTTCCATTTATTTTTACTACATCCTTAGCTACTCCAATTGAGTTTATTGTATGGAGGAAGGCTTAAAAAAAGGAAACAAAAAGCTTGCAGATTTTCATTGTGCATCATGAGACACCCAGTTGTGTCCCATTATATTATTAGATTAATCCTCATTAATTAATTACTTAATCGCATTCTTATCGTTGAAAATACGTAAAAATTAAAACATAATTAATAATCATATAACTTCTGTAAATTTAAACATACCAAAGTTATAATATATAAATACACACATGTTTATTCATTACAATACCAAAACACTGCTTAGAGTATCATATCAGTAGGATCTCTCACAGGTACTTAATTAAACAAACTGTTTATAACTAGCGGAACGTAAAATGTCTTATAAGACTCACTGGCCCTAAACTTACTACATTATGCCATTAGAATCCGTAACTTGTCCTCCAGTATCCGCTTCATACTCCTCGGCAACATCCGTTTCATATGGAGTTTCATCCAACTCCGCAGCAACGTATTCCTTTCCCGAGTCTTCTAACGTAATAAAGTAGACATACACCAAAAATACAGAAATAGGGAGATAAGAAACAGTTCTATCATCATAAGCGGAAAAAACTTATAGCACATAATATAATAACAGTCAAAGACACACATCATACATAACTAGAAATCATCCTCAAATCACGATATCTTCCTCTACCCTCAGTCTCATGCAACTAAACTTTTATGCTGAAGTGGCCACTACCAATCCTATTACACATCCCTTGCTCGCCGAGGGATGTTAGCCAGTCGTCCAAGCGATGCATCCCCATTAAAACCGGTGCACATATTCTTCCATGGTGAGAATGCTCATGCAAAGCAATGACACTATAGCTGCACAATACAGTCGGTGCACACCCTGATTCTCTCTCTCAAAGGTGCTCATGCAAAGCAATGACACTATGGCTGCACAATCTAAAACTAAATTGGGACAACCCCGAAAGAACTTCGGACCTCGTGTGTTTCCAATACACGGTTGTGAACAACAATACACATGAACCTCACTATCGCGTATCAATAACAACCTAGTGCCTCAAGCTTTCCTCAAAGCCTCCACTTACATTCTATATCACATCACTTCTATAAAATAATGGCTAGGCACCTCTTATTCATATTCAAGCTCTCACTCAAACAAAATACCTCCGATCAACATATATCTTTACTTAAAATCAACTAAACAATTTATCAAACCAGACAGATCATGCATAACACAATAATCAATAAAATATTCAAACACCAAAATAAACATCACATGCAGTAGAATACCTCAACCAGCGTATCATAAACAATTTAATAATAATAAATCAGACATTCTTAATTTTATAAAATTAACCTAAGGCGATAAACCTACAATTCCCAAATCAGCATTGGTATTGCGGAAAAGTTTCCAATGCGATTTTAGTATTGTTAATTACTCGACCACCAGTAGGGTTTAGGTCGCCCTACACCATTATTATAAATTATATACTACTTATCCGTTCCGGCGATGGAATGGTTCTTTCTCCCACCTAAGTTAACACCGGAAACACACAGTTGAAGATCCTCGTTATCACGCCACAAGTTACCAAATCCACCTTCAACCAAATCAATGATAAAACAAATTAATCAAATCAATCCAAATATGGACATATGGTGCTAGGTTCGGCCAACTCATCAAAATGAGGCTAACGTTATTTTCTAAATCCAATCTTTTACATACTAGTTCCTAAAGTATTAACTAACATGAATCAAGTGTTACTAGTTAAAAATATAAAACAAAATCCTCTAACCAACTAGGTTGGGGTTTCGGCCATAAAGGTTAAAATAGGCTAGAAAATTCTTTTGAGTTCAATCTCTTGGATTTGTGAACACCAAGCATGGTAGAATCAAGAACAAGCTTCATCATTCAAAAATTGAATAAAAATATGTCAACCTCTTTATTCTAAAATTTCGGCCAACATAGAGAAATTAGGTTAGAAAATTTAGTTGGATTCAAGCTCTTGGATTTAGATAATACAAGTACTAGAGACCTCAAATCAAGCATTGGATTTCAAAAAGAAAAACAAAATCAACAAACCATTTTTCATGCAAGTTTCGGTCAAGTAAGGAAAATAGGGGACGAAAATGTTTTTGCCTACATGCTCTTAGATGATGATAGTAGGAGACATAATAAGATCAAAGAAATTGGTTTCACATTAAAATGATTTTTGTAAAATTTTCTAGAATTATTTGAAATTCAAAATCTAAGAATGGAAAAACCATGAAATAGGAAGAAAATGGGTTCAAGAAGTAGAGGAGATGATCATGGATCATCATGTTACCTCAAGTGAGTGAAGGAAATGAAGAAAAGATGATGTTCTTGGCAAGTTTCTACAAAAGTATGAACTTGAGCTATTGAACTATGAACTTGTATTTGTGAAGAAAGTGATGAAGAAATGAAGTAAAATGATGACTAAGGAGGGGGGAGGGGGACTACGGCCAAGAGAGAGATAAGTGAGGGAGAGAATTGTTTAATCTTAAAATACAACCATAGTTAACTTTATTTGATCAGGTTATGTTAGAAAATAATATAATAACTTAAATATAGTTAATAATAACTTAACTAGGGTTAATTAGCAATCATGGTTAGAATTTATGTGGTCAAGAATTGATGAGAGATGTGGCTGCCTTTGCACTACATTAACTAACCTTGACTTGCCTTAACCATGATTAAAATCTAACTAAAATAGGTTAGGTTAAGCTTAAGGGCATTTTGGTCATTTAACCTAAAAACTCATAATTCCTAACATTAATTGCTTCATAAATTATTGATGAGTCATCCCATAGCTCAGCTCCTCAAATGTCCGATTCCATCTCTGCAGTTCCGTTTCCGATTCCGTCGGTTTCCCGATTAGGGTTTTATGCCCGAATAAAAGCATAATATTTTGTTTTCGGTTGAAAATTTTCAAAATAACCAAACTTGTTGGAAATATGATTTAAATATAAACCATTTCGTTCATTAGTCAAAATTAGGTTTTCTGGTCATTAAAATCTTACTATCAGTGAAAACATCGATCGTTTTCCGTTCGAAATTTTACCAAAATTCGTCCGAATAAATATAATATTTTATATCTGATCAAAAATTTGGAAAGTAGAATTCCTCACTGACAAAATATAAAAAATCTACAAATTTTCAGTTTCGGGTCAAATTAGGGTTTTCTGCCGATATAAAATTATACTGTTAGTAAAAACGCAGACCGGTTTCCGTTTGAGTTTTAAACCCAAAATTTCAGTGTAATCCTCTACTATAACATAGAGTATGAATATGATTTTGTTTTATCCAAAACCATTTTATCGGTCTCAGATAAAAATATAATTAAATATATTTTTACTGTTATAACAACATAATTAAAAACAGGTTGTTACATTACTAGCCCTCTTAGAAAAAAATTACGTCCTCGGAATTTACATACCTCAGAAAAGATGTGGATATTGTTGTTGCATATTTGCTTCACGTTCCCAAGTAGCATCTCCAGTAATTGCACCCCATATAACCTTAACCAAAGGAATCTGTCTACGGCGAAGTTCCTTAATCCTTCTATTTAACAGGTAAAACCTCATACTCTAGATTCTTTCGCAGTTGTATAGACTCAGACTCAATAACATGTGAAGAATCAGGACAGTATTTTCTCAACTGAGAAACGTGAAAGACAACATGAAGGTTGGCAAGGTTATGTGGTAAAGCAATATGGTAAGCTACTAAACCAATCCTTCGAAGAATCTGGAAAGGTTCGATGAATCTAGGAGTAAGTTTTCTAGTTTTGATAGCCCTACCAACTCCGGTTTTCAGAGTGACTCTCAAGAACACGTGATCACCCTCCTGGAATTCTAAAGGTCTCCTCATCTTGTTACCGTAGCTCCTTTTCCTATCATGCGCTTCCTTCATCTTTTCCCTTATCTTCCCAACTTGTTCCGTAGTTTGTTGCACCACATCTGGACCCAAGACTTGGTTTTCACCAATCTCATACAACATAACGGGGTCCTAGACTTCCTACCATACAAAGCCTCATATTGTGTCATTCCAATACTACTGTGGAAACTATTGTTGTAAGTGAATTCAATCAATGGCAAGAACTCATCCCAACTGCCAGTATGCTCTAACACACAAGCTCTCAAGAGATCTTCTAATGACTGAATTGTCCTCTATGACTGTCCATCTGTTTGGGGATGATAAGCAGAACTCATTCTCAATTTTGTCCCCAAGGCATTGTGCAACTGTCTCCAAAATCTAGATGTGAATCCAGGATCTCGGTCTGAGACAATGCTTGACGGCACGCCATGTAACCTAACAACTTCTTTGATATAAATCTGGGTCAACTTCTCTAAACTATAACTCTCACCAATAGGTAAGAAGTGAGCACACTTCTTCAACCTATCAATGATAACCCAAATCGCATCATGCCTCTTAGGAGTTCGTGGTAACCCAACCACAAAATCCATAGCGACACTATCACATTTCCATTCTGGGATATCCAACGATTGTAATAATCCTGACGACTTTTGTTGTTCAATATTAGCCTTCTGACACACCAGGCAAGATAATACATATTCTGCTACCTCTTTCTTCATCCTCGTCCACCAAAACATTTTCTTCAAAATACTGATACATCTTAGTGGATCCAGGACGAAAACTCAACTAACTCTTATGTGCTTCTTCTAATATCATTTTCCTAAGTTCTAAATCCTCTGGCACACATATTCTATCCCTAAACCTCAGCACACCATCTGCTCCTCTACTAAACTCAAATCTTACCCTCATCTATACCTCTACTTATCTCCTGTAGATATAGATCCTGAACTTGTTTATCCTTAAGATCTCTCATAAAATCACTACTAATAGTGATCATACCTAAGAAAATTTTATCATCAACCAACTCCATTCCTAATTTCAAATCTCTGAACTATTCCAATAATTACAACTCATTAACCATCATCGTGGATACATGCAATGATTTCCTACTCAAGGCATCCGCTGCAACATTCGTTTTCCCAAGATGGTACAATAAACCAAACTCATAGTCTTTGATAAACTCCATCCATCTCCATTATCTCACATTCAACTCTTTTTGGTCAAAAATATACTTCAAACTTTTATGGTCACTGTACACATTAAACCTCGCTCCGTACAGAAAGTGTCGCCATATCTTCAATGCGAACATTATGGCTGCTAACTCCAAATCATGAGTCGGGTAATTCCGCTCATGAATTCTCAATTGTCAGGAAGCATAAGCCACAACTCTTCCCTCTTGCATTAGAACACAACCTAGACCTTGGTATGACGCATCACAGTATACGTCAAACTGTCCTAACGGATCGGGTAAAGTTAACACAGGTGATGTAGTCAACCTGTCCTTCATCTTTTGGAAACTCTGCTCACACTTGTCTGTCCATACAAAAGCTGTATTTTTCCTCGTCAACTGCGTCATAGGCAACACAATCTTTGAGAAACCCTTTATAAACTTCCGATAATATCCAGCTAACCCTAGAAAACTTCGTACTTCACTTACTGACTTAGGTCATTCCTCCTTAAGAACTGCCTCAACCTTAACTGGATATACTGCTATACCTTCCTTGTTGCTCACATGTCCAAGAAATTGGACTTCTTCCATCCAAAACTCACACTTGAAAAGTATAGCATAAAGTTGCTTATCCTTTAGAACTTGCAACACCACTCTCAAATGTTCCTCATGATCTTCCTATGTACGAGAATATATAAGGATGTTGTAACATCCTAAAAGTATAATATGATTATTTTAATAAAAAGATTAAGTTATTATGAGGTTTAGAGTTGAAAACTATTAGTAGAAAAAATTTATTAGAAGTATTTAATGATTATAAAAGATAAAATAAATAAAAAATGAAGAAAAAGGTGCAGCCAAATCTCTATTTACGTGAATAAGCCCACATTGCACTTTGATGGAATTGTGGCTTTTGCCACAATTGAGGTTGGCACGTTGCAGGGTAGGGCTTTAAGGCCATTAGCCCAATGACAACACGTAAGGGAATATATAGGCTATAGCAGGTATATTAATAAGAAATAGGGTAGAATTTTAACTTAAAATTAATAATAATATGGAATAGAGAAGCTCCAGCGTCGCACAGCTAGAAGCAGAGGGAGAATAGTAGCGTCATAGTGTAGAGAGGAGATTTATCGAGGGATTGTTCCTGGGCAAGTTTTGAAGATTTTTAAGAAGTGAGTAAAAACATCTTTGCTCACACTTTCATGGTACAATTAATTTTTGGGTTCTTGATTCATGATTTGAGTTTTTTAAAATATTTTGGGGTTAACATGAATTCTGAAAATGTTTCATCTTGTTGACAAATTGATTTGGTAAATATGTTGTTCTTGGATCTATATAGAAATAGTTTTGTTATTATTAATTTGTTAGGCAGTCTCTTAAGTGTTAATTTTTTTTATCTTCCGTTTACGCTGGTATGTGTCATTACTTATGTCCAGCTTGTATGTCCATTACGCTACATCTTCTATTAATGACAAAATTGCCAATTAAATTTGGGCAAATTCTATACCATGCTCCAGTGCGTCAAAAGCCAAGTTATTTTGACTAAGAATCAATTTTCTCATGCGTCAGGTATCTTATGGAGGTGCATGAACTTTTTTTTTAGTGGACTTTAAATTATACTGTTGAAGTGCATTGATATATTTATTTGGACTTTATTTCATTCATGGTTAAAATAAATTGTTTGATTGGTATGAGTTATGGTTGATGGATATACTTATATGTATTTTATAATGTTATAGTGTTGGTTTGGCATGATATAATACCATTGTTATTGACACAAAGGGTTTGAAAACCATGATAGTCATCTGGGATGATATATTACATTATGCATGAGTTGGTCATCACCTTCCGGGAAGGGATGACGGTATACATTCTATTCTGGGAGTAGGATGAGAGATATCACCATCTCGAATGGGATATCGAATTATTGAAAAATATCCACATCTGGGATGGGATATGAGATACCTCCATCTGGGATGGGGAAGACAGTGGGATGCCATTGCATGGATATGAGCTCATAGACCTTAGTGGATCTGGGATTCACACCGGTTCTGAGAACCAAAGAGTCAAGTCAAGTGATTCTAGGAATCACCGAGTCATGTTTATGGAGTTGCATTGCATATAGTTTGCATGGTGAATTGTTAAATATGATGAGATGTGACCGTGGTTGATTTTGAGTTTGTGGCTTAAATGTTTGATATTGATTAATTTATATGTTATAATTTTGGAGATTTATTATATTTATTATTTTGAAAACTTAGCGGGTACCATGGATGTTTTTCTGGTTACCGCACCGACTGAGAACAACACTATTTGCGAACCTTTTTATTAAATGATTTTTATTCACTGGCATTATATCTCATTAAAAGTGTTATTTTCAGAGCATGAGCACCACGTCACTGAAACTGAAGAGGCTTGAAGACTAAGTGGATTCTATTAGTTATTTTTCTAGTTTGGTTAGTATTTCCTTAAATAAAGAGTCGTTTGTGGTTAGACACGTTTATTTTATTTATAACATTGGGTTATTTTAGTCGACGCTCGGGTTTTGAGGCAATTCATTTTTATTTATGTAAGGATTTATTATTATTTTACTTTAACAATTATTGAGGTATTTTCAGACAATTATATTTATGAAAAATTTTATTTAGACATTTTTTTAAGTGAATCTATTTTGGGTTACTATTGTAACAAAGAGCGTTACATTTATAGTATTAGAGCATTTCGATTCTAAATCGGACTGTGCTAGTGGGGCTTTTTATAAAAAAAAACTTGGGCACATAGGATGATTGTTAGAGTTATAGATACTGCATGCTATTCTTTGGATATTGGACCTGATCAACCCAGTATTTCATTGGTAGTGAGCAGATTTATGACGACTAATAGGCGAGGGACGAATGTTGCACTTGCAGCAACTTTGGATTTTATGGCCATACTTATGCAAGGGCAGTCGGAGACTCTCCATCAACTGAAGGGAAATGGAGGCCAATCACTAATGGAGTGGTGGCAACCTAGGACCCTTAGCATGTGAGACTTTTTGAATTCAAGAAGAACAATCCTCAATCATTCCGAGGCTGCTTAGATCCGAAGGAAACTGATTTTCTTCTACTCGTATAGGAGAAAAAGTTAATATATTGTTTGATTCATGAACAACACATTCATTGATATATCCTTCATGTGTGAAAATTGGAGTTACCTATCTTTCGTTTGTCCTTGATTCATGTGTTTCTACTTCTATGGAGGATAATCTTATTATTTCAGTGTTTGTTTAAATTATTTTCTTGTGCAACGAGGCATGCACTATGTCATCGATCTTTTATCTATGTCTGGATTGTATGTTATTATTGGTATTGACTAATTGTCATCTTGACTCATTGCCATAAACTACTCTGGCAAAACTATCCTTATCTCTTCACATCCAATGTCTTTTGATCTTCAGTGTCGACCCATTTTTTTTTTGTTTCTTGTGATAACTACTTGTTTTAGAGAGCTCAAGGATACAAACTCTCATTCACTGCTACTATAGAGGTAGACAATGATGTAGCGATTATACTTGTGGCGCACAAGTTTCAATAGGGGTTGATAGCATTGATCTAGTGTTAGAGAGTGGAACAATATTTGTAGCACCTTTCAAGATGACACCTTTAAAGTTGGGTGAGTTTAAGAAACAGTTTGACGGGTTTCCTAAAATTGGTGGGTTACTTAAAAAAAAATTCATAGGGCAGTTATATAGACTAACCTTACCCCTTACCAAGTTAGTTAGGAAAGAGAAACATTTTGAGTGGGATAAAGAGTGCGGAGAGAATTTCTGGGAACTTAAGAAAATATTGACGTCAGCACCTGTCTTGATCATTGAAAATATGTGTTACCATAATTATCAATAATGAATAATTAATTGAAATTATTGTGGATGATTAAAAATTGAATAATGACTTGGCCAACTAATTATTGATATATGAGAGTGGAAATGGATATCATGATGTATTGTTGCATGTATGTATGGGTTCTTAGCTTGGTGAATTGTTTATTTAATCCTTCCACATGTAGTAAAACCTATTTCAAAAAAAAATTTAACCTGTTATTTTTCTCTAAAGATATTTGAAGAGAAATCTATTAGTTATGCCGCTTAAAATATGAACAAATTCCTTTTTCCCTCTTAATAAAATTGTCATTGATATGATAGGATGAGATGTTAATGTTAACACATGAATGTTGTTTTACTGCATTTATGTTACTATTTTGAAAATGTAATGCTACAAAAAACAAAACACAATATAATGAATGGCAATAACTTATTTTACAACTTGTTGTGTCATAATATATCAATGTCATCTTCTCTTGATTTATTATCTAGATATTATTTGCAGAATATTAAGCATTTTATTTTGTGACTCTTATGTATGATGTTCTAATTTAAAAGTGATTGATTTATGAATAATTCATGTATATACTCTTGAGTTACCTTTGGGATTAAATATTGATATTTATTTTGTGATAGGCTAGAAACACCATTATTCCTTTGACCCTAAATCATTTATATTATGCATGAAACTCTTAATGGACTTGGTACTTGATGTGTGGTTTGGAAAAATTATGATAACATATAGAATTTATTATGAAATGTATCTTTATTTCCAATAATAACCATAAAGAAATATGAAAAAAAAAGGAAATATATGTATGTATAAGAAACAAAAATAAGTAACATGTGAATTCATTATTGTTTCCAGTAGTACATAGTATAGATGACCAAGATGTAACAAGATTTAAAGAAGATGCATTGGTGGACAGGGATAAAAATGAATGTTATATTAAAGAAATTCTAAATATATATGCTCAAAATTTATTGTTATGTTGTAATTTTATTACATATTTTCTTAGAGAATCACTTTTCTTGAATTTTCAGATTGCTTTTCAAGTGACCAAACATCAATCGTGATTAATATGCTCCTTAGAATTGTTTGCCATATAGATTAATGACATGTCTAATCCTAACAAACTTTTATTTCTTATCAAAAAGAAAATTAATTTCTTATTTGTATATGCCTACTCAAAGATCAAGATGAAACTGATTTCTTAGTACTACCATGATGTTTATTCATAGTGTCTTTCTTTTTGTTATAGTTGTTTTTGTACAATGCCTCCACAGTTTAATTGCAAGTTTACTAAATCTTATACTTGATTTTCTTATCACATTTCTTTAAGTAAGATAATCTTGTTAGCAAAAAGTGAACTATTTCTTTTTCTTATGAAATTATCATCTTGGGCTAGATGATAAGACTTAGTATGTGGGATGCTGCTACTGTTGCTTCTCCTTTCCTTCTTTGTTTTTATTTTATTAATAAAACTCTTCTGTTCTATAAATAATATAAGAAATTTAGTGTAGATTCTATAAGAGACTATTAGATATAAATATAGATGGTATAGCTTTACTTCAACTTCTTTTGTGAATTGTTGTTATAAATCTATTATATTAAGAATGCTTATAATGATGAAATGTAAGTGAAGCTATTATAATTATAGGAGGATGGGAAAAAATGCTTTAGTGTAATATTTTATTATATAATTTTTTTTTTGACTTCATTTTAAATATATTTTTTATAGTTAAGGTGTCATGACTTGTACACTTATTATGTGGTGAAATAGTTAATAACTATATATATTGATGATGTGATTAGGAAATGTAGGTCCCATTTGTGTTAGTGTGAAGTAGGTGAGAAGATATTGCTAGGGCCAGATTTAATCCAATAGACCATAATTAGGATTCAAATAATTAAGGGAAAGATGCACAATGTGCAGAGTAGGTAAAAAGTGTTATGCCGACAAGAAAAGAAAGCTTTTATAATTTTAGGAAGATGAACATGTTAAGACTGGGGTCGCAAGGTCAACGAAAGTCGTTTCATGGGTCCATTTTTAATCCTAAAGAGAGTCGGATCTGTTGCTTATCAAATGGCTCTTCCACCATAATTGTCAAATCTCCATGACGTTTTCCATGTTTCTCAACTCCGGAAGTACGTACCAGATGTTTCGCACGAGGTAGCTCCCGAGTCAGTACAATTAAGGGATAATTTGATCTTTAAGCCCAAACCTATTCAGATCATTGACAAGAGCATTAAAACTCTGAGGAACAAGATGATCCCATTGGTCAAGGTGGTTTGGGAAGGGTTGGCTCCAGTGGAAGCTACTTGGGAACTCGAGGAAAATGTCATACATCGTCGTCCAATTTTTTTTAGCACAAGTACATGACTTAATGTTATATTACTTTTAATCTTGTGTTGTTTGGGTAGGATGTGATAATTTCGGGGACGAATTCTTTTAAGGATAAGAGAAAAGTAACATCCTAAAAGTATAATATGATTATTTTAATAAAAATATTAAGTTATTATGAGGTTTAGTGTTGAAAACTATCAGTATAAAAAATTTATTAGAAGTATTTAACGATTATAAAAGATAAAAAAAAATGAAGAAAAAGGTGCAGCCAAGTCTCTATTAACATGAATAAGCCCACGTTGCACTTTGATGGAATTCTGGCTTTTCCCACAATTGAGGTTGGCACGTTGCAGGGCAAGGCTTTAAGGCCATTAGCCCAATGACAACCCGTAAGGGAATATATAGGCTCTAGCAGGTATATTAATAAGAAATAGAGTAGAATTTTAACTTAAAAGTAATAATAATAAGGAATAAAGAAGCTGAAGCTCCAGCGCCGCACAGCCAGAAGCAGAGGGAGAATAGTAGCGTCATAGTGTAGAGAGGATATTTATCGAGCGATTGTTCCTGGGTAAGTTTTGAAGCTTTTTAAGAAGCGAGTAAAAACATCTTTGCTCACACTTTCACGGTACAATTAATTTTTAGGTTCTTGATTCATGATTTGTGATTTTTAAAATATTTTGAGGTTAACATGAATTCTTAAAATGTTTCATCTTGTTGACAAATTGATTTGGTAAATATGTTTTTCTTGGATATATATAGAAATAGTTTTGTTATTATTAATTTGTTGGGCAGTCTCTTAATTGTTAATTTTTTTTATCTTCCGTTTACGCTGGTATGTGTCATTACTTATGTCCAGCTTGTATGTCCATTACTCTACATCTTCTATTAATGATAAAATTGCCAATTACATTTGGGCAAATTCTATACCATGCTCCATTGCGTCAAAAGCCAAGTTATTTTAACTAAGAATCAATTTTCGCATGCGTCAGGTCTCTTATGGAGGTGCATGAAATATTTTTTTTTAGTGGACTTTAAATTATACCATTGAAGTGCATTAATATATTTATTTGGACTTTATTTCATTCATGGTTAAAATAAATTATGTTTGACTGGTATGAGTTATGGTTGATTGATATGCTTATAGGTATTTTATAATGTTATAGTATTGGTTAGGCATGATATAATACCATTGTTATTGACACAAAGGCTTTGAAAACCATGATAGTCATCTAGGATGACATATTACATTATGCATGAGTTGGTCATCACCTTCCGGGAAGGGATGACGGTATACATTCTATTCCGGGAGAAGGATAAGAAATATCACCATCTAGGATGGGATATCAAATTATTGAAAAATATCCACATCTGGGATGGGATATAAGATACCTCCATTTGGGATGGGGAAGGCAGTGGGATGCCATAGTATGGATATGAGCTCACAGACCTTAGTGGATCTGGGATTCACACCGGTTCTGAGAACCAAAGAGTCAAGTCAAGTGATTCTGGGAATCACCGAGTCATGTTTATGGAGTTGCATTGTATGGAGTTTGCATGGTGAATTGTTAAATGTGATGAGATGTGACCGTGGTTGATTTTGAGTTTGTGTCTTAAATTTTTGATATTGATTAATTTATATGTTATAATTTTGGAGATTTATTATATTTATTATTTTGAAAACTTAGCGGGTATCATGGATGTTTTTCCGGTTACCGCACCGACTGAGAACAATACTATTTGCTAACCTTTTTATTAAATGATTTTTATTCACTGGGATTATATCTCATTAAAAGTGTTGTTTTCAGAGCATGAGCACGACGTCACTGAAACTGAATAGGCTTGAAGACTAAGTGGATTCTATTAGTTATTTTTCTAGTTTGGTTAGAATTTCCTTAAATAAGGAGCCAATTGTGGTTAGACATGTTTATTTTATTTTTAACACTGGGTTATTTTAGTAGACGCTCGGGTTTTGAGGCAATTCATTTTTATTTATGTAAGGATTTATTATTATTTTACTTAAACAACTATTGAGGTATTTTCAGACAATTATATTTATGAAAATTTTTATTTAGACATTTTTTTAAGTGAATCTATTTTGGGTTACTATTGTAATGAAGGGTGTTACAAATGTCGTCGGTGAACACAACAACATACTTATCGAGGAACGGTCCAAATATCCTGTTCATATAATCCATGAATACTGCTGGCGCGTTAGTCACACCGAAAGGCATAACTAAATACTCATAATGTCCATACCTTGTCCTAAAAGCCGTTTTGAGTATATCTTCCTTCTTTACTCTAATCTGATGGTACCCATATCTCAAATCAATCTTGGGAAATACTGCTGCTCCTTTCAATTGATCCATCAGATCATCTATCATAGGCAACGAATACTTATTCTTAATTGTTACCTTGTTCAACTGTCTATTATCCGTGCACAACCTAGCACTCCCATCTTTATTCTTAACAAACAACACCGGAGCTCCCCACAATGAAACACTCGGTCTTATGAACTCTTTCCCCAACATATCATCCAACTGTTTCTTTAACTCCGTCAATTCTACAGGTGACATCCGATAAGGCGCTATAGATATAGGTCCTGTTCCCGGTATAAGATCTATGGTGAATTCCACCTCTCTCTCTGGTGGCAAACCTGGAATGTCGGGAGGGAAAAAATCTGGAGACTCTATCACAATAGGCATAGAATCTATACTAGGAATATCATTAGTTTCACTGAGAATAGCATCACGTACTGCTAAGAATCATCACTCCTCATGGATACTCCTTCATTGGCAGAGACTACACTAGAAGACTCAAGAAATGATAAGGTCTTACTAGAACAATCTAGCATTACATGGTTAGCCGAAAGCCAATCCATGCCAAGAATAACATCTATCTGTTGCATAGGCAAATAGACAAGATCTACAACAAATGTCCTATTCTCAATAACTATAGGACACTGTAAACAAATAGACATAGTAGTCAAAGGGTTACTAGTTGGAGTAGATACTGGAAGGGTATAAGGTAATTGAGAAATAGTTAATTTTAAATTATCTACGCACTCTTGCGAAATAAATGAATGTGTAGCACCTGAGTTGAATAATACATACGAGAGTTTACAAGCTATCAAACACATACATTGAATAAGATCAACAGATTGAGAGGATTTAGATCCCCTCACGTTAAATACTCTTCCAATGACCTGAGGTCTAGCCACTTGTTGTCCTGCTGTTGGGGCTCCTCTACCAACTACATTTCTATTGCCTCCAATTCCTCTACCCGTAGATGCCGGCTATTGAATAGTCCACTGTCTGCATTCTCGAGCTATATGATCTGGTTTCCCATAGTTGTAACAACTGGGTCTCTCGCTGCAATCTCTAATATGATGTGATCCTCCGCATCTGAAACAAAAATAGCCTTGCTGTTGCTGACCCGCTCTAACCACTGGTGCTGGTGTCTGCACTGGTCGGCCATATGGTCTCTGTCTCCATTGAGAGTTACTACCTCCTCGCCTCTTAAAACCCGGTCGAGTAGGACCTTCACTCCTCAGTTGTTTCTGCTCATTAGCCAGCCTTTGATCTACACTTTCGATTGCACCGCATATTTCCCTAAGCTCTGGGAAACTCTGGATATCGAGAGATACTATAGCCCTCTGGATTTCATGTCGGAGTCCGTCCTCAAACCTTATACATTGCCAATCTTCATCTGGGAATCTCTGATAAAATTATGAATACTTAATCAGTCTCAAAACGCAATGCATAATCACCAACAGTCATGTTGCCTTGTTTGAGACTCATGAATTCCCTTTCCTTCTCACGTCAAACTAGCACGGAAAATATTTTTCAAAGAAGTAGTCTCTAAACAACTTCCAAGTGATCATTCTACCCTCGGCCTCCAACAATCTTCGCTTGCCTCCCCACCAAGACCAAGATTCTGCTCCTCCAGTTAACATGAAGGCAACATACGTCACTTTCCTATCCTTTCTGCCTCGCATAGTATCGAATTTATTCTTGATCTCTTGTACCCACCATTCTACCTTCTCTGGGTCATAATCTCCTCAGAATTAGGGTGGCTTCCCTTTCAGAAAAGTAGCCATTCTCGCATCTTCAGCTGCTGCAGCTTTCCTTTGATTATGTAGTTCCTGCTGCTCTTTGTTCATCCGCAAAATCTCAGCATTCTGCTATGTTTGTAGTAACAGAGTGGTAGCTATGTTTTTCATGGTATCTTGAGTCTCAGATGACTCTCTTCCACTCCCGGTATGATTATTATCCCACGTTGTCAGCTCCGACAATTCTTTCTGGAGTTCTGTCACCAATATCGATCGGACGTCCTCTTCCACGTGCCATGATTCTGTAAAAGAAATCATCCGCTCTCATCAGTGTGACATATAATATTACTTAGACAAGTATATAAATACTACATGCCATACTAACGTTAGTTATTGCGTCAAGTTCGGACACACTACCCAACTTCTAAGCATAGTCAACATCCGATGTGGATTCAACTAGACACTGCCAGTAACAACATCCTAAACCTCACAGTCCGATTAAAATCGAACTACTCTGATACCACCAAATGAGACACCCCGTTGTGCCCCATTGTATTATTAGATTAAATCCTCATTAATTAATTACTTAATCGTACGCTTATCGTTGAAAATACGTAAAAATTAAAACTTAATTAATAATCATATAACTTCTGAAAATTTAAACACACCAAAGTTATAATATATAAATACACACGTGTTTATTCATTACATTACCAAAACACTGTTTAGGGTATCGTATTAGTAGGATCCCTCACAGGTACTTAATTAAACAAACTGTTTATAACTAGCTGAACGTAAAATGTCTTATAAGACTCACTGGCCCCAAACTTACTACACTATGCCATTAGAATCTGTAACTTGTCCTCCAACATCTGCTTCATACTCCTCAGTAACATTCGTTTCATATGGAGTTCCATCCAACTTCGCAACAACGTATTCCTCTCCTAAGTCTTCTAACGTAATAAAGTAGACATACACAAAAATACAGAAATAGGGAGATAAGAAACAGTTCTATCATCATAAGCGGAAAAGACATATAGCACATAATATAATAACAGTCAAAGACGCACATCACACATAACTAGCAATCATCCTCAAATCACGATATCTTCCTCTACACTCAATCTCATGCGACTAAACTTTATGTTGAAGTGGCCACTAGCAATCCTATTACACATCCCTTGCCCGCCGAGGGATGTTAGTCAGTCATCCAAGCGATGCATCCCCATTAAAACCGGTGCATATACTCTTCCATGGTGAGAATGCTCATGCAAAGCAATGATACTATAGCTGCACAATACATTCGGCGCACACCCTGATTCTCTCTCAAGGGTGCTCATGCAAAGCAATGACACTATAGCTGCACAATCTAAAACTAAATTGGGACAGCCCCGCAAAAACTTCGGACCTCGTGTGTTTCCAATACACGGTTGTGAACAAAAATACACCTGAACCTCACTGACCCGTGTCAATAACAACCTAGTGCCTCAAGCTTTCCTCATAGCCTCCACTTACATTCTATATCACATCACTTCTATAAAATAATGGCTAGATACCTCTAATTCGTATTCAAGCTCTCACTCAAACCAAATACCTCCGATCAACATATATCTTTACTTAAAATCAACTAAACAATTTATCAAACCAGGAAGATCATGCATACCACAATAATCGATAAAATATTCAAACACCAAAATAAACGTCACATGCAGTAGAATACCTCAACCATCGTATCACAAACAATTTAATAATAATAAATCAGACATCCTTAATATTATAAAATTAACCTAAGGTGATAAACTTACAATTCCCAAATCAGCACTGGTATTGCGGAAAAGTTTCCAATGCAATTTTGGTATTGTCGATTACTCGACCACTAGTAAGGTTTAGATCGCCCTACACCATTATTATAAATTATATACTACTTATCCATTACGACGATGGAATGGTTCTTTCTCCCACCTAAGTTAACACCGGAAACACGCAATCGAAGATCCTAGTTATCACGCCACAAGTTACCAAATCAATGATAAAACAAATTAATCAAATCAATCCAAATATGGACATATGGTGTTAGGTTCTGTAACATCTTCCTCGGTATTACATGGTTTTCCCTTTATATTACAACTTAACATGAAAAACAAACGTTACCTATTGCTGGTTACTTTTGGAAATTACTTAAAACCTTAGTCATAAAAAAAATTGACAGAGTCTCCTCTGTAATTTCAACATCCCTGACAAAAACACCTGCCAATATACTTATATTTACATATGAAAGAAAAGCTCTCCGAGCCATAACATGCATATATATATATATAAATATATATAAATATATATATATATATATATATATATATACACACATACATACATAACTATGCATCATTTCTGTCCAGACCCGTATAACCAGGAGTCATCATGTCAGAGTTCTATAGTAGGTTGGAAAATATATACAGACATGAGTCACACATATAGATGATATACAAAAATCAGGGTTCATCGGAGAAAGCCACTAAACAAAAACTTGGCTCTCGTAAGCCAGATATACAGAACCCCGTGGAGTTAGTACTACCCAAAAGAACTAAGCTATCAACAGCCTGCGGCCCTCTGGATATGACCATTGGGGAGACCTCCATGATCATCCCCAGGGTCTGATGGATCTAGTGAAATCCTCCCTCAGCATCGGCCTCCGGCTCCTCCTTGATGAGATCCACCTCAGGAAGTGCCTTGGCAACCAGCATATCATCCTCCTCCTCTTCTCCGCCATAAATGACGATGGGAGTAGGTGGTGGCGACTCTGGTCCTTCTGCAGGAACGGCTGGCTGTGGGGGCGACCGATGGTAGGTATTCCCAGACTCTACCAGGTGTCGAAGCAGTGCCCAGATGGGAGTTAACGGAATCTCCACGATCTTCACCTGCTGAGTGATCGAGGTGACTCCCTCCTTTGTCCCCTTCATTGTTTATAGTGGCCCCGTATACGACGTGCTGCAGGCCCGGGGGTGAATGACCCACGCGCCGGCCTCATCACGGAACTCAAACGTATGGGCCAGGAAGTTTGATGGTATCATGTGGTGCAGGGGATCCATCTAAACATACAATATAAGGTTTCCACAAAACAGGAAAAAAAAAATATAAAGGTAAGTTACTAATATATGAGTTTAAACGTAGTAGTCATATATTTAACATCATAAACAACATCAAAATATCAAAGTAGAAACTCATATAAATATAATAATATACATATCATAAGATTGTTCAGATTTAAGACTTTATTCTTAATGTTTTCGATTAACACTTCAATATCCACTTTCTAATAAAGTCTCCAGAGATCCTAACTTCCCTTCCTCGAGTATGATAGGCCGTGATATTTCCTATAACACAAATGTTTCGCGTTGGGTGGCCTCTCCACTGGGTCATTTCCCCAATTGTTCTAGGATTTCACATATCACCTATATAATATTTGATAGTCCCCTATTGAGTACATTCGTGCAACGTAGCCGATTTCCATGACAAGAGGTTGCAAAGCCCCAAGCATTACGTGAAGTTCGAGCCTGAATGTCCCTAAAGACCCAAAAGCCCAAGGATATGCCTTTGGTCCGTAACTATCAAATTTATCAGTCCGCCCTATGTGAAAACTGTAACTCGATAACAACAGCACGTCTGCCAGATTATCTTTTCAGATATTAATCAAACTTTAATATCAAATGAGTTTTTAAATTCTCATTAAAGATTTTTCAAAATATTTTATCAACAGACTCTAGTCCGACGTCTCGGAACTTCTAGTCCGACGTCTCGGAACTCTAGGTCCTTAACAGGAGGAAGGCAAGTCCAGCTTCACCGTAATTAGAATCCAGTCTGAAACCTTAGCACAGAAATCTAGTACTTTTGTTTCCTTTCCACTTTCCAAAGAAATCTAAAAATCATATTTCCATTCTTCCGTATCCTTATATATTTCTTTTATAAAAGTAGTTTCTCATATATATAGCTATGACTCACGTCACGCTTCAACCAATCTCACAATTCAACAATACATGCAACCACATATATATTCATCAAATATTAGAAATTCTAATAACTCAGCATCATGAAATATATATATATATATATATATATATATATATATATATATGTTCCACAGTTAATCAACATATTTATGAAACATCATAGAAAGTTCATAATATTAAATATATAACTACTAGAAACTCCTCAGGCTGACTCCCTTTACCTCAGAAACTTACTTTTCTTGACTTGAAGTGAATCGTATAGTCCTCAGCTTCCTCCAACGAGTCCAGGCAATACAATTATACCACGTTTCCTTCACAAATCATCATCATACATGTCAATTTTTGAAAAATTCCTTCTAGTTCACATAGGAGTGATTTTCGGCTCTAACTAGAAAAATTGACTAGGAATGTTGGTTTAACTTAAACTCTTAGAGCTTGATCATATAGGTCCTAGGAAGCTTAAAACAATAAAAAACAACAAAATCCCTCCTCTTCTCCCAAACTCAGTTTCGGCCCTTTCATGGAGGTAAGGGTTTTGGGTTTTCATGTTTGTTTCAATCATCAACAACAACATTAGCAAGGCAATAAGATCATGGAATGGGTTTAGCTTAACAATTTTGAAGCAACAAAACTCAAGATCATGAAATATAGAAAATGGGTTTTCAAGCTCAAAAATCTAAAAATGGGTATGATCAAAGAAATAAAGAAAATAAGAGAAAGGTTATGAGATTACCTTATTAAGCTTGAAGTTAATGATGATGATGGAAGGAGCTTGATGAAAATCAAAAAAAAAAAAGAAAAGAAAAGAAACTTAGTTGCTAAGTTTTGAGAAGATAGAAAATGGAAATTTGAGAGTGAGAGGGGGTGGGATACTGACGCCGGGTTTGGGGTTTTAAAAGGGGGTTTTATTTATTTTTTAATACTTTGTTTGGTTAGATTAGCAAAATAATGGGTTTTACACTATAATAATATATATTAAGTGTCAACATAGATTAAAAGTTATGATGTGACCAATTTTCATGAGTCTCGTCAATCACTTTTATTATATCTGCTTCCCATTATTCCTGCATTACATCTCATTCTGCTAATTACCCGTCTCAAATTTCCTCGGTGTGCTTTCATCAATTACTTCGAAAAATTGCAAAATAACTCCTATCACTTAAGATCAGAGTAAAAGTCATTGATTTTTTTCAGTTCACGAGTCAAAATTAGGTTCTCTAATCAGTAAATTCTTACTGACAGGGAAAACACAGACCGATTTTCGTCTGAGTTTCAACCCAAAAATTTAACTGGAACTTCGTTCTATTAGATAGAATTCAGAAATGATTTTGTTTTAGCCAAAATCATTTTCTAGGTTTCGGATAAAAATATCCACATTTAAATATATCAACTGATATAAGAAAGCGATAAAAATTGGGGTGTTACAGATCCGGTCAACTCATCAAAATGAGGCTATGGTTATTTTCTTAATCAAATCTTTTAGATACTAGTTCCTAAAGTATTAACTAACATGAATCAAGTGTTACTAGTTAAAAATATAAATCAAAATCCTCTAACCAACTAGGTTAGGGTTTCGGCTTCAAAGGTTAAAATAGGCTAGAAAATTCTTTTGAGTTCATCTCTTGGATTTGTGATCACCAAGCATGGTAGAATCATGAACAAGCTTCATCATTCAAAAATTGAATAAAAATATTTCAACCTCTTTATTCTAAAATTTCGGTCAACATAGAGAAATTAGGTTAGAAAATTTAGTTGGATTCAAGCTCTTGGATTTAGATAATACAAGTACTAGAGAGCTCAAATCAAGCATTGGATTTCAAAAAGAAAAACAAAATCAACAGGGAAAACAGGGAAAGAAAATGTTTTTGCCTACATGCTCTTAGATGATGATAGTAGGAGACATAACAAGATTATAGAAATTGGTTTCACATCAAAATTATTTTTCTACAATTTTCTAGAATTATTTGAAATTCTAGATCTAAGAATGGAAAAACCATGAAATAGGAATAAAATTGGTTCAAGAAGTAGAGGAGATGATCATGGATCATCATGTTACCTCAAGTGAGTGAAGGAAATGAAGAAAAGATGATGTTCTTGGCAAGTTTCTACAAAAGTATGAACTTGAGCTCTTGAACTATGAACTTATATCTGTGAAGAAAGTGATGAAGAAATGAAGTAAAATGATGACTAAGGAGGGGGGAGGGGGCTACGGCCAAGAGAGAGATAAGTGAGGGAGAGAATTGTTTAATCATAAAATAGAACCATAGTTAACTTTATTTGATCAAGGTTAAGTTAGAAAATAATATAATAACTTAACTATAGTTAATAATAACTTAACTAGGGTTAATTAGCAATCATGGTTAGAATTTATGTGGTTAAGAATTGATTAGAGGTGTGGCTGCCTTTGCACCACATAAACTAACCTTGACTTGCCTTAACCATGGTTAAAATCTAACTAAAATAGGTTAGGTTAAACTTAAGGGCATTTTGGTCATTTAACCTAAAAACTCATAATTCCTAACATTAATTGCTTCATAAATTCTTGATGAGCCATTCCATAGATCAGCTCCTCAAATGTCCAGTTCCATCTCTACGGTTTCGTTTCCGATTTCGTCGGTTTCCCGATTAGGGTTTTACGCCCGAATAAAGGCATAATATTTCGTTTTCGGTTGAAAATTTTCAAAATAACCATAATCATTGGAAATATGATTTAAATACAAACCATTTCTTTCACGAGTCAAAAATAGGTTTTCTGATCATTAAAATCTTACTTTCAGTGAAAACATCGGCCGTTTTCCATTCGAACTTTTACAAAAATTCGTCCGAATAAACATAATATTTTATTTCTGATCAGAAATTTGGAAAGTAGAATTCCTCACGGACAAAATATAAAAAATCTACAAATTTTCAGTTTCGGGTCAAATTAGGGTTTTCTGGCGGTATAAAATTATACTGTTAGTAAAAACGCAGACCAATTTTCGTCCGAGTTTTAAACCCAAAATTTCACCGTAACCCTCTACTATAACATTGAGTATGAATATGATTTTGTTTTATCCAAAATCATTTTCTCGGTCTCAGATAAAAATATAATTAAATATATTTTTACTGTTATAACAACATAATTAAAAAGAGGCTCTTACACATTGACCCTGGCTTGAAACTGTATTCTTCATGCTCTTTTTGCAGACCATCGTCAATCCCAACAAATAGTGAATACTTCTTGCCAAAATGGTTCCATTTGCAAGCAAGATACATATAAACCTAATTTTTTAATTGATTGACTAATTTGTTTCACATTTTGTAACGTACTCACAATCATAATGGGTTAGAATTGTTGGCTTAAAGTTTCCACTGTGTTGTTTTGGCTTCAACGACTAAAGAGGGGGGGGGGGGGGGGGGGTGAATTGAGTTTTCAAAAAATATTTCCCTCTTTAAAACTTTTTACAAAACTTTCCAAATCAGAGTTGCGGATTTGTGGCCTCAAAGTCTTTTACAAAATCAATGAAGGGCTTATATAAATTCTTGAATAGAAGGTGATGAGGATAAGAAAGATTAATAATAAGTTATGCAAGTTTCAGATACAAGCATTAACAATCAAGAACAAACTTGCAGGTTTCAGTTTCAGTATATGATCAATTTTAGCAATCAAGAATGGTTTTGATCAACTCAGTTTTGAACGCAGATAACATAGACTTGATTACAATCAGTCTCTGGTTTCAATATAGTTTATACAGATCAAGAACAGAAATTGTATTGAACTTTAAACATCAAAGTCACAGGTTCTTGATCATAAACAGAAAGTAAAGGAGTTTGAGTTTAGAGATACTACACAACCATATTTATCCTGGTTCAGTCACCACCACTGTGACCTACATCCAGTCCCCACTCCACCTGTGGGATTTCATACACTAACACACAAGCTTTACTAGGTAGCTTGAAAAACATTTACACCACAGAGCACTCCTTCACCTCGAGATACCACGCTCTAGTGAAGAGTCTCAATGTTCTTCCTTAGGGATACCTCACCCTAATCACTCAGAGAGACACCCTATCTCTTTACAATCAAAATGTAAAACAAAAGTTGATCCCTAACTCTCAATAGTCAGATAAACAAATTGAAACACTTATGAGAACGAAACACTCTTTTCACAGTAAGCTCAATGAAGATGATGAACGATATGTGTATTGTTCTGTTGTTATGATATAATATGTGAAAAAGTGTTCCTTTGATTCCTCTTTATATAGAAAACAAGTTATAGTCGTTGGGATCAATCAAAACAGATTTGGATCTGATTTAACAGAATCTGTTTTTTTTTTATTCTGGTTCTTGAAATAAAATTCTGATAGTTCTTATAGAATTAGCGTCCATCTTGAAAATAACCGCGTCCATCTAGCCATTAAGATTTTACATTCGGATGGGCTTGTAACGCCCTTCGTTACATTAGTAACCCAAATTAATTTCAATAAAAATCCTTCAAAACATTTAATTAAAAAAACACAAGTCATAAAAATTTTCTCAAATAACTAAGTAGGAAAATACCTCATATTAAATTAAATAGTATTTACAAAGTATTGAAAAATATTATTAAATTCAATCATTTGAATAAAAACTAAAAGCCTCAAAACCGGGCGTCTAATTACAATCTGAGAAAAATAGTACGTAAACCAAAGGACGTCGTCTGCATAATACTCTAAACCATACTACATTACTAACCAACTAGCTAATCAAAGATAACTCTTCAGATCTCTGGATCCTCAACAGTGATGTCCTCAGGCTCTGAAAACAACACTTATAATGAGATATAAAATCCCAGTGCACAACAATACAGTTATAAAATGTTTCGAAAATAGTGTTGTTTTCAGCCGGCGCGGTAACCGGAAAAACTGTCCATGATATCCGCTAATTTTTGAAAAATAATATATATTAAAATTACACTTAATAACAACAGTAATATCAACAATTCAAAAACATATAGCATAAGGACAAATCACTTCAATACATCACATTCCACATACCAAATAATCTCGAAAATAATCAAAGTGGCTCGGAGACCTCAATCTTAAATTGGTCTCTTGCCGGCATGCCATAAATCTCACACATCACACGACAATGGCATCCCATTGCCCACCCCTACTCATGAGGAGTGTTTCGATGTCACCCTCCTGTCGGGGACATTTCTATTTCGATACCTCCCATGTGCACATAGCGGTATTTCTTCCTTTTCGACACCCCAACGTGTGGCGGTGTTACTTTCGATACCCCTTTTTAGGCGGTATTGTTATTTTACGACATCCCAATTATATAGAGATGTTACTTTCGATACCCCATTACGATGGTATTACTTTTCGATACCCCTATCATAGGTGGTATTGCGGCAAACATCGTACAACATATTATAACTCAAATATGTCATGTCTCATACGTGTAACAAACCATTTCCCCCCATTTTAAACATATAAACTTCCACCAATAACAAACAATCATGAATATCACAATATATCATACATGAATAGCACATTACAACATCAATTAATCAATTAATTCCCCTTTTAAACAAAAACCCAATTTTTGAATTTAGGTTACTAACAATATGCATGAAGTCAATTAAAAACTCTCAAAACCATATGGTAATCCCTTATCAAAAAAAAATAAATCATATATATATATATATATATATATATATATATCATGGAAAGGGTTCATAAAAAGTATTGTTACTCACCTTTTGAAGACCTCCAAATAGCTATAAGCGTTTCCTACTGCGAATCCTAACGTTTGCCAAGAGTTATCATCATCTTCCTCTTCCTAGACTCCCTCTTCCACAACTATCTCTTCTTAATCCTTGAATTTCTTCTCTTCTTAGTCGTTTCTGCGTTTCTAGGTGTAATTAGGGTTCAAAAAAGCACCATAAAAGTGTTAAGATTCTATTTATAGAGCCCCCAATAGCCCAAAACGTGTAAAAACGCGCTAAGCCCGCTTACTCTGCATATGGTGCTGTATTTCGCACATATCTTGAGTTATAGACATTCAAAAATTATAACTTTTATCTCGTTGGAAAGATAAAAGAATTGTCTACAACTGTTATGAAGACCACAAAATCTGAAACCGACGTTTAGATAGTCAAAACGTGGATAGAATTTAAAAAAATGGTTCTGACACTGGAACATAAATAGTGTGTACGAATTTGGTCATAACTTGAGATACAAGAATCAAATTTGGACGAATTTGGTGTCTATGGAAATCTAAGGGACAAGGCTATATTTCTTATGCAGATCTCGAATTCCAACAAGTTCTCTTTGGTTACGAAATATCAATCTGAAGTTAGGTATCTAGTCACATTATGTGAAATTGGGCTTAAAACACTCAAACTATCTATTTATAATGGGTAACACAGCATAGGCCTTGATATGCTTATGTTTCCTATCATTATTGCCGCATTAATTTAGTCCAGGGTAGGTTCTTATCCTTATTTTTATTTTATTTTTTAAAATCAATTTTACATTATTGTGGAACCCACTGGTTTTTTATTATAAAGAAAAAAAATTATAATAAACTCTTATACTACCCTTTTTTTTATTAAAATAATTATATTTGAATTTTTAGCATGTTACATTTCTCCCCTCCTTAGAGAATTTCGTCCCCGAAATTCATCACATACTCACACACATATTGTAACATATGCTGAAAACCAAACATAAAGGTTACCTTACCTTAAACAACAAGATCTGGGTATTGACATACAATGTCCTCTTCCATCTTTCAAGTAGTTTCCTTTGGAGTTAATCCTTTCCCATAACACTTTCACCAATGGAATTGTCTTGTTCCTTAGAGTCTTTGTGCCCTTGTCCAAGATTTGACTAGGCCTAGGCTTATAGATCAAATTATCTTTCTATTGTAAAGACTCAGGAGCTATCACATGAGACTCATCAGGTACATATTTTCTAAGTTGCGACACATGGAAAACATCATGAAGATTTGCCAATTGTGGCAGAAGAGCCAATTGATAAGCATTAGGCCCGACTCTTTTATGAATTTGGAAAGGGACCCATGAAACAAAGAATTAGTTTTCTGAATGACAGTGACCTCCCCATCCCAACTTTGGAGCAACTTTCAAGATTATCCTCTTCCTAAAATTCTAAATGCTTTCTTTTCTTGTCGACATAACACTTTTTATCTATTCTGCGCAATGCGCATCTTTCCCTCAATTATTAATCCTAATTGCGATCTCTTTGATTAAATCTGATCTTAACAATATCTTATCACCTACTTCGCACTAACATAAAAGGGGATCTACATTCCTAATCACATCATTAATATATATATATATATATATATATATATATATATATGTATATATATATATATATATATATATGTATTGTCATTAAATATTCCACCAGATAATAAATGTACAATTCATGGACCCTTAACCAAAAAAAAATATTTTTTTTAAAAAATTTAATTTTAAAATGAAGTCAATAATAACATTTATATAATAAAATCATGCACTTATGCATTTGTTTCTATCCATCCGCCTATAATTAGAACACCTTCACTTGTATTTCATCTTTATAAGCATTCTCACAAATTAAATTTAACAAACAATCCATAAAAGAAATTGATGTAATATTTTATATCATCCATACGTAGATATAATATCTCTTATGAACTCTATACCAAATTTCTTATATTCTACACAGAACTGAGGAATTTTATAAATGTTATAAATAAAGAAATGTGAAGCAGTAGCACGTTCACATACTAATTTTTAGCTATCCCAAAATGATAATTTCAAAAGAGGAAGAAATAGTTTCACTTTATGTTGATAAGAAGATCTTACTAAAAAGAAAATATGTGATAACAAAATGGAGAATAATGTTTAACAAAATTACAATTAAACTATGCAGACATTATGCAAAAACAACTGTAAAAATTAACACCACAATAGTATAAGAAACCAATTCAATCTCGATCTTTGAGTAGGCACATACTAATAATAAATAACATTTTTTCACTTTTTGTTAAGGAATATAAGTTTGTTAGGATTAGACATGCCATTAATCTATATGGAAAACAAATCATAGGGGAATATCAATCGCGATTAATACTTTGTCACTTGAGACGCAATTTGAAATTTCAAGGATAGTGATCCTCTAAAAATTATATAACAAAATTACAACATTATAATAAAATTTGAACATATGTATAAAATTCTTTAATACCACCTCCATTTTTATTCCCGACCACTGATACTTCTTTAAATCTTGATGCTTCTTGGTTATTCCTAGACACATGGTTAACGTTCTTTTATGTGTCTCTTCTAACATTTTTTTCCTCTAAGGCTCCCCTCCTTAGGGACAATGATCCTATTCTTAAACAACACTACACCATTATTATATAACACATAATTCTCTTGATCCAAAAGATATTTCAAATCCTTGTTTAAAAACCACACTCGCTTAATCTATTTCCTGAGGTCACTACAAATTTTCAACCTATTCAATTTCAAGTTTAAAGCCTTAAAAAGATATCCAAATTCATGTCTCTAGACTCTTCTATTAGGTTCATCTCTTGCAACTTCAAGTTAGACTTGTGCGGAAATCTCCTACTCCGAGTATCGACCACTACATTAGCCTTTCCCGGACTATACTTCAACTCAAATTTATAGTTCCTAAGAAAATTCATCCACCTTCTTTGCCTTATATTTAACTCTTCGTCTATGTCTCTGTCTCTATCTCTTAACAACCGTTTAAGGCTCTACTGATCATTAAAAACTTCAAGTTGTATCCCATACAAGAGATTTTCCTTTCCTAATCAGCTTGGTGAGAGGTAAGGCTAGTCTAGAGAGCTCGTTCATAACTTCCTATAATACTTCTCCAATTCTAGGAAACTTCTCACACTTGTCATTGTCTTAGGCTTCTTTCACCCTATCCTTGCATCTACTTTACTAGAATCAACCACTACTCTACTCCATTGATCTAAGCTCATCTATCCTAGGTAAAAGATACCTACCCATAATAGTTACTTTGTTCAATTGCATATTGCCCACATATAACCTCATACTCCCATCATCTTTTCCCACTAAAAGCACTCAAAACTTAATACAAAATCAAACATATTTTTTTAAAATTTATAAAATGAACCATAATTTAATTTAAATATTAAATATATATAATTCGATTCAAACTAACAAAAATAGAATTCATGCCACAATTAAATCCATGAGTCAGAGGAAGTTAGAAATATAATTACAATTCAATAAATTGGCCTCGACACGATGGAGGTGAACTTCACGCATGGGAGGAATTAAAAAAAAATTAATAGGACATTTCAATTAGATATGGAAATGGGTTTTGACAGTGTTGGCATAAGTATAGATGATGAGAATAGTGTAAACGAGAAAAGACCAGCATGAACACACATACAAAACTACCATTAGTAGTAATTCCTTATAGATTCAAGTAAAATAAATTTATTAAAATCAATTCATCATCAACATTCAAAAATCTCATATAAAGAATCAAGTACCCTAAATTCCAATTTTTTTTAATTTTTATAATAGACTGATCTACATGTAAAAATCCAAAATTAAACGTACCAAGGAAGGGTAAGCAAATTTTATTTTTACTCTCACACTCCAGGTATTACTGCCACATCACTATAAATCTCTACCTTACCAAAAAAAAAAGAGTATCTATCAATCCTTGAGCTCTCTCAACTAAACATTTATTACAGGAAACAACAAATGCAATATGGGTCGATACCAAAGGATCAATCGACGTTGGTTGTGAAGAAGCAGAAAAAGAAGAAGTTCTATCAGAGTGCTTTATGACAACAAGTCTCGATGACAATCAGTATTTACCAATAATAGCATCCAACCCAGACATAGATGACAAATAAGATCGATGGCATAAGCAACATCCCGATGCATAGGAAGACGATTTAAACAAGCACTAGAAGCAATAAGATTATCCCCATAGAAGTAGAAACACATGACTCAAAGGACAAACAAAAGATAGGCAACTCAAATTTCACACTTGAAGGATATATCAAAGAAAGTGCTGCTCCTAAATCAAACAATATAGTAACTTCTTCCCCTATACGAGTTAAAGAAATCAAGTCTCCTCCGGAATCTAAGCTGCCTCGGAATAATAGCGGATCATTCTTCTTGAATTCGAAAAGTCCCATGTGCTAAGGGTCCTAGGTAGCCACCACTCCATCAGTGATTGGCCTCCATTCCCCTACAGTTGACGGAGAGTCTCCGTCTGCCCTTGCGTAGCTCTGATCATGCAAACCAAAGCTGCTGCAAGTGCATTGTTCGTCCCTCGCCTATTAGTCTTATAAATCTGCTCACTACCTATGAAATATTGGGTTGATCATGTCCAATACCAAAGAATAACATGCAGTATTTATAACTCTAACAAGCATCCTATGCGCCCAAGTTTTGTTTTAGAAAAAGCCCCACTACCACAGTCCGATTTAGAATCGAACTGCTCTGATACCAAAAATGTAACGCCTTTTGTTACATTAGTAACCCAAATTAATTTCAATAAAAATCCTTTAAAACATTTATACGAGTTAAAGAAATCAAGTCTCCTCCGGAATCTAAGCTGCCTCGGAATAATAGCGGATCATTCTTCTTGAATTCGAAAAGTCCCACGTGCTAAGGGTCCTAGGTAGCCACCACTCCATCAGTGATTGGCCTCCATTCCCCTACAGTTGACGGAGAGTCTCCGTCTGCCCTTGCGTAGCTCTGATCATACAAACCAAAGCTGCTGCAAGTGCAATGTTCGTCCCTCACCTATTAGTCTTATAAATCTGCTCACTACCTATGAAATATTGGGTTGATCATGTCCAATATCCCAAAGAATAACATGCAGTATTGATAACTCTAACAAGCATCCTATGCGCCCAAGTTTTGTTTTAGAAAAAGCCCCACTACCACAGTCCGATTTAGAATCGAACTGCTCTGATACCAAAAATGTAACGCCCTTCGTTACATTAGTAACCCAAATTAATTTCAATAAAAATCCTTCAAAACATTTAATTAAAAAAACACAAGTCATAAAAATTTTCTCAAATAACTAAGTAGGAAAATACCTCATATTAAATAAAATAGTATTTACAAAGTATTGAAAAATATTATTAAATCCAATCATTTGAATAAAAACTAAAAGCCTCAAAACCGGGCGTCTAATTACAATCTGAGAAAAATAGTACGTAAACCAAAGGACGTCGTCCGCATAATACTCTAAACCATACTACATTACTAACCAACTAGCTAATCAAAGATAACTCTTCAGATCTCTAGATCCTCAACAGTGATGTCCTCAGGCTCTGAAAACAACACTTATAATGAGATATAAAATCCCAGTGCACAACAATACAGTTATAAAATGTTTCGAAAATAGTGTTGTTCTCAATAGAAGACGTGTGAACCTAAAACTCGCCCATGATATCCGCTAATTTTTGAAAAAAAAATATATTAAAATTACACATAATAACAACAGTAATATCAATAATTCAAAAACATATAGCATAAGGACAAATCACTTCAATACATCACATTCCACACACCAAATAATCTCGAAAATAATCAAAGTGGCTCGGAGACCTCAATCTTAAATTGGTCTCTTGCCGGCATGCTATAAATCTCACACATCACACAACAATGGCATCCCATTGTCCACCCCTACTCATGAGGAGTGTTTCGATGTCACCCTCCTGTCGGGGACATTTCTATTTCGATACCTCCCATGTGCACATGGCGGTATTTCTCCCTTTTCGACACCCCAACGTGTGGCGGTGTTACTTTCGATACCCTTTTTAAGCGGTATTACTCTTTTTCAACATCCCAATTATATGGCGATATTACTTTCGATACCCCATTACGGTGATATTACTTTTCGATGCCCCTATCATAGGTGGTATTGCGGCAAACATCATACAACATATTATAACTCAAATATGTCATGTCTCATACATGTAACAAACCATTTCCCCCCATTTTAAACATATAAACTTCCACCAATAACAAACAATCATGAATATCACAATATATCATACATGAATAAGCACATTATAACATCAATTAATCAATTAATTCCCCTTTTAAACAAAACCCCAATTTTAGAATTTAGGTTACTAACAATATGCATCAAGTCAATTAAAGACTCCCAAAACCATATGGTAATCCCTTATCAACAAAAAAAAATCATATATATATATATCATGGAAAGGGTTCATAAAAAGTATTGTTACTCACCTTTTGAAGACCTCCAAATAACTCTAAGCGTTTCCTACTGCGAATCCTAACGTTTGCCAAGAGTTATCATCATCTTCCTCTTTCTAGACTCCCTCTTCCACAACTATCTCTTCTTAATCCTTGAATTTCTTCTCTTCTTAGCCGTTTCTGAGTTTCTAGGTGTAATTAGGGTTCAAAAACGCACCCTAAGAGTGTTAAGATTCTATTTATAGAGCCCCCAATAGCCCAAAACGTGTAAAAACGCGCTAAACCCGCTTACTCTGCATATGGTGCTGTATTTCGCACATATCTTGAGTTATAGACATTCAAAAATTATAAACTTTATATCGTTGGAAAGATAAAAGAATTGTCTACAACTGTTATGAAGACCACAAAATCTGAAACCGACGTTTAGATAGTCAAAATGTGGATAGAATTTAAAAAAACGGTTCTGACGCTGGAACATGAATAATGTGTACGAATTTGGTCATAACTTGAGCTACAAGAATCCAATTTGGACGAATTTGGTGTCTATGGAAAGCTAAGAGACGGCTATATTTCTTATGCAGATCTCGAATTCCAACAAGTTCTCTTTGGTTACGAAATATCCAATTGAAGTTAGGTATCTAGTCATATTATGCGAAATTGGGCTTAAAACACTCAAACTATCTATTTATAATGGGTAACACAGCATGGGCCTTGATATGCTTATGTTTCCTATCATTATTGCCGCATTAATTTAGTCCAGGGTAGGTTCTTATCCTTATTTGTATTTTATTTTTTTAAATAAATTTTACATTATTGTGGAACTCACTGGATTTTTATTATAAAGAAAACAATTATAATAAACTCTTATACTACCCTTTTTTATTAAAATAATTATATTTGAATTTTTAGGATGTTACAGGGCTAGTAGACGAGCTCCAAATGCCACGTCATTGGATGAATCTTCTCATTAAGATCTTAGCAAGTCCAAAGACATGTCTGGACGAGCGCTTCTGTCACTTTAGTGGACGAGCGCTTGTGTCCTTTAGTGGACGGGCACTTCTGTCACTTTGGTGGACGAGCGCTTGTATCACTTTAGTGGACGTCCGCTTCTATTACTTGTGTTGGACGTGCGCTTCTATCACTTGTGTTGGACGTGCGCTTCTATCACTTGTGTTGGACGTGCGTTTCTATCACTTATGTTGGACGAGCACTTCTATTGCTTCCAAAAATCATTTTCATTAACGAAAACTTATTCCTTTTAATACAGGTTATGAAAAATGATTTTCTTCATGTATCTTTTTAATTGAGCTTCTTTGTGACTAAGATATTTCTTTATCTTACAGATCATCCAAGACTTAAATCTAAATTTTTCCGTTAAGCTTTTATCTTGATGATTCATTTGATCTCTGTCTTTGCTCTTTGACTCCTCCATGTGGCTCTTTTGATTTCTTCAAGCTCTTGTTTGTCTTTGCTCACTGAACTTGTTGATTATTGCTTGATACCTGTCTTTGTAATTTGACACTAAAACACTTGCATACATATTAAGTTGTATTTGTCATATATCAAAATCTCTAAGTCATTGAATCTAACACACTGTATGGTGTACACAAAACTTAAATAAATTTTACACTGATATTTTTTTGACAATGTTTTAACTTTTGGATTAAGATCAAAGAATGAATGCATAGTAAGAAAGCTAGAGGTTTAAACTCTTGGTTACTTTGCAACAGGATAATTTATGCACTCAAACTCAGATAAAATAATATTCAAATACAATAGAAATGTATATACATATAAAATAATATGAAATTTTTATTTTATTTCAAAAGAACAAATACTATATATATTAAGCAACTATAATCGTTTTATCAAAAAAAAAAAAAAAGCAACTATAATCGTGCGGCAGCACGAGTTTCTTAACTAATTCATGTGTTTCAGTGTTTGTTTACCATTTACTATTCGTCCTAAATGTGTTTGTCAATTTATGTCTTCTGCGAGTATGGAGTAGTGCACCTATTAATATGCAGAGTATATATTTGTGTTTTGATAGTTGTCTTTACGGGACTAGGTTGATTTTGTGTTGTGGTATAGGGGTGTTCGCGGATTGGATTGGATCGATTTTGAACAAAAAAGTCATCCGATCCAATGATAAAAACAACATGCGATTTGGATTGGATCGGTTTGCTTCATTCAAAAAATCCAATCCAATCCGATCCAATCAAATGCGGTTTGGTTTGGATTGGATAATTCGGTTTTTATCGATACATATTTACATAGTTGTTTACATCAAAGAACATCCAATATTTCGGTTCGATTTGGATTTGATCGAGTATTTAAAGAGTCATATGAATTTGTTACTTATTTAAAATAAAAATTAATTTTAAAATATTATATTGACAATTTCTAATAAGTGTTTTAACGGGATATACATGAATTGATATGCACTCTCATGTGTAAAGATATTTTACACCATCACCTAATTATAAATTGTTAAATCATTCTAAATGTTTGATTATTGTCCTAAATATATTAAAAGTCACTCATAACATGATTTATAATTGGTTAACAATGCAAAAGTTTTTACACTAACATTACATTTACATACCAATTACACTCTCTAATATAAGGACTAAATGATAACTTATAAAAATATAAAGACTAATAATTACTTTTATAATATAAAGATCAAATTATTTTCATTGAACTAAATAATTTCGGTTCGGTTTGGATTGGATCGGTTTTACATATAGGATCCGAAATCCGATCCAATCCAATGAAAAATTTCGGTTTTTTTCGGTTTGCGATTTTTTCGGTTTTCGGTTATTTCGGTTGTCGGTTTTTCGGTTCGGTTAGTGCGGTTGGCATTGGATTGGATCGGTTGATGAACACCCCTATTGTGGTAGAGATATTTGGTTGTGTTTAGGTGGCTTGTGTATTTTTAGATGATGGTACATTGAAGCATATAAATCAAAACTTGGGTTCCACAAAATTTGGTACTCTTTAAGATTACAGCGACATCTGCATATCAAAAATAGACAAAATTTAATCTTCAAAAACACAAGTATGTATATCAACTTATTAGTATCTAATAAAATGAATCGGATGAATGAATTTAATATATACTATTTTATAAGTATATACACAAACGGTTTACAAACATGAATAAAAATTAATGTAATCCATGTGAATGCACGGATATCTACGTGTATTAGTATCAACAAAATTTGATTGAGATGATCAATATGGTATGATATAGTTGGTAGATAATCGATTCTTTTAAACATATGGTTTGGAATTCAATTGTTGATTCATGCATATGAAAAATCATCCGTCGGAGATATCAACCCTTGTATAGATATATTATCGAAAGATTAGTCCTTCACCCACGACCGGTGTGATAGTAGATGACCGTCGCCTCATTTTATTTCCCCCTTTATCCAGCGTTCTTTTCTTTGACTTTGACTTTCAAAACTTCTATTTCTGCTTTCCACTGGAAGATTCTCTTTCTCTTTAGGAAAATCCCATCTCTGTCCATGATTCTCCCTGAAATCTAAGCTCGTGGCGTTCACCTCTGATTAACTGCACCTTCGGTACACCAAATTCTCAACTTTATTAAATTCCACTCCTTTCTCGTTTTGCTTTGTGTTCACTATGATATTTTTTTTCTTGGGTAATTCTTTTGTTCCTGATATATAGCTGTAATCGGGTTTCATTAATAGTTTTCTAATTTTTTGAGAATTACCCTCTTTTTGCTTTCCTATTTTGTTGGTGGGTTTTCTTTCACTTCCTTGAAAGTTGCCTCCTTTGTTTTGAATTTCATGATTTCTGCATCACCAAGCATGTGGTTTGCATTTGGGTTGTGAAATTTGTATTTTCGTTGCTGCTATTCTGGTTTGCGGTATTGGGTTGTCTTCTTTTTCCTGTCGACCAAGTTCACTGACCAACTAGTTTTAGTAGCTTACTTGATGTTTGTAGGATCATTGATGTAATATTGCTTATTAAAAATTACACTCTTCCCTGGGGTTTTGCCTTATGACAATGAGTATCTCTCTTATTCCTCTTCTTGTTTCAAAATTTACACCAAACTTCTTTTAGATTTATGTTATTATTGTGCTTACCTCTCGGGAGGTGATATTGAAATTGCACCAACCTCCCCCCCGAAAGTGAAGTTAGTATAAATGTATAATTTTTGAAATAAAAGTGGTGGATAAAATTACAAAAACGTTTTTTGAACATCTGAATAGTTGGCACCTATGACACCTAATTAATGATGTTCAAAATCTTGGTTGATGGCGTGTTATGTTTGGTTAATGGATATAGCTATATAGATGAGTAATTCGATAGCGGATAACTTTTTAACGATGTACACAATTTTGGTTAATGAAGTTTGGTGGATGGTTAATGAGTTACCCAATCTTGGTGTGCTCATTAACCAAATCCATCATGTCATTAACCATGATTTTTAACGTCATTAACTAGGTATTGCAAGTGTCATATTTTCTGATTTTTAAATAACAGAACTTATAGAATGATAGGAACCTAGAATAAACTAAGTGTATGTAAGTAGAAAGAGGGCATGCAATGCAGGGGATTATGACCAAGAGAGAGAAAATGAAAAGGTTCCTAACTAACTATTGAGGTGGGGAGTGTGTATGGTGTGAATTGTAAAAGGGGATATAAAAGAGAGAGTGAGAGAAAGGGGAGGTAGGCTAGAATTTGGGACTTGGGAGAGACTTGGGCACTCTCGAATTTGCCCCGTTATCATTTTCTTTACTTTTCATGCATTTCTTCCTGTATTTCCCATATTCAGAATCTGTTATCACCTTGATACAGATCCGATATTTGCAATAATACAGTGCTTTTCCATTCAGTTTCCTTGTTAATTTTCTGGGTTCCTAACATAAAATTAAGTCAAATCTCAAAGGGCGTCAATATAATTTTCTGTGTTGTTTATGTATGTTTTATGTAAAAGTGCTTTAATGTGGGTTTGGTTATTGTTTCTATGCTGAAAGTGAGTGCGGATAGAACGGAGGTTGGGGTTGTAACGTTGGTTTTATTTCTTTTTGGCAAGATTTTGATGGACTTGGTTTCATCTGTTTTTGTGGGTAAAAGCAGCATTATTCGAGCATGTTGCCTGGTTTTTTAGCTCTATTTCAGATAAGCGAACAAAACCACTTGTAAATTGTTTGTTGGGAGAGTGGACTTTTTTCTGACTGAGCTGGTCTTCCTTCTCCAATTGTTGGTACTGTTTGTTGCAGTGACGATTTCATTAATTTTTTAATTTTTTAATTTTTTTTGCAGTGTGCTAGTCAAATTCATTTTGTTTTCTTTTCTGTCGAAATGGATATTTATAGAGATATTTTGTAGTTAAATCATAACATTTTCATCACTTGTTTAGGCTTGATGCCTGTAACTACAATAATGTTTCAGATTCTGGTTTCTGTTGATATAGACACTTCTTGAGCTGTAATTTTCTTGTAGCAAATTTTACTGGGGTTAATATCTTTGCTACTTTGTTAGGGCCCATCCCAATCAGGAAATAAGGAGAATTGTAATAGTTAGTTAGGGGATTAGTTAATTAGTGGGAGAGGTTATAAATAAGGGAGAATAAGAGTAGAGGGGATTCATTCAGAATGTTAGCTTTGTAAAAATTGAGCAAAGGCTCGGTTGGAAAAGGGCAACCCTTTGTGAAGGGGAAACCCTTGGAGGAGAGTTTCTCTCCTTGTGCTGTTCTTTTTCAGTTCATTTCAAGTAATAAGATTCATTCTTTTCTTTTACTTTTCCATCTCTGTTCTTGGGTTCCGAACATCCTTGTATAAAATTAATTCATTGTTTCCCTAATATATTTTTATACTGAACCAGTTTGCAGATAGAAGTTCCACTTCATAATTTCCATAAAGGGGAAGCCAAGGCTTAGTCTTGGAAAATGGGGGCCACAAGCTCCAAAATGGATGACGATAAGGCACTCCATCTATGCCGTGAAAGGAAGAAGTTTGTCAGGCAAGCACTTGATGGGCGGTGCTCGCTAGCAGCTGCTCATGTTTCATATGTCCAGTCACTGAAAAATACAGGAACAGCTCTGAGAAAATTCACAGAACCTGAAGCCCCAATTGAGTCTTCCTTATACACTTCCACTAATGCAACGCCAGAGCCACATGCTTTTACTGATAAGACCCTGTCCCAGCACTCGTTCTCTTCGCCATCTCTGTCACAACACATTGATGCAGCTCAAACCTTCTCTCCAACTCCCTCTCCTCCTAGCTCTTGTAAGTTCCAAGTAAATCATATGAAATTTAGCAGTAGTTCTTCTAAAAAGGTTGAAGAAAAACCTCCTGTACCTGTTATAGGAACAGTAACATCATCAGATACTCCACAAAATGCCACACTTCGTTTTACTGAAAGGTCTGAAACACCAGCACTTGAAGATTCTTCTCTTCCAGCTGGAACTCCACCATGGGATTTCTTCGGTCTTTTTCATCCTATTGACAATCAATTTTCTTCTAAAGAGAAGGGCATGCACCAAGATATGAGTAATGCTGATGATATAACACGACTAAGGGAGGAGGAAGGACTTCCTGAGTTGGAAGATGATGAAGAGAAGGTTTCTTCTCGTAGAAGCGAAGATTCTCAGGATTCTGATGATGAATTTGAAGATGAGCCTGCCAGAGATACCCTAGTCCGAAGATTTGAAAATTTTAATAGAGTGAATGACCATGTTCAAGCCAATGCATTACCTGCCACAAATAAGCCTCTGACAGGGGATTCAACTTCTGAAGTTGAATTTGTGAATGGGGAGAAGGGGAACTCTCCTGATGTATCACCTTTAAAGACAGCATCTACAGTAGCTTCGCTTCCAACTGAAAGAAATAAATCAATAAAGAAAGAAAATCACAGTGAAAATAAAGTTGCCCCTAAGGATTTATTTTCAAGCATGAAAGATATTGAATTCCTTTTTGTTAAAGCCTCAGAATCTGGTAGAGAGGTTCCAAGAATGCTTGAAGCAAATAAATTGCACTTTCGACCAATATTTCCAGCGAAAAACAGTAATTTCTCTAGCTCTGTAATCTCTATCTGTCTACTGTGTCAGTTATCATTTGGCGAATGTTAAATTTTAGCAGTCCTTAGTTGGATTTGGATGCCCTCTCCTTGTTTTTCACTTGACAGGGTCATTTGGAGAGACATGGCGATAAACATCATGGACAGTACTAAATTAATGGGACTCGTGCTGGGTCTTTGTGTCTATCAACCTCTTCTCATGATTTGTTAGAGTATGTTAGTCTATACATGTGTATTGTAGGACTGCTCACAGCAGATCCCACCCAATAGCTGAGCTGTAATTAGTTAGTCGGTTACAACTGATTAGTGCTAAGCTCATAGTATAAATACACTGCTGCAAATGTTTCTAGGCAACAATTATCAATACAATACAGAATTCAGTTTCTTCATCTCTCTCTTCTCTAATTCTGTTATGATTCAATCGTGTGAAAAATTCACAGGAGAGAACCCAAACCCATTTGTTGAAATGTACAAGTAAAACAAAAACGATGAGGTCTTGTATGACATGTTGTGCTTTTCCCAGTAGTTTATAAACTATGCTGCTTCTGTAGACTACATATGACATACTCTAGAGACACAAAATGTCTGGCAATTCCTGTCCAAATGTCTGTACTTTGTAACTGAGATCCTGGTGCTTTCTGTACAAAATATCTTGTTGCGGTTCTTTGGGTTTAAAAAGTTTCAGTTTCAAAGAGGCTTTGAATTTTTTTTCATTATTATGTAATTATTTGAAGATGAAAAGCTTTAAAGTTTAAACAAGAGAATTCTTATTTGTAACAGATGGTTCTGCAGCATCCTCGTTTTTGAAGGCATGTTTCTCATGTGGCGAAGACCCAAGTCAAGTTCCAGAAGGTATTCCTCTATGTTTTTTAGCCTTTGATCTTTACCAGAACTTTGTTGATCATATTTGTTTGAACTTTGAACCAGTCTATTTGTTAGCTCAGAGTTCATACAGAACTATTTGTCCCAGCATTCCAGTATGAATGATGCATATCCTATTATTAAACCTTAGTTGTTCAAGAAATTGTTGGAAGTTTTATACCGAATTTCCATAGTAGTGGGTTTCTGGTCCACCTAAATTGTTTTTTTTTTTATTTTTTGATAAGCCAAAAAGTATATTAATCAAAGGGTACAAGGGTACCCTAACCCGTATACAAGCAAGAGATCTATAACAAAAGGAAGAACCTATGTAAATAAAATGCTCGATGAATCATGTTCTTAACTTTTTTGTGCTTATTTTGGTATTTAAAAACTCTCCAATATGCTGAGTGATTAGAAGCTTATCAAATGCTATCCACCTATAGTCATCGCTGTTTCTTGAAAACTGTTTTGCTGGAATTCTATATCTAATTTTTCCTATACATCTTCTTAGAACCTGCTCAAAACTCGGGTAAGTATTTAACTTGGCATAGAACAACATCGTCTCGATCCTCTTCATCCAGAAACCCTTTGGGAGCAAACTCAAAAGATGATATAGAGGACCTTACCAATAATCTCTTTGATAATTTTTGCATGATTTCTGGAAGTCATGCATCAACCTTGGATAGATTATATGCATGGGAAAGGAAGCTCTATGATGAAGTCAAGGTACCTTTTACTGTGTATATGCTTGATCCTTGTGTATTTTGGGTATGCTACGTTTTGATAATAGGATGTTGAAGAAGTCTTGTTTGGTTTGATACAGCTTGTTTTCATTTTATATGCGCACGCACACACATACAGACAAAAGGTACAGGCAATTGTGGTCATGATTGATGGCATCTCATTCTTTATAGTCTGTTTGTCACCCTAGACACAGTTAGACCAGAAACGATATGTTATTGTTTACAGATTTATACAACATTTGGTAAAACATTGGACTATATAACAGTATAAGCTTAGCAAAATGTTAACCTTTGTTAGCATTTTGATTTCCCATATATAAGGCTCAATAAGAAAGCTTGTATGACACCGTTTCCACTTTCTTCAGCACCAGACCAACACCACCACCCACACCAGTCCACCAGCATCAAATTGAACCATGGGTACCAGCACTGCCATCACCCGCACCCCAACCATCACCCCACATTCTATTGCCTTTCAAAAAATTCTTCAACACTTAACTCCAATATTAATAATTTTGCCCATTCAACTGCACACTAAATGATTGAAGAGAATCATTCTTCTCTCCAGCCATTGCAAACAATCACAAAACAGAGAAGAGAAAACCCCAATTTCTACAAATGGGTCTCTGCAAAACCCTAATAAGAAACACCCCAAAAAGGACAAACTGCTAAAAGAGGATGAAATGGGTCACCTGGGTTGCTGCCAGAATGGACGAAAATGGCAGCTGGGTCGCTTCGAAGTGTTGCAAAATGTATTCGCAAAAGCTGTGGCAAGAATAATCCTTGCTCTTGATACCATGTCAAGATTAGCAATGCATATGGAGAAGAGGAGAGGAAGAGCAAGAGAACAAAGGAGAAGAGAAAAGAGGCTAGGGTTCTCTATTGCAAAATGAATCAGCCAAGCATTACAAGAATTGGAAAAAGAGTAAAAATATATATGGAACAAGTAAAAGACTAAACTATCCTTAAGATAGATAAAAGAAAGTAAAATATAAAAGCACCTTTTTATCTAACAGTCTCCGCACTTGCAAATGATGGTATTAAATACTATTGACCTAATAAAAGCTTTAACTGTACCTGAGGGAAGCTTACTTCGATAAATGGATTGGTAGTAGAGTGACTTCATTTTATAATTTAAACGAAAAACCTAATGGTCTACAAACTTGAAGCTATGTAGTCTATCCCGGATAGCGGAGCGTAGGGGCCGACCCCAAAAATGCTATAGCAGGATAACGGGTAGCGGGATGGCCGCTACATTGAAGATCATAGGTATAGGATGACTGAACAGAGAGACAAAGAACTCATTAAAACAGAGGTTATAAACAAGAGGGATGACTGCCAGAATGCCACTGGGCTTGCCGGAAAGGTGATCGGGTACAAGAAGATTCATCCTTTCCGGCCATCTAAGTGAGGAAAAAAGGTGTTATGCGGCTGGTGTGAGGATGAAAGGCGGTGTCGTACGGCTGGGAGGGAAGAATGCAGAACTGAGGTGACTAACAGACTAAGTGAGGTAAGTGTAAGTGAGGGTAATTGACTTTTACTGGGTTTAAGTGAGGATAAAACTGACTTTTACTTGGTTTAAGTAAGGGCAAAATAGACTGACTTAAGTTAGAGAGGGCAAAATAGAACTTTTATGAGTGAAAGTAAGGATAAAATTGTAGGAACAAAGCAAGGGAAACAAAAAACCCTAATTCTAGTGGCAGAGAAGGTGGCAGCTGTGACAAACAGACGAAAAGAGGAGAACATGGGAGAAAACTGCCGGACCATCACTGGAAATAGGGTTATTTTGGGGCAAAACCCAATACCTTCACTGTCGCGTCGGGTTGCGGCCGCGATTTGGCCGTTACTCACCCCAAAATAAGGGAAACAAAAAAAACCTACACAGAAATGCCCTGCTACGCTTAATTCCGTCGCACAATAGTGCCACTCCTCTCCGAGATGGCGCAATAGCACCGCTATTGACTACATAGACTTGAAGCTTTGTAGACACCAACATTTGAGCAAGATATTTAAATTCTGAATACAGCAGTGCATTTCAAAAAGAAATCTAGTCAGATGTTTTCCTGTTATAAATATTACTAAACTTTTGTAGAAAAAAATTCTAAATTATCCTAGATGTTTTCCTGCACAATTTATGGTCGTGTTGTCATATCCGGGTTTCATCCTATTTCTAAAATTAGGCTCACACGTGATCTGAATCAATTGCATGGTGTCCAATGACATTTATTTCTGCCTATCTTGATTAGCTCCAATCCCTTTTATTTTGTTTTATAATAAATTTGGATAGATTCTAATAGAACCTGAACAGAATTGTTGAAGAGAAAATAGGAATTCTTTATTGAATTGGAAAACAGAGCTGAAACAATGAAAATAATCTCAGGTATTCAAGAGACCTGAACCCTCCACTTCTAGATTGATAAAAAACGATCCTCTCACCATTCCCCCATCTCCCCCATTAAATCGCCGCTGATCCCCTCTAACAAATTATCAGAAATTCCCTATCTGAAATCCCTTATCTCTATCCTAACAAACTAACAAAAATTCCCTATCTCTTCCTTTTATTAAATTCAAATAGAAATTCAAATTCCTAACTAACATAGGTTCCTTTTTCTCTCGCCTGACATACACCCAATTGATAAGGGGTCGCTCCCTATCAGATTCTCGATCTAATTTGCCAGATGCTAAGTCGAAGTTCATAGATGATAATTATTAGAATAGCTAGGCTTAACTCCACCCAAAATGCTAACTCATGGGAGAATGGTTGCCTAAGTCTAAAAGATTCTTCACTCATATATTCAATTGATGTTGGGCTTCAACACTTAACACCTCCCCTCATGTCTAGGACTCATTTGGAGCTTGAAGTCTGAAGCGCTCAACATCTTCGAGTAGCCCAACAACAGCGTGTTTTTGCTACTGTGTGCAGGGGCACACAATTCCTATTTTGACCCTAAAATCTCTAATCGTTCCCTCTTTTTTTTTCTTCTTTCATTATTTCGAAAAGTCCTTTTAGTTTTGCAAACCCATCCCGTTATTTCGAAGACACCGACTTACCGTTCTCTCTCGCTGCTCCATTCTCTGGTTCGGCGAGTTGAAATGTTTTCCGGCAACTTCCAGTGACTGCCAGTGTTTTCCGGAGAGCAAAGACGACTTTCCAACGATTCAGCAGAGTTCTTTGCATACCTCTGCATCCTCAACCAGTGACTGCAAGTTTTTTCTTCTTTCCTACTCTGTTACATAGAATCTAGATTGAATCATTTGCAGTTATTTGGAATGCTTAGAACCTAGATTATAATTTAAGTTTTAACCTTATGATGAATGCTTAAACCGTAGTATTTTGGTATGATGTCTGCTGAATCTTTGTTATTAATTTGGAAGTTATATTTTGGAATGATGTCTTTAATTTTGTGTATTTTTCTATTTTTGAGTATGTGTATAGTATAAATTATGTATACTGTTTTCTATTCTTCGCAGTAGTGGCCATCCCGCTTTAGTGGTTTTGGGATCGGCCACTCCACGCCGCTATCCGGGATTGATAACATAGATCTTAATATAGCGTTTCTCTGTCTTTTTTCTATTATCATTGCTTATTTCTATCAATTACAGGCTAGTGGGGTGATCAGAAAGGAATATGACATGAAGTGTAAAATCCTACAGCACCTGGAATCAAAAGGAGAAAAGACCTCTACAGTTGATAAAACTCGTGCTAAAGTCAAGGATCTGCATTCAAGAATCAGAGTTGCAATTCTCAGGATAGACTCTATATCAACGAGGATTCAGGAATTACGGGACAAAGAGCTTCAGCCACAACTCGAGGAGTTGATTGAAGGGTATGATTTTATAGGTTCTTCTTGTTTTACCAGGGCTCTATTTCATGCTGTCATGTATTGGCTATATATTGCATTATATTTCTGCGTTGGGACAATAGGTGCATCATATGAGAAGACCAATTTGCGCCTTTAGTAAACAGAATATTTGAGAAAAAAAATTCTAGAAGTTCTATTAATCTTGTTTGGTAAAAGTTGCTAATATTTGATCAAGGTAATTGAAACTTTTTTCTCTAAAGGCTATAAATTTACTAAATTCCATCATGGTCAATAATTGTTTATTGTTAAAGTCATTCTATTTCAGGTTCACACAACTGAAATACACTGTTTCAAATTCTTATCCATTTTTTCATAGTGGAATAGAATTTAAATAGGATTTAGGAGTAATCTTGTAGCTCAGTTCCTCCTCCTGAGGGTTATGGGTTAATGTGGATGAGTTTCTCTAGTGGAGATGGGCATGGTGATGCTCTTCATGGAATCATGCAGAGCTGCTGGCTGTGATAGTCTTGCTCTTGCTTGGGATAAGTGGTATAGAAGAGTTCTCCGAGTCTGACTGTCTTGAAGCAGTCCAGTTGTTGCGTGATGATTTTGCTCATCAATATCATGCTCTAGCTTCTATTATCTTGCAAATTGTGGAGCTGATGAGGAGACCTTGGATGGTTCAGGTTAATCACATCTATAGGGAAGCCAATACTGTTGTTGACTTCATGGCTAAGATTGGTGTCAGAAGGGGCTTGGGTTGGAAGCTCTGGTTGAAGGCTCTGCTGGATATGGATTCCTACATACTTCGGGATGAGCTGTGCTCTTCTGTTGTTTCTTAGTTTCTCTTTTGGTTTTTCATCTGTTCTCCTTTTCACCAAAAAAATCTTGTTGCTCAGTTGACAATTTACCAATACCAAGTTCTAAGTTAAACTTCAGTAGTTGACTTTACAAGGTTCCTGGCTTTTTGTTTCATAACTTGGTTGCTTCTACCATGAGAGACCTTACCAAGTCTATGACGTGCACCATCATTAATAGCCATTGGATGGGAGTCCCACATGTTTTATCTTGCATTGCCCCACATCAGATATATTTTTTTTTCCATTATGTTTCCCCCTCTCACCCTGCTCTGCTTGTCTCTCCCTCGTCGGTGCCGCTCTCCAACATCGTTGCGATCTTCACCATCAACGGAAGGTTGAGAACGGCAAAGTCCGGCGAGGGGCAACAGTTGAGCAGAGGTCACGGTAGGGGTGTTCATATCCAAACCGATCCAAAAGAAAACCGAAAACCGATTCAAAAAACTTGAAAACCGAACAAAACCGATGTCTATTGGATTTTTTTGGATCTTGTTTTGTGAAAACCGATCGGATCGGATTTTGGATTCATTTTCTTAAACCGAATCGATCCAAACCAAACTGCATATATAAAATCTAATATATATTTATTCTATTTTTTGCATTATTGATTTTTTTATTTGTTGGTTTTTTTCCTAATAATACTTACTAGTTTAATTTGTCATAATTTTTTTAATATGTTCCAAACATAAAAAAAGATGTTATGGAACTAGTTGATGATGAATATTTATTTATTTTGTACATATTTTATGAAATTATTACATGAATATATAAACAACTATATAAATGTTTAAGATTTTGTTCAATTTAGCTTGTAATCTTGATTATTTGATGTAATATAAATATGTAATGATGTGTAGGTACAAACCGAATGAACCGAACCGATCCAAGCCACATTTAATCGGATTGGATCGGATTGGTTTTTTCTAAGGAAGCCATCCAAACTGAACCAAACCGTATGCTCTTTTTATCTTTGGATCGGATGGCTTTTTGCCTCAAAACCGATCCAAACCGAACCGCGAACACCCCTAGGTCACGGTGCTAAACGCCCAGCACTCAGGTTTTCTGACTTGTGGGGGAACAGTTGAACAGAGTTCACACCTGACGCCGAAGGGGGGAGCAGCGAGCCGGAGGGGGGAGCAGCAAGCGACGCCGGCGCAGAAGGTATTAATCAGAGATGGCGAAGAACCAGAAGCGTGGTCCTGAACTGAGAAACGAGGTTTGCGAGAATGAGGTTGCGATTTACGAGGGAGGGGACACCGGAGCTGCGAGTGGCACCGGAGGAGGAAGGCTGGGGAGCAGAAATGAAACAGGTCACAGTTGAGGAAAGAGGCATCATTCAATTTCTCCCTGTCGTAGACTTTTGCTTTTAGATCTGATTGGAGATGGAGCTCGAATCGCCTCCTCGAACGCGAACCAGAACCACCACTCGGTCATGCCACTACCGTCTTGCTCCAGCTGACTCCATGCAGCACCGCCGCTAGCTGCACACTCGCAATCTTCTCCATCAATTTTGCAGTTCGGAACCTGATTCTTGTTTAAACTGTGACAGTGAATGGCAGAGGGGAAATGAAAATGAAAACAAAAAATCAGGTATGGATAGTGTATGATAAGATCTGGTGGGATTACTTGATCCAACGGTAATTAAACATGAGCACCATGAGCAACATGTATTGCTCTCACGCTAGAACTACCCTCGTAGCTTGGGGAGCGTTTGTTTCATGGTTTCGAAAATTATTCCCAAGAATAACTTTCCAATGAAAATAATCATGGGAATCTTATTCCTGAGTGTTTTTTCAAAAAAGTGTTTGGCTAATTCTTATAAAATTCCCTGGAACCTTTTTTCCCACCCCTTCCTTGGGAATAAAAAGATTAGTGTTGTGAAAACCGAACCGGACTGACCGGTTCAATCGGGAACAGACTATGTCTATGGTTCAGTTTGAATAGGTACCGGTGGTCTTGAAAAATCGGGAAAAAACCGGAAAACCGCTTGAATCGGGGTAGAACTGGTGAACCGGATCCGGTAATGAAAAATTGGCTAGTTATTGTGCCAGCTCCTTGCCGCCATGTGAACCGCCATGCGAAGCGACGCCGCCGCCACCACCGTCCCAATCCGTTGTTGAGACCATGGTGCTCACTTGTTCGTGGAGCTGCTGCAATGTGAGCTTTTAGGTCTGCCATCGAGCACACCAAGTGTTGTTGTGGAGCTTCATTGTGCGACGCATATAAGGAAGAAAAAGTTCTTTAGACTTTAGACACTTGTATTCTGCCACTTGGGTTTCTAGTTCTTCTTGCTAGCATCTAATAACAATTGGATTTGAGCTCAAGACTTTCAACCCAATAATAAGTCATTGAAGAAAGTCTTAACCCAATAATTAAGTTATACGATTTTTTTATAATATAAATATCTATGCATATATATTTATATGTACGTATATACTTTATTTAATAATTTATTTATTAGTCCTTCGGTTCGACCGGTGGAAGGGTTGAACCGGTTGAACCAATTGAATTATGATCCGGAGGTCTTTCCGATTCGATCTCCGGTTTTGTTCTTAAAACATTGAAAAAGATGGGAAAGTGGAAGTTATTTTATTCCTGGTAATATTTTATACTAGGGAATAAATTTTCTGTCTTTCTAACAAACGTAGGAATCCATATTTCCAACCTCTACATTCCTCGGAATGTGTTTAGATAACCTGAAACAAACACACCCTTAGGAACTTACTATTGCTATGCTTTGAATGTTGATCAATATGTTACTTAAATTTCTTGGGCATGGAATGTATGGTTTATGCATGTTCTTTACTCGTCTCTACTAATGTGAACTTATTTTGTGTTTCATGTGTTTCTATTTTGCATTGATGGCAGGTTAAGTCGGATGTGGGAAGTGATGTTTGAATGCCACAAGCTTCAGTTTCAGATCATGTCAACAGCATATAGCAATAGCTATGCTAGAATCACCATGCATTCAGAACTATGCAGGCAGATTACTTCCTATCTTGAAAATGAACTCTATTATCTATCATCAAGTTTTACAAAGTGGATTGGAGCTCAGAAATCCTATCTGGAGGCTATAAATGGATGGCTTAACAAATGTGTTTCTCTTCAACAAAAAACATCCAAGAAAAAAAGGAGGCCTCAACCTCCACTCCTGAGAATTTATGGTCCTCCAATATATGCCACCTGTGATATCTGGTTGGAGAAGCTTGGTGAATTACCTATCCAGGATGTTGTGGATTCTATAAAGAGTTTAGCGAATGAAACTGGCCGGTTCTTACCGAGTCAAGAGAAGAACCAGGGTAAAAGTGCAAATCATCCTCATATAACATCCTGGAAGGTTGATGCTGGTAGCGAATCAACCGATAATCTACTGAGAAATGACACTTCAGAGGACTGGATTTCAGACTTCGATCGATTTCGAGCAAGCTTGATTAGATTTCTTGGTCAATTAAATAGTTTTGCCGGGTGTTCTGTCAAGATGTACACCGAACTTAGACATGCCATTCAGAATGCTAAGAGTAATAATTACCATAGATGTAATTCTCAGGCTCAAGATTGTCATTTGAGTTCTCAATCACAAGATGGTCATTCCAAGTCACAGTCTCAAGCTGTTTAGTCTGAAAATAAAACTCGGAACAAGTAGAGGAATTGCATTAAACATGGTGAAGTTACAGGGTTATAGCTTGATGTTGAACTCGGGAACTATGACTTTCAGATACAAGTACATTGGATGTGGCATTTGTACATGAAAAGGATGGAATAAACTCTTTACTTCATATGATAGTTTCATACTTTTAATAAGCGGGAGTGGTTAGAGGATAGTTAAAAGCTGAAATTACTGTCTTCTGTTGATGAGTCATGTATATGCAAATAGAAGGCACTTGTATAGTGTCATTTTGGTAAACAAAGTGGCTCTGATAGGACTTGATTTTCTTCATCAAATATAAATTTGTGCATATTATAGGTTAAGATTATTTGAATTACTTGTGCTTGCTAAATAGCTTAAGAGAAACCCTCCCAGCTTTGTGAATTTATAGAACAAGAAATTATATAGTGTAGTATCAAATCCCTTTATTTTAGGGATTGAGAATATCTCTTATTTACAACAGATAAACTAGGAAACAAAATCATCTATATTATCAATATATCAAAAACAATCAAAACAATATCAACACTCCCCCTCAAGCTGGTGCATAGGTGTCATAAGCACCAAGCTTGTTACATATGTAATTTATTCGTGAACCCCATAGAGACGTGGTGAAAACATCTGCAAGTTGATCATTAGAGTTGACAAATGAAGTACTAATCTCCTTTGAAAGAATCTTGTCTCGAATGAAATGACAATCGATCTCTATATGTTTAGTCCGTTCATGAAAGATGGGATTAGAAGCAATGTGCAAGGTTGCTTGATTATCACAAATCAGTTGCATAGGACCCATCTTGCAAAACTTTAACTCTTGAAGTAGATGTTTTAACCATACAAGTTCACATGTAGTGAGAGTCATGGCTCGATATTCTGCTTCTGCACTCGATTTTTCAACTACACTTTGCTTCTTACTCTTCCAAGAGATGAGATTGCCTCCAATGAAAACATAATATCCAGACGTTGACCTCCTATCACTCGGAGATCCCGCCCAATCTGCATCTGTATAGGCAACAATGTTTGTATGACCTCTGTTCTCATATGTTAGACATTTTCCAGGAGATCCTTTAATATACCTTAAAATACGAGTAACTGCATCCCAATGACTATCACAAGGAGAGTTGAGAAACCGACTAACAACGCTGACGGCAAAGGCTATATCTGGTCTAGTCATAGTGAGATAGTTCAACTTTCCCACTAATCTCCGATATCTGCCTGGGTCTGAGTATGGCTCCCCCTGATTTGGCATAAGCTTAACATTCAGATCCATAGGAGTATCCACCGGCTTACACAATTCAAAGATCCCGGGTTTCTTCCAAAATATCAAGTGCATACTTCCTTTGACAAATGGAAATACCTGCCCTTGACTGAGCAACCTCAATACCGAGGAAATACCGCAACCTGCCCAAATCTTTAGTTTGGAAATGTTGAAACAGATGTTGCTTTAGTCTAGTGATTCCTTCATGATCATTACCTGTAATTACAATATCATCCATATAGACCAACAAGATAAATGACCTTTTTAGACGGTGAATGTTTATAGAACACAGAGTGATCGACCTCGCTACGAATCATGCCAAACTGCTGTATGACTTTACTAAACCTCCCAAACCAGGCTCGAGGAGACTGTTTCAACCCGTACAATGACTTCTGAAGTTTACAAACAAGACCCGACTCCCCCTGAGCAATAAACCCAGGTGGTTGCTCCATATAAATTTCCTCCTCCAACTCACCATGTAAAAATGCATTTTTAATGTCCAGCTGATATAAAGGCCAATAAGAAGTAGCAGCCATGGATAAAAAGAGACGAACCGAGGTCATTTTTGCAACAGGGGAAAAAGTATCACCATAGTCAAGACCATAAATCTGAGTATATCCTTTAGCCACAAGACGAGCCTTCAAGCGATCCATTGTCCCATCGGGACTTACAACAGATATATGATAAACTAGGAAACAAAATCATCTATATCAACAACATATCAAAAACAATCAAAACATTATCAACAGAATCATAGGAGGGAACAATGCATGTTATTTTAAGAATTTATTTGACATATTCTGGTAGGTGATATGAAAGTGTTCGGATTAGCTTCGAAAAATTGATTATTTCAATAATTGATTATACATTATGATCGATTATTGTTATTATACAATATAATAGAATCAATTTTATGTTTGGATATCCTACTTGTTGAAAAGCGACTTTTAAAATATTTTGTTTTGTTTGTTTGTGTAACAGAATTATCTTTATATAGTAAATTACAAAATGGGTATGAAGTTATTTGTATAATTGAATAATATTTGTTTGATAATTTTGTAGGGTGAAATGAAAAGAATGATATTGATTTCAAAATAATCTAAAAACTTTCTAAATAAGCTTCAAACTTATTGCTTATCTAAAAACTTTTCTCATCAAAACAATTATTTTGAAATTTAATCAGTTTATTAAAAATTACCAGCTTCTATTAAGAAATAGATTTTTGTCATGACAAACAACTATTTGGATAAAATTTAATCTTACCCAAACATTCTAAATCAATCTTTTATAAAATTCTTTATTTCAAAAAATAATAATTAAAAAAAACTTAGTCATTAGTTGAGCCTTGTTGTTTTTTTATCGGTATATTGTTATTGTTCATGAAATTTTAAGTAATAAGTGATGCTTAAGTAAAAGTTATATTTAAAGTGGGGACTTTGTTAACATTTTTATTTGTTCCTTTAAAAAAAAAATTAGATTACACTTTTTATCAGTTTTTAAATTTATTTATACAGAAAAATGTTAATATGGATATATTACTCCGATGTTATCAATACAATGTGAATTAGTCGCATAACCCAAAGGGTTGGCCTAGTTGGAGAACCATGTGGGGGGTCTGCCTGACTTTCTAAAGCCTAGTGTCCGATGATGTGGGTCTTTGTAAGATGAGACATCGTGTACACGGTAGTTTTAAAATTTTGTTTTGCAAATTGTTTTGTCTTTAGTAGCGTAGTAATGCTTAGAAAAACTCTTATTGTTTCCAAAAAAACGTGTGCTGTTTGCATTTATAAGTTCTCTCCCTTTTAAAAGTATGTTTTATCTTTTGAAAACCCTTTACTTGCATTTCAAGGTGGCTTCTATGTGGCACCAGCACAAAAAATGGTGCATGATTGATAGAGGTCAAGGGGAAGTCAAGTTTACAACAAGAATGTTATGAGGCCAATGATCAAGAAGCAGTTCAAGGACTTGGTGGATCCATGACAAGAGCTAGAATCAAGAAGGCCCAACAAGCTCTAATTCAAATGGTGGTTCTTATAATGGAAGCAAGCCTAAGTGCAAGTCATGAAGTCATGGAGCCCAATGATGAACAATTGACTTGTTTTGACTGTATCTTGAGCTACGGATCTCCGATTGATTCATTCTTTGGTGCATTGTAAAGATAAGGAAATTATCTACAAATCATATCTCAAGTCTCTTGACCTGATTCGACTTCTATCATGGTGAAAAATGGGTTGGAAGTTTAATACGAATATTTACACAAGATTATTAGACTTTTTATGTTTTGTTAATTGTGTGGTGGTTACACTTTTAATTTGAGAATAAGTGTGGCTGCCACATGACGTGTGTGTGTGTGTGTGTGTGTGTGTGTGTGTGTGTGTGTGTGTGTGTGTGTGTGTGTGTGTGTGTGTGTGTGTGTGTGTGTGTGTGTGTGTGTGTGTGTGTGTGTGTGAGAGAGAGAGAGAGAGAGAGAGAGAGAGAGAGAGAGAGAGAGAGAGAGAGAGAGAGAGAGAGAGAGAGAGAGAGAGAGAGAGAGAGAGAGAGAGAGAGAGAGAGAGAGTAATAAGTCATTTAGTGGTTGGATTAAAATAGTTTTAGTGGCTGAGTTAATAGGAGGGTTAAGTGAGTCATGATTAGGCTAGTTATATGGGGGTTATGGAATTTGTGAGAAGAAAAAATGTAATTTCGAAATTAGGCAGCCACACTCTTTTATGTAACATGCCAATATCATGAATAACATAACATGGAAGTTGATTTTGGATTAAATCCATTTTTGTGAGAATTTGTCCTCCTTGGTTCTTGGTTGAGTCAACCTTAGTTCTTATCAAGAATCCAAGATTCTTGTGGCGAACATCATAGACTTATCAAACTCTCTAGTGTGTGGCGCCATCATCATCTCTTTCTCATCCATTTTGTTTCTTTTTTCACTTTAATTTTTCTTACAAACTAGTATATGAAAATCACTTGATAAAATTCAACTATAAGATCTTCAACAAGGTAACCTCACCATTTGGTTGTCATCAAGTGGTATCAAAGCTTAGGCTTTGGTTGAATTTTTGAGTTTTTATTTTTCATTTTCTTCTTTGTTCTTCATCTTCTACCTTTCTTATTTTCTACCCACAAAAGCCCAAAACAAAAAAAAAATCTTGTTTTTGTTTGAAGGGAATTATTGTGTTATTGTGTTCATCTTCTTACTACCCAAAATCAACCAAAAAAAAATCGGAAAAAAAGAAATACATTTGAGTTTCTCTTTGCAAGCTTTTTTCTAGTGTGTTGTATGAATTAAAAAAAATTCGAAAAAAAAGAGAGGAAAGCAACACCTAGAATTTCAATAAAAAGAGAAGAGATAAAGTTCTATTTGGGCAATTTGAGTTCTTGAAAATATTTCCTTTTTTTCTTGTTTCATTATTCTCAAAAATTTTCCTTTCTAGCCTTTCCTTTTGTTTCCTTTGTTTTGATAAGTTTTGTGAAATTTTGTTACTTGAATTTTGGATTTTTGTGTGGATTATTGTTTGACTCTTATAAGAGCTAAAAGAGAACAATTGAGTGGAAAAAGGCAAGAGTGAAAATTACATCTTGTGTGGAAAAAACCAATTGAGTAAAATACATTTGTGTGCACAAGTGAGGGAAAGTAGTGAGGAATTTTTATAATTTCTTGTTATCTTTTGATATTGTGTGTTCAAGTGATGGCAACCCAAGAAGATAGTCCACCACTTTCTCCAAGGTTCACAACTCTTCATGCTAGAATGACTACTCAAATACAAACCCTTCAAAGGCAAATGGAGCAAATGAGTGAAAATTATGATAGACAACTTGTCGCTCTCTGATAAGCCTCTGACTCATCTAGTTTCCAGCTAGAAAAGGGGTAGATTTTGTGCCTAATTGGGCGAGTCAACCTCGCTAATCTCCCAAATTGGCCTTGTTTTGTTCCTAAGTTAGAATTTGATTCGTTTAATGCATTTTTAGTAGTTTTTAGTTTATTTTGAGTAGAATTACGCTTTTCGTTTCCTTTTGTTGTTTCAGGTTAAAAGTGAAGCTCTTAGAGTCAAGGAAAATGAAGAAAACAGTGGAAAAGCAATCCTGGAAGTTTCACCCCGAGAAACAGGATCTCGCCTTGCGAGCCTGAAGACCAGCCTGAACAGCAACAGTCACCCTTTCTGTCTCGCCTCGCGAATCACTATCTCGCCCCGCGAGCCTGAATGCCTGATTGTGCCGAAATGTCACCCTCTCTGTCTCGCCTCGCGAATCACCATCTCGCCTCACGAGCATTCAAATCAGGATATAGCCAAAACTGAATTTCGCCTCGCGAGAGCTGACTCGCCTCACGAGCGGGCGCAGAATCTGAAAATTATAAATTGCTGTTTTAGGGCAGATTGAAGGGAACCTTTTGTCAACCACTTGTTTTTAGATCGTTTTTGAGATTCTTTGGAGCTGCGTCTCCCTATTTTCTTTTCTTATTGTACAATCATGATGAACTCCAATTGTTTGTGTCTTGTTACAAGCATGAGGAGCTAATCCCCTTGTCTAAGGGATCAATGAAACCACCCATGACGGTGTAGTTCAATGTGATGTATGTTTCTCTCCTTTATCTCAATTCATGTTTTCCAATTCTGAATTTATTGCGTTGATCATATGCATGCGTAATTGACTAGTTAACGTGATGAGGCTTAATAGGCAATTCGCGTTTAGAACTTGAATTGGGATCATTGATTGAATATTGCACGAGAGTGAGTAGGAGATCAGTGCAACCTTATAGGGAACAAGATTTCATAGAGTTAGATGATTGGGTTATGAGACCTAGTAAGTAATTAACTCAATTGTTGAATACGTCCTATTGAGCACGAGAGTGTCATTAGGAGAATTTGAGGGTCCTGGTTGACATTGTAATTGAACTTAGGGAGGGAATCATCATCACTTGGGTACTATGCATGATTGGGTAGGTGGATTTGTGACCTTAGATGTTTAATTTCAGATTTTAATACTAATCTCTATTTGAATTGTCGATTTGAATTGCGATCCTATTTTCTCTCCTTTCTCAACCACCTGCTTTTACTTGATCAAACGTATCGAATTTCTCACGAATTGGTAGTCCAATCCCTATGAGAAGGGGGGAACACTTCAACCTCTAAGGAGTCCGTGACAAGTGCTCGTGTAAAGAAACCTATGGAAGCCTATTATAATTTGAAAGAAAGAAAAATACAAGTGGACAAAGAAAAAGAGAGTGAAAAGAATGAGAGTACTTTTTATGAGGAAGCACTAGTGCAATAAGTGCTTTTTACGTCAGTTAAAATTGATTTTTTACGTCAGAATACTGACTGACGTAAATACAGCTGACGTTAATAGTTAATATTTTAACGTCAGTTGAGAACTGACGTTAAATATAACACTATTAACGCCGCTTTTTAACAAAACGGACGTTAATTTTGTAAAAATTAACGCCGCTTTTTAAACAACTGACGTTAAACTAAAACTATTAACGCCGGTTCTTTAATACAACGGACGTTGATTTTGTTAAAACTAACGCCGCTTGTTATAAAGAACGGCGTTAAAGGTTTATTTTTAACGCCGATTGTAATAAACAACTCGACGTTAATAGTGTCTCGTATATTTTATAAAATACTATTAACGCGATTGTTTGATACAACCGACGTTAATAGGTTTTTTTTTTTAAATTCAGTTTTAAAATATCACTCCCCTCAGCTATCCCCTGCATTCAGTCCCAGAATACGAATATCACACACATTACAGAATTGCAAAGGAAAATTGAACAATGGGGGGACTTAAAACCAAAACCCATGTATATATATAAATAAATTTTAGTTCCAATGTCTAAAAAACAAAACTATCTAAGGATATATATATACATGTTATTAATTAGTTTCTAAAGTCTAACAAAAAAACTATTGATCTAAGTAGTGCGGAGGTATGTTGTCAATTCCTTTTTCAGCCGCATACTTGAAGAAGAATTCAGCGAAGCGCATCCTCAAGTCTCTTAACTCATCTTCTTCAATAGGCGATTGGTCGATAAATGCCTAGACACGTTCAAATAATAACAATAACATCAATGCAAGTCATCTTCAAAACTATAATATATAATTTAACAAGTTTTTTAAATATTACCTTCTTCCATCCATCCGTAATAGATGCGGAGATTATGTTCAGCATATGAAGCATCACATAATAGCCGCACGACCAACTGTCAGTTTGAAATCGAGACTACCAACAAAATTAATTTCAACGTCGGTTGAATATACACATAAATTAGTAATTATAATATTAATTATTTGATAAATAAACTACCAAACCTTGAGGATGTTCCATACAGGATTTGCTTTAGCCTTAGAAGTCCTACTTCTCCTGTTGGCGCAACTTATGCTACTCGCCTTGGCAAGCTATCATAAACAAATAATCATGTCGATCAATTAACAAACTCATATATCATGTGTGTAATAAACTAAAAACAACTGATATTAAAACTTAAATTAAATTTAAGATTAGTTACTTACATATTTACGACTTCCACCACCTTCGGTGGCGGATCATGGTGGAGAGAGCAGAAGAATATGACAGTATGCCTAGACGGGTGAAGTACGAACAACTGCCAATGGCGATCCATACAGTAGGGAGCCAGATATAAATCTTTCGGATTGTCTCCCAACATGTTCCCTAAGTATTTACTCAATGCATCGCCAAAGAAAGAACTCGGGCGAGAAGGATTGACGGATCTAAGAAACCGTGAACCGATGCAACACCCTTATCAAGTCAAGACGATGGAGATACCTAAGATATGAAAATGTGTGGATGTTAATTACATAATATATATATTGAAATTAAAATAAATTATTAAATGGAAAAATACCAAAAATAAATAAGTTATAAAATTAAAATTAACTTACGTGCACCGTAGACCGGATGACATTGCTTTTTCATCCAGGACGTTATTTCGCAGCGCGTTCGAGATCGTCACCAACGAAGGAAAATATCCTCTGTTGATCTGGGCGTGCCACCCATCCATCGTGATCCAATGGACATTCAAAAATCTCAAACGCATAATCCTCACCAAGTAAGAACAAACGAGTGATAGGTGACAGCGACACCGACGTCGACTTGGCCTTCAGTTTAGGAAAAATAAAATATATAAGTTTTCGATAATTAAAAAAACACAAGTAATTATTTGACTAATTTGGACATTAATAATGAATAAATACCTTTGCTAACATTTAGAGCTCACGTCGTTTGGAGTCCAACTCAAGCTCACGCCTTTTCATTTCCAACTCATGCTCATGGCGCTGGACTTCCAACTCCCGCTCCCTAGCTGCCAACTCATCATCCTCCACATGTGCCATACTAAAACTCTCTTTTGTGCTCACATGTGAAGCGTTGGCAAGCCCTGCGGTGTCCTGGGATGTACCGACGGAGGAAAGCTCTTTGGCAAGCGCCTGCTTGAATTCTGGGTTGGCTATTAAGCCTTGCATCAGATGTGTTGTAATATCTGGGTTGGACATGAGGTGCTGAGTAATGTCAGCCAAAATTGATGCTTCATTGACCACCCGCTTTCGTGAAGCAGACTTGCCATAATATTGTTTGATGGTCACGTTCCCAGGAACACCGAGAACCCGACCAGGATGGTCTTTCTTGCCTAGAGCAGTCATCAAGACGTCCTGCCATCCAGAAGGGACGAATGCGCCCTGGGAGGATTTTGCTTTAAGATCCATCTACAATGAAAAAAAATGAAAAAACGTGCAAGTGAAAAGTGTTGCAAATATCTATACAAATATCAATTGAAATCAAGTTAATTATTTACTTACAATCTTATCTGCCACTTCGCGAGTGGCATCAACTTTAAAAGATCCCGCCTTTGTCATGCGGCGGCTAACCGGGACATCCTCGCGGTCGATGTCCGACGGAGGACTTGATGGTGTGCCCTCGGCACCTCTCCTCTTTCAATCCTAGCAGAGTGTTCTTCCCGCTTCGCCTCACCTATCCGCCATCATCTCGCTGGATCCGAGTATGGTACCCACCCCGAGACATGGTGTGGCGGTGGACGTTCTTGCCTCGATTCTCGCCGACCCTTATTTGCCTTAGCCTATTCAAACAAAAACACATAATTAAATACAGTTAAATGATCTATAATAAGCATACAAAATTAACTTAATCAACCAACCTGAAATTCTCCATCCTCGTCGACTCCTGGCAAACATATCCCAAGTATCCCGATCAATCCAGGGGATAATCCGAGAACATTTTATCAAGCCGCTTCTTCCCGGATACATAGTACCTGGTAAGATCATGCTTGAACCCATTCCAACGCTTTGATGCCATTTTCATACATTTATGACGATGATCCTCGTCATTTGGCACAGATCCAAGCTACCTACACATTAGATACATATATAACAACTGGATGGATTATAACTCGGATAATTATCTAATAATGTAAATCAAACGAATGTAAAGGTAAAATACCGTGATAGCCTCCCAAATCTGATCCTTAACGTTCGTGGAACGTCATTCCGATGGTTGTAGTTGATGCTTACGTCTTGCTTCGCTTGTAGAAACACCCACTTATTAAATTCTTTTAGCACGAGGTCCCCGGGCATTTAGATTAGCATCGAAGGACACCTCAAGCTTCGTCCGCTTCCGCCCGTCCTTCTCTAGTTTCTTCAACGAGGTGGCTCCTCTACCCCGTTTCCTATGAGCCTGTGATGTCTGTATGGACAAAAAAATGATAAAATAAAGGGTTGTAACATTATAAACTTACATTAACAAGAAGGACTAAAGATAGTATATAACATGTAAACTTACACTAGAATCAGGCGTAGGCGTGATCGGGTCTCGCGAAACCCCACAAAGTGTCCTCCCGTGCATGTGGGCTATCCGACCGATCCATATGTATGCCTGTTCAGAAACAATATATATGTATTAACATAGGTTATAACTCAAAATAAATACAGAAGTATAAATAAAAATAACTAGATAGGTCCTGTAGATATACAAAACATCTATATATCCAATATAAGGACAATACGAGAGATTGAAAACTATAGTTTTTGAAGATTGCCAAGCATCAGCACGGCCTGGCCGTGATGTCCATCACGGCCGTAACGTGCCAACTGAACCAGACCCTCATAGGCAGAACTGATCACGACCTAGCCGTGATGAGCATCACGGCCGTGACAGATCAACCAGCAGAGCAACATGCACTCAAAACCAAAAATAGAGACATTCCAAACAATTCAAACTCACGGTTTAAAGTTACAACTACTGAGACTACAGTTTCAACATATACTCAAAACCAAAAATAGAGACATTCCAAACAACTCAAACTCACAGTTTCAAGTTTCAACTACTGAGACTATAGTTTCAAACCAGCAAAGCAACATGCATGCACTCAAAACCGTGAATAAAAAAATGTGCCCTAATTAAAGACTCACCAGAAATAGGCGCTCGCGTGGTGGTGGGGGGGAAGCTCGAGTGGTGGCCCACGTTTGATGTGGTTACTGAGAGCAGAGGGACAAGGAGAGTTAGTGCACGGGAAGGCCAGGGGAAAGAGAGATGTCAAGTTATTGCAAAGAATGAGCGGGAAAGACAGAGTTAGGGGTTAAGAGTGTACCTCACGGTGGTGGCGAAGAAGCCCTCGCGGTGGTTGCGGTGGAGATGAGATCGTGATTAGGGCAGAGTGAGAGCGAGAGTGAGGGTTGAGCGTGATGAAAAAAGAAAAGACGTACAGAGAAGTGGAGAAGGCGCGCGGGGGTAAACGTTATAATTAAAATAAAACAACATTTTACGTCAGTTTTTGGTAAAACCTGACGTTGAAGATCATATATTTAACGTCACTTTGTCTTAATAAACGGACGTTAAAAACTCTCACACTTATTACGTCGAGTTGTTAGTAATAATCGACGTTAAAGGTCATATATTTAACGTAAGTTGTATTAAGAAACCGACGTTAAAAACACTCACAACTTCTTACGTCGCTTGTATTACACAACGGACGTTAAAGGTTTATTAGTTTCTGCAAAAACATTCATTCCCTTGACTACTTGTGCTACTTACCCATTCACCTTTGTACCTAATCCTCTTAATGAGCATTAAGTTTATAGATAAGTTTTCAAGAAAATCGAGAATAACTTAGTAACTTCATCCACTTTGCTCCTATAAATAGCTTCCTTCCATCCTTTTAATTAATTTTCAGCTTCACAATATGGCTCTGCCGTGGAGATTAACTTCATCACTCTTTCTTCCTATTCCTAGACTCAAAGGTCTTTGTCTTAATGGTCAAACAACTTATGAGTTTGAGTAAATTACATTACATGGATATTAAGGTTGGGTGAATCACGTAATGTGATTCTCTCACTTTATTTCATCCCCGTCATCCCTTTCACTTTACTTTGGAAGCAAGTGATTGTGGATTCAAGATGATGCATCAAGGAACTCCACTGAAGAAGAAAGATGCAAAGATCCATTTCACTTTGCTTTCGCTGCTAGTGACTGAGGATTTACTTTGCATCTTGGAATTCAAGTGAGGGAGGTGATGCATCCATTGGAGTTTCTGATGACAGGACTGAGAAGAAAATGATATTGATGCAGAAACTTTTTTATATTTTAGGGCTATGTTGCAGAAATTTTTTATCTTTTAATCATGTAATTTTAACTTATGAATCGCTTCAATGTCATACGATTTGATTATACATATAACTTGTTTTATGTTAAGTGTTTATTTATTTTAATTTGCACAATAATTTGTTTACTAATTCAAGCTAATTAATAAAAATTAAAAATAAACTTGTATAAAAAAAAGGTTTAGAAATAAACTGCAGTACTATATGGAGTGATCTGCGTTAAGAGGGACAACAGGGACATGACAACCAATGAAATGAGTTTCATAATTATTTACGTCAGTTATTTATAGAACTGACGCAAATAGTTTACCCACCACCTCATTTTTAACGTCAACTTAATTGATGACTGCCAAGTTCCCGTATATTAATTACAATATTATTTCCAATATTCATTCTGCACGTTTATAATATATAGGATTATTTACGTCAGCTATTTATTTAACTGAAGTAAAAATCAAACTTTTAACGTCAGTTTTATAAAAAACTGACGTTAACAATTAATATTTTTTATTTGAAAAACACTTTTAACGTCAGTTTTTTTAAAAAACTGACGTTAAAAGTGTATAGATATCTGCAAAAACATTCATTCCTTTGACTGTACTGTGCTACTTACCCATGCACCTTGTAACTCAATCCTCTTAATGAGCATTAAGTTTATAGGTAAGTTTTCAAGAAAATCAGAATAGCTTAGTAACTTCATCCCCTGCTCCTATAAATAGCTTCCTTCCATCCTTTCAATTTTCTGCTTCACAATATGGCTCTGCCGTGGAGATTAACTTCATCACTCTTTCTTCCTATTCCTAGACTCAAAGGTCTTTGTCTTAATGGTCAAACAACTTCTGAGTTTGAGTAAATTACATTACATGGGTGATAAGTCTGAGTAAATTACATTATGTGAGTTGCTCACCTTATCACCTTCCTGGAGAATCGATTCTTTGGAGGGCTAATCGGGTGCTCGGGGTCACAGTTCCAAAACCTCGGCTTTGGCAGCAAGTGACTGTCTTGGAAGTCTCTGGAACCACTTGCCTTTGCTTGAAACAGATCTAGTGCACCTGTTTTTGCCTCTTTCTTGAGCTCTCTCATGCCCCCTGGTTTTAGAGGTCTTCGGAGTATAGTTTTCCCTTTGGCATATTTCATAAAACTCTCTGATGGGATGTAGCTTTAATGTTTAGGATTTTAAACCCTTTCAATGTAACTTTTTATAGGATTTTAAACCCTTTCAATGTAACTTTTTATAGGATTTTAAACCCTTTCAATCTTCTATCAGATCGATCAGATTATGATTCTTCATGAATGAGATCCGGTTTGGGTTATTGATTCAACTTATAGTTTTCAAAACAGAAACACAAAACATCAAAGCAATTCATGTGAAACTGAAACTTTGAGGAAGGCAATGCGGAAAGGATCCTATACTAGATAAAAAAATTTATTAAAATAACCTTTAACGTCTGTTGATGTAAGGACTGACGTTAAAAGTGAAGTGACTCACTTTTAACGTCAGTTCTTTATAGAACTGACGTTAAAATCTTCGATGTTAACGTCAGTTCTATAAAGAACTGACGTTAAAAGTGAGTCACTTCACTTTTAACGTCAGTCATTAAAACAACTGACGTTAAAATTGAATTAATGAACTCTGATATTTACAAAACTGCCACCGCCTCCTTTTTAACGTCTAGCTTTTGGTTAACTGACGTAAACCTTTACCGTCTAATGTATATTTTCCACTAGTGAAGAAAAGAAAGATGAGAGTATGGAAAAGAGTGAGACAAGAAAAAGATGAGAGAAAAACAAAAAGTGAGGAGGAAAAAGTAATTGCTTGTTTTGATGCTTTTCCTAACTCTTTTCCTAGTTGTGTTGATTCTCTTTTGACGGAAATCAAAGATGTTCCTCCATTGGAAGCTTGCAAGACAATAGATGTAATTGAAGAGTTAATCCCAAGGGAAGTACCCCATGGTTTGGGAACTTGCATGGTTTCCCAAAAGCATGGATATATTAACACAAAATTTAGTAATATGCTTGGTAAATTGCATGGGTCTTGTTATTCTTCTACATTTGATAGGAATGAAAACTTGCTTGATGAATTGCATGACTCTTATCATCTTCCTAAGATTGATTTGAGAATTATTAACCAAGACTTGAGTGAATTCCTTGATAAATGTGTTGTTGTGCTTTCTAATGTTCATTTGATTTATCACAACAATTTTGAGGAAAGTGTTGGATTACTTAGAGAAAGTGTGTTTGCTAACTCTCTCACATACTCTTTTGTTCAAAATAAAGTTAGCATTTTGAGGTTTGTTATGAGCTCAAAAGGTTTGCATGTGATAATAATTGATGGGTTAACTACTATTCCCCTTCTTACTCTACCCATTCTTGCAAATTCTTTTAAGCTTTCATATGATGTCCTAATGTGTTTGAGAGGATTGTCTTGTTTCAAAAAGAACCATCCATTGTTTGTGATAATGATGATTTCCATGAGGCTCAACTTTCTTGGGAGCCTTTAAAAAGAGAAAGTACGTTTTATTTTATGACCATGTTCAAGCCAAGAAAGGTAAACTTGAAAGTAGATTTTCACAAGAGGTATAATTTTCTGCTTACTCTTATAATTCATTACCCTGGCTATGAATGTGTTGGGATGTTGATTGTACAAGATGGAAATGTGTTACACCTAATTGCTACATTTGATGGTTTCTATCAATTTCCATTTGATCCCGGAAGTTGGGTGTGTGTACATAAAAAGAATAAAAGGTTTCCTAATAAAAGGAAATCAAAGGTCCACCCTAGAAGAGATGGGCTATTGCAAGTTGTAGGGAAAATAAATAAAAATATATTTGATATTGACTTACCTTCAATGTGGCATCTATGTCTTTTATTTGATGTAGGGATTGAAGTAATAAATTCGAGGACGAATTCTCTTAAAGAAGGAGGGTATGATAGAGGCCGGGGGTGGGGGGGAGTCAACTTTGCAACAAGAATGATATGAGCCCAATAAAGAGCATGGATCAAGAAGCAATTTAAGGACTTGATGGACCCATGACAAGAGCTAGAATCAAGAAGCCCAACAAGCTCTAATTCAAATGGTGGTTCTTATAATGGAAGCAAGCCCAAGTGCAAGTCATGAAAACAAGGAGCCCAATGATGCACAGTTGACTTGTTTTGATTGTATCTTGAGCTACGGATCTCCGATCGATTCATTCTTTGGTGCATTGCAAAGATAAGGAAATTATCTACAAATCATATCTCAAGTCTCTTGACCTGATTCGGCTTCTATCACAGTGGAAAACGGGTTGGAAGTTTAATAGGAATATTTACACGAGATTATTAGACTTTTTATGTTTTGTTAATTGTGTGGTGGTTACACTTTTAATTTGAGAATAAGTGTGGCTACTACATGATAATAGAGAGAGAGAGAGAGAGTAATAAGTAATTATTGGCTAAATTAAAATAGTTTTAGTGGTTGAGTTAATAGGAGGGTTAAGTGAGTCATGATTAGACTAGTTATGTGGGGGTTATGGAATTTGTGAGAAGACAAAATGTAATTTCGAAATTAGGCAGCCACACTCTTATATGTAACATGCCAATATCATGAATAACATAACTTGGAAGTTGATTTTGGATTAAATCCATTTTTGTGAGAATTTGTTCTCCTTGGTTCTTGGTTGAGCCAACCTTAGTTCTTATCAAGAATCCAAGATTCTTGTGGCGAACATCATAGGCTTATCAAACTCTCTAGTTTGTGGCCATCATCATCTCTTTCTCATCCATTTTTGTTTCTTCCTTCACTTTAATTTTGCTTACAAACTAGTTTATGAAAATCACTTGATAAAATTCAACCAAGATCTTCAACAAGGCAACCTCACCATTTGGTTGTCATCAATGATTGCACCATAAAGTGAATCATCCAGGACCAACCAAAATGCAACACGGCATTAACTTTTAAGTTGGAAATTTGACCAAGTTAAGGTTTATGTATTTGCATATAGGGTTTTCTAAATGTTATATTTGTAATTATAGTATATTATAATTTTATTAAAAGAAATTAAAAGAAATATACATCTATCGTCCCCTCCAGCAAATGCCCAATCCCTAATCCCCCCTCTGATACTCCTTTGACACCCCTTATGCTTCTCCTCGTGCTTCCCCAGCAATCCCGACGGTGATGGTGCTTTGTTAGGCACGGTGGACCTGGATGGCGAGGCGTCGCGGCTGATGTGGCGGACCTGGACGGCGATGCTTGGTTCTCGGCTGACACGGTGGTTGTTTTGGGCGGGATGTGTGCGAGGAGACCAGATCCGGTGGGCCACACACGGTGGTTGCTAGGGAATACGGTTGGTAATAGTTGATGAGGGATATGTTCATGGAAGCATGTAATTAGGATGAAATTATATATGTGTATAATGCTTTAAGGTTATGAAATAGATAATATGATTATATGATGGGTATGAGAAGATGGGATCTCACAAGTTGTGTATAAGGATAAAAATGATGCTATGACAATCTTGTCTTAACTATAATATGGTGTTCTTGTGAATTTTTGGGTATGGTTCGAATATCAGAACCTTTTGTATTCTTGAATTTTTGGACGTTGAGCGTCAATTCTATTTCAGTATTTTCTTTTTGGTCAATGATCAGGAGTATACCCCACCGGAAGCGGGGACTAATCTCCCGCGGGAGAATGAATGCACCTGAAGGCGGGAAACCCCCTCCTAGCGGAAATTCGCTCCATACGCAAGAGCTGGGATTCGACTATTTCAATATAATTAGGCTCTAAGTATGGCCTATGAGTATGGCTCGGTACACCTGCTGGCATGGTCCCGACGGTGGTGCTGATGCTGCTGCCTCACTGTTGCTAGATATACTCCCACGACGAGGACACTGGAATCGTAGTCGGTAATGAGCATTATGACGAGCATCATTCCAGCGAATCACTGGAGTTGGAACCACCATCTCTGAATCGTGAGCTTCCCAAGGATACAACGGTGGTATGGTTGGAGGATACCAAAACACTGGAAAAGGAAAGGTCTGTCCAAGACGGAATGTCCCGACAAACCCAAAATGAGGTCCCTCTCCCAACCTCACGTATGCAGACACTGGACCCGTATATACAACGAACCGGGTAACTGGGTCTACCAGCCACCCTCGGTCGTAGTGGAACTCTAACTCAAGAGTCCCTATTAGTGGGAACTCCGAAGGTCCCGTCATCCACTGATGGTTTAGGTGTGGCATCCTGGTCAACTGGATCTGCTTCGCGAACAAGGATAAACACACATAGAAAGTAACAGGGAGATAAGAAACTAACTATCATCATAAGCGAAAAAGGTTACATAGTAGATATACAATAACAGCACACAGACATGCATCACAGAGTAAGCACATAAAGATAGCAATCATCCTCGAGATATATTATCACCCTCTGCCCTTTGCGCTCATGCAACTGATCCTGTATGCTGATGTGGCCACCACACCATCCTATCACGCATCCCTCGTCTGATTAGGGAGATGAGTCAGTCGTCCCAGCGGCTCGTCCATAAACAGTGATGTACACCCCCATTCCCGTTAAGGCTCTCATTCAAAGAATGACACTATTCCCCCGTTCCCGTTAGGGAATAGCTGCACAATATAAAAGTATCCCCATTCCCATTAGGATACGGGACGACTCAGCAAGGACTACAAGAGTATCACGGTAGTTTCCCCCATTCTCGTTAGGGAACTGACCCGTGACATCCGGTATCCATAATCGGATACTCTGACCTTGAGTGTTCCACTCACACAGCTGTGAATAACACCATGCATCTATATGAGTCTCATCGACTCGTATCGGGTAATAACCTAGTGCCTCAACCTTCCATCCTTATCTCATATCATATCTCAGTCACACCACATAAACTCATCACGAATAAAATATTATTTAATTTGGTTAGGCACAACTTAATCTTATGTCGTACTCTCCCCAACATGCATCCCTCCAAAATATCATATGTCAATGCCTAGAATACCAATTAAGAACATAACGAAAAATATCGTATGTTATCACAGAGCATGTTATCAATAATAAAATAATATTGAAAATACTCATATATCACAGATAAGCATACCAAGCATGTTAATACAAACGACACATAGCAAGCAGCTCAACGGGTAAAATCACACAACCTCAAATATTACAAAATTAACCTAACGGCGATAAACCTACAATCCCGATATCATCATTGGTACCACTAGGTAGTCGCCAACATGATATTGACATTGTCGATTACTCGCTCACAAGTAGGTTTATGTCGCCCTACGTCATTATCGTAAAATATACTACTTAGCCATTTCCGATGATATGTGGCTTCTTTCTCCCACCTGAGATGCACGTAGCTAGCTTTGGAACCACGAAACGAGCACTCCTCTTTTCCTCATGAATATTCCACGCTCAGTTCTAGGGTCTTCGGACCTCCGAAAACTCACCTGAATACATAGATACGAAGCACACGTCATAGGTAACCCTAATCTGAAACGAAAAATTGAAACCGATAACCGAGTAAAGAGAAAACTTAAAAAGAGCATAGGCTTACCTTAGCCTAAGCAAGAAAAGAGATATAGGGTTAGGAAGCAGACATCGCCACAAGTACCGTGATGTATTCAGAATCGTGATACGATAGGCGGATTGATCATACTGAGCTCCAGAAGATTTCGCTCTCTCTAACTCTCCTCTCTCTTTCTATCTTCTGATTTATGCTAAGGTCCATGGAGACTTACACCCTTATGCCGATTTTTATTTTTCAAAAATTCCCTGCCAACGCTCGAGCTCCAGGTTGTCCCACGTTTGAGCGTTGAGACTCCTTTTGGATCAAGTCGTTGCCCCCATAGTCCACGTGTCCAATCATTGTGCGCCACGTGTAAAATCAAGTCATCTCTGTCTGGTTGACTATCCACACTCAAGCGCCCATATGGCCTGTTATCTTGGGTTCCTAACAAGGCCACGCTCAAGCGTGCTAGCACTCAAGCACCAGTTACATGCACGCTCAAGCGTGCTAGCCTAGACAGCAAACCCTAATTTCAGTTCTCATCCGATTCGAAGCCGATTGATAGTGTACTTTTCATACAAGGTTCTATATATTTAAACTTGCATATTAGACACATAACTAAGGTCTTAAAACATGGATGTTATAAGCTAAAAATCCCTAAGTATCCATATAGAGCATCCTGTAAGGGATCTAAAGGCGTTGAGCAAGACATCTGTACATAATATATACATCAAGTCTATAGAGTACTGTTGATCCCATTAAAAGGATCATAAACCTACAAAGCTATACTGATCGGTAAAATACAAAGAAAAGGACATATATATCATTGGTATCAGAAAGAAAGATATAAAACAAGATACAACATCTACCCGCCCCCTCTCCAAAATACAAGATAAGCTCTTAGAGGCTCTCTTAGAAGACGCTAACGACAAACCATATCACATACGATACGGGCGTCTGGAGCTACCCTCGCCCTTGCCGTAACAATGCCTATAAACCATAGTCCTCACTGACTCATCGTTGCTCATGACAGCCCTCTTGTGACGGTAGTGGTACATCGTCTGCAAGCTCCTCCTCCTCCCGCCTCTGTCCACTATCCCAACTCCATGCGAGCTCGAGAATGATCCATCTGGTTCCACATGTCATCCGAAAACTCCCTCTGGCGGGGTGGAAACCATAAGGGAAGATGTTGGGAGATACAATACGAGCCAAGCAAAGTAAAGAAAAGTCCCCCTCCTAAGTGGATGTAGATGCTGAACGGCCCGACGTAGCACAGGAAGAACTGTGAGTGGTCGACCTGCCACCCACGGTCATCATGGTATACGATATCAATGTCCCCCAAGATCTGGACCCTCGGCACGATCTTCTACAGATAGTGCATTGGTCTATTCTCTGGTCCGATCGCTGAAGCGGTGCGGCTGCTGTTGCTCATCTATCGAACGATACATACAAAGAAAAAGATATAGAGAAGGGGGATAAGAATCTAAACATCACCATAAATAGGGTCGAGGCACAATACAACATGTTATCATATAACACAGATTCACAGATAACAAACATCTCGCAAGTCAACCATTTGCAAACATCATCGATCCACATCATCACTCATATGCATGTTGGTCGATCTCTCTCTAGGGATACTGATCTCCCCCAGTCATTCTCTCTTTCTTGGGCTTTCCATCGCCCTGAGAATGCCAGTTGGTTTGTCCCGGTAACAAATCCACCCACCGTGAACAATAAGGGTGCTTCCCCCTATGAGCTGAACTCCAATTGGGGTATCTTGGTCGCCTCAAAAGGTCCACCTAGGACTGGAATACTCTGGGCCCAAGCGTCTAGATAGTTGAGTTCCATCTCAGACCACGACACAATAGGTACAAATCATTGGTCACCAACGGTATATCCGAACCCGACTAAATCCCCAAGGTTCCCTGAACCGTCCCGCTCGCATTCCGTACAAGTACCCCGGGACACCAACCTCGCTTGACTCCCAGTCATACGCTCGCCACTTTGGCAACATGATGCAATGCATAACCTTCTTAAGTTGACAACGGCACATAATCCTACACAACCACACAATGCCCGAAGGATCCACAATCCACATTCTCATCTCAGTCCATACAAAAAAATCAATCTCGATACCCATGTACTACAACTTTAACACAGATCATATAATGTACCATCATGGTGTCAACTAGGGTTCTAATAGCACAATCAACATATATCCTCAAAGACATCGAACACATATTTAATATCAATAAAATAAATCAAAACTAACGTAATAGGCATGCTATTAGAGATCACACATCAAACAACACTATCAACCATCATATGGCAAATAACACAGTCAACCTCAACCAGAATTGTCTAACTTAGGGTTTTGCCCTAAAGCCGATAAGTCTACGATAATTAAACCCAAAACATCATTTTAAAACAATTTCAATGAGGGTTTAAACATTGTCAGCTACTCGACAACCTGTAGGGTCTGGGGCACCCTACACACACACACACAATATAACATGTATTATTATGCTTGCCTCCACGGCGAGTTAGTGACTTTCTCCCCTCCTTGTAAACTCTCTTACTGACACCTTGAACTTTGTGAAACAAGATCCTCCCTTCCTCTTAGCTTCTGCCACGCGCCTCTTGGAACTTCTATGTGCTCCGAATATTTCCCTAACACATGGACAGGGTCCTGACAATGTCATAAACCCTATTCTTGCAACAGTTTTACAAACAAAGACATAATTGAAGAAAGAATCAAGAAAGAAGGGAAGTTACAATGTTGACGTGTTGACAAGTTAGGGATTCAAGCATTACCTTAGGCGATCATTGAATCGAATGTAGCTATTTGTTGCTGACGTTTCCCAGATCACGAATTCGATATCGAAAACACGATCGTACAGCTAAACCTACCACATGCAACACTTTTTCTCTCTAGAGCTTCTCACCCTCTCTCTAAACTCTCTGGTCATAGCCCTTGGGAAGAAGATGAAGTTCTTACAAATGAACTTCTCAAGCATTTATTTTTCAAGGTTCTGCTGCGTACACTCTAGCGTGCCACCACCCCACGCTCTAGTGTGGGCACGCGCAAGAGTGGGGTCTCTCCACGCTAGAGCGTGGAACCCTGATCTTACACGTGTACATGCAATTGACACTTGTTTCCATGTGTCTGAGACCCTTGCACACTCAAGCGTCCAAACCCAACGTTTGAACGTTCTACCTTGATGCCAGTTTTCGATTTCCGTGCATTTCGGTGCATTCTGAATCCATTTGAAGTCCGATTGATCTCAAACTTGATACACAAACTCATTAGCACCAAAGGAAAAAGATTATCTTTTCAAACATGCTTAATCATTGATCGGTTCCTCAATCAAGAAAATGGGGTGTTACACTACTACCGCCCTTAAAATAAATTTCGTCCTCGAAATTTAAATTAAGTCACCTTTAAACAAACAGATGAGGATATTGCTGCTGCATGTCTGCTTCCCTCTTCCCTGTGGCATCTCTGGTAACAGTATCCCATAAAACTTTCACCGGGGGAATCGGCTTTTTGCGAAGTTCCTTGATCTGTCGGTCCTCAATCTGTATAGGCGAAGCCTCATACTCAAGGTTTTCTCTTATCTGGATTGATTGAAGATCAATAACGTGCGATGGACCAGGATGATATTTATAAAGCTGGGAGACGTGAAAGACGTCATGGATATTGGAAAGGTTGGGTGGTAAGGCTATCTGATAAGCTACTAGACCAATTCGGCGATCGATCTGAAATGGTCCAATAAAACAAGGTGTAAGATTCTTGGATTTAATTGCCCTGCCGATTCTAGTCCTTGGAGTGACACTTAGGAACACATGGTCGCCTTCCTGAAATTCCAAGGGTCTTCTCCTCTTATCGCCATAGCTTTTCTGCCTATCGATCGTCGCTTTCATCTTCTCCCGGATCATGTGAACTTGCTCTATTTTCTGTTGTTCCACCTCTGGTCCATCAATTGGCATTCACTGGTCGCATACCAATAGAGAGGTGTCCTGCACGTCCTTCCATATAGTGCTTCGTACGGCGTCGTGCCAATATTATAGTGGAAACTATTGTTGTACGTGAACTCAATCAGTGGAAGAAACTCATCCCAACTCACTGTGTGTTGAAGCACACAAGCTCTTAACAAATCTTCCAAAGACTGAATCATCCATTCCGATAACCCATCCGTCTGAGGATGATAAGCCGAACTCATCCGTATCTTAGTTCTTATAACACTGTGTAAACTTTGCTAGAACCTTGATGTAAATATTAGATTCCTATCCGGAATTATACTCGCTGGCACTCCATGCAGCCTCACTATCTCGCTGATATACAATTGGGTCAACTTTTTGAAGTTGACACAGGCAAACACAGGAAGGGGGTGGGGTTGAATTGTGTTTGTTAATAATTTTTTAAAACAACCTTTAAAACAATTTTTGCACTCAAAAAGATATAAAACAGAATCACACACAAAGACAAAGATCCTTTTTAAAAGACTTTAACAAAAGAAATATCAAAACCCCACAGTTAGTATAAGCAAATAAAACTGAAGAGTTTAGGGATAGAAGATTCAGGCAAGAGATTTTATCCTGGTTCACTCTCTTCCAACCAAGAGCTACGTCCAGTCCCTTCGGCTTGAAGGATTTTTCCACTATTTCTCCAAATAGATTACAAACAAGTATTCAACACCTCTTCTGGCTACAAGTATTTATTTCTTACCAAGCCTCTTCAGGCTCTAACTCTAACAAAGAGATTTAAAGGTTGATCACTATGTATGAGAATATGACAGTTTAAGATCAGTTGAATATTACAACAATATTCAAACTAATGAATACAGACTCTAGCTCTTGAAAGAATAATGGAATAAATGATTATCAAATGGCAAAAGTTCAGCTAGCAAGATTGTGCAGGCAAGAGCATATATCTTCAGTATCTGAGGTCTTCAATTTATAGTGACCTTCTTCTTCACTTGTACTTCTTCAACGGTTACTTTGAATAATCCCGTTTAGAGATAGCATTTAATGCATGATATCCGTTGTGACTGATAGCTTGACTGTAGCAATGCTGAATAGTACTCTTGGTTATCAAGGTAGCATGAATTTGGAGGTTCACTCCTCTGTGTATTGCAGCTTGAGTACTTGTTGTTTCTTCTTTGTGTATAATTCAACTTTTTCAGTCATAAAGTTGTCATCGTACAGATCTTATTGTACGAACTATATTTCTTTTACAACAAGGTGAAATATCAAAGCAGATAAAACAAATGGGAAGAACAAATATTCTTTTGAAATAAATATCAATCATTTGAAATAAATATAAGAGATTCGGATTGCATTTAATTCATTCTAAGATGGAGTTCATCTAAAAGGAAACTCCATCTACTCATTCATATGAGAGTCCAAGTCTATTTGATATTTTTCTTAGCTCGTCTGATGACGTTGCATATCCTTTTTTTCTATCAAGTCTTCAGACTTGCTATTCCTTAATGAGTTATAAAGATCTCCGTCTAGTGACGTGGCGTATAGAGCTCGTCTACTAGATTACTTTGTGTTTTAGTCCATTTTCTTCAACTAATTACTTCCGTCTGCTGACGTGGCAAGATGGACGCGCTTATTTTCAAGTCTTTGGACTTGTTGTACCTAACAAGTTATTTAGGTATTCATTTATAGCCTCGTCTACTAAAGAAAGCCAGTCTACTTATTTAAACAACAAGGTAACTTTACCACAGTGCTTGAGCAGCCTGTCTACAGGGGTGGGCGCGTATTTTTCAATTGAAACTTATCCCAAGTTTATTTTACTTATAAAAGTGTTCCTGCATAACTGAAAGCACTAGTTAGATCTCAACTAATTACTTTGCCAAGCAAATTTAATCCTTTTGTTGGCATCAAAACTTAGAGATTATTAAAAACAAGACCACTTTGGTTTCAACAATCTCCCCCTTTTTGATGATGACAAAACTAATTAAATTTGAAAAGCAAAGTCTAAGAGAGCTTGAAGGGCTCCCCCTAAGACAAAGCATTCAAATACTTAGGCAAACTTATAAACTAACAGATAGATACAAACACTTATCATTCTTAGAATCTATATAAACACAAGTATATCAGAACAATATATCAAGTAGAAAAGAATATGCAAATGCAAACATATAAGAGCTTTTCAGCAACTGACTGTATATATATAATTCTCTGTCTTTTCCTTTCTCCCCCTTTTTGTCATCTGCCAAAATGGTAAAAAAATAAAAAAGTAGAGGATCATCATTGTCAGCACAAAAGAAAAAAAATGAAGACTAAGCAGATGGAGGTGGTGGAGGAGGATTCTGAGTTTGAATCTTCTTGAAATCCATAAGAAATTCAAGCATTTTATTCACATCCTCTAAGGTTGGAGCCATTGAGGTTTGAACCTATTGATGAACATCCTCCTTGATCTTCTTAGCTATCTTGTCAACCTTTTCATCTACTAATTTGCCAACCATTTCATCAACCAGCTTTCCAAGAACTTCTTCAATATTTGATGGCAGAGTCTTTGAGCTTCTGCAGATTCTTGAAAAGTGCTCAGAGTTCTTGATTGATCTTCAGGGTGCATTATAACTATTTCCAGAGGTTGAGAAGATTGTCTTTCTGATGAGCTCTGTTGGTGACAGGATTCAGCAGTGTCTTCCAAATTATCGGCAATGACAATTTATCCATTTTCTTCAGCAATAAGGTCATCTGAGATAAGCTTTAGAGTAGGTTTGGGTTTTACTATGATTTCCTTTGCCCATCTAACAGGGTTGACAAACTCCACATTTCTGCTATTGATTGGAAGTCCCCAGAGGTCTTTATATATCATATACCTAAAGTGTGAGAGTCCAAACTTTCCTCTGACCTTGGGAATATCTTCCTTTTATTCTTCAGACAATCCAGAGGAAGATGCCTCTTTGGTGTAGTGAATTAAGTGTGACTTCCAAAAGTCAGCAGCTCTGTGCTCATCGATTAACTCAATGGATTCCTTATTTAGAAGGAAATCCAACATTGAGTAATCAAAAGTCTCTTGATCAAGGTCAAGTAATGCTGACTCAACTTCAGGCATCACTCCCTTCAACCTCCTGTTCTTCAAGTCTTTGTCCTTGTTAAGATCCATCATTGGCAATCTCGGACAGATCCTGTAAGGCTTGATTCCAATCCTGGTTGCTTCCTTATGCCTTAGCCAGGATGGAGGAACAAAATTTGCAGCTCTATTAGCTCTGAGTTGGTTGAACTCCCTTTTCAGCATATCATAGCAGAGTTGATCCATAAACAAATCAGCAGCCCTCCCATAGATTCTGGGATGCTCAAAGGACATCCATTTTGTGTCCCTTGGCATGATCATGGGGACATGCTTAGATTATCTAGCTCTCTTCTCGGGAATAGTATGAAGATTCTTCCTCTTGGGGTCAGTCTCATAGACGAGTATAATGTGTCTCTCAACTCCATCAGTAATTGGTATGAATGGAGGAGTTTTGACAAGGTTTGGGTAACTTGGGGGGGGGGGGGGGGGGGGAATTTGGCTAAAGGTAGGTGGGTGACTAAAGGCCCTAAATCATTGTGCATTTGAGAAGGCACGATTTTGATTAATTGACACTATGGGTGAGGTAGGTAGAGGGGTTCAACAGATTGGCTAACTTCCTCATATTCAGGTGGAGGATACCATCTGTCTAGGATGTGTTCTGGTTCAGATTGGTGAGAATGAAACATAATTTTCCATTCTCTTTTTACTTTGGCCTAATCCTCAGATTTGCCATTGTAAAGGACGGAGGTTGGGATGAGGGGAGGAAATAGGGTTCTCAGAGGTTTGGGGAAAGATGCACTAGGGCAGGGGAAATGCCTTCATATGGTTGATTTAACCATGTATCATCGGCTTGTGAAGTGGTTGACTGTGTTGGTTGGGGTGAGAGAGGTGTGGGAATATATATGTCATTTGGAGAGGAGATAGGTATATCAAATATCCTATCTTCTAAACTAGATACAAGGTCATCTACTGTTAATTGAACAGGATCATTAGCAGAGATAGTTACCTTAGGAGTTTTAGTCGACCTCGCTTTTCTTACTGGTTGTCTCCTTGGTTTTGTTGGTACAGTTGTAGGATCAGGCACAACGGCCTCAGCAGCAACAACATAGGTCTTCTGCTTCTTTAAGATAGAACTGATAGAAATGCTATCCTCATCAGCTTCCTCATCTTCATTATGAGAGAGGATAATTTTGCTTGGCCTCTTTGCAGCAGGGGCATCAGAAGGCTCCCTGATAGCAATCCCACTCTTGGCCTTTTGGGGGTTGGCTTCCTTATAGCAGTTGTCTTTTGCCTGGTTACCCTTCTAACCCTAGGACTTTAGCATTATTCTGTTCAATCATCTCTTCTTTAGCCACCATTAATTCCTCAGTCTTAGCCATTGCAGCAGCATCATACGTACTGAGGTTCATGTTGGCTATGTTCATCTTTCCAAAGTCTGCAGCAGACATTGGTTTATCAGTCAGTAACCTCACTTGCTCCTCAGGAGTCTTAGCAGCAAGAAACTCATATACTCCTTGAGCCTTGAAAATATTTGAGAGAAGGTGGCAGAAAGGAAGTGCAGAGAGTCTTTTCTTGTTCATCACTGCATCTCTGAATCTTCCATAAAGAATTCTTGGAAGATTGATTCTTGTCTCTGTGAGAAGATGGCGGAGACAGAATTTGTGAAGAGATGAGAGGTTGTCCTTTGATCCAACCTTGTGAAGCACCACTTTGTTGAGAAGCTGGTGAAGGATACGAATGATATCCTTCATTTCAACAGCCTTCCACGAGTGAGTCCTGACCGTGTCCTCCTTCATGAGACAAACCTCTATAGTCTCAGAGCCACCCAAGTCTTCTTCCCAAGACTCAGTGAAAACTAGTCCTTCTTGAGCACAAAAGATTGCTTTAGCAATAGTCTTCTCCGAGACTGTAATCTTCCTTCTTAATACTGTTGAGTAGAAGTCAGTTTCTATCAGTTGGATGTTTCTCCAAAAATCCCTGACAAGATTTGGAAAAACAGAGACTTTCTCCGCGAAGAGTCCTTCCCAGCCAGCTGCATTGACATATTTGCTTATGTCCACGTTGAAGGTTGAAGATGCCATTGTAGATGATCAAAGAGCTTAGGGTTTGGAGAGCAGAGAGAGAGATAGCTCAAGAGATCAGAGGGAAAAGATTTCTTTTAAAGGAATCTTAAATATCAAAAGGTTTAAAAAAACTTTTGATATGACATGTCATTATGATAAAACGGCGTTGGCAACTTGGGACCATAAAAAGGTCTTGATGGGATTGATGGAAGTACTGACTCAGTAAGGAGAATAAAGGATAAATTTGTCTTGTGACAAAATAAATGCATATATTAACACACAAATAGAATAACTTTAATAATAGGCAGATGTGAACTCGTTTGAAACTTATACAATAGACGCGATCATCCATAACAGTGGACGCGTGCAATACGTTAGCAAAACAAATTTTTCTAGGATGGACGCCTACACTAACCCACACTTACCATATTAAGATGCTTTCTAATAAAGATATATCTGTCCTCTGCAAGAGGTTTAGTAAAGATATATGCTCGTTGATGGTCAGTATCTACAAATTGAATGTCAATCACACCTTTTTGCACATAATCCCTAATAAAATGATGTTTAATCTCTATGTGTTTAGCCCTAGAATGCAAAATTGGGTTCTTAGATAGATTTATTGCAGCAATATTAGCACATATAAGAGGAATACTACTTACAAATACATTGTAGTCCTCCAATTGATGTTTGATCCAGAGAAGTTGAGAGCAGCAACTTGCAGCTGATATATACTCAGCTTCAGCAGTTGATAAAGCAATGGTACTTTGTCTTTTACTTGACCATGATACTAGGTTAGCTCCAATGAAGTGACATCCTCCACTGGTGCTTTTTCTTTCAATTCTATCTCAAGCATAGTCAGCATCACAAAAACCAACTAATCTGTAGTAATCATTTTTCTTAAAGCACAAGCCTAGATTAATAGTACCTTTTAAATATCTAAATATTCTCTTAAGTGCTGAGAAATGAGACTCTCTAGGATCATATTGAAATCGAGCACATAAACATACACTGAATATAATATCAGGCCTAGACGCAGTAAGATATAGGAGAGATCCTAGCATACCTCTGTATACCTTTTGGTCTACCTTTTTCTCTTTATCATCTTTGTTCGGTATGGAAGTGGGGTGCACAGGAGTATTCATTTGTTTACAGTCATCCATCTTAAACTTCTTCAGAAGTTCTTTTGTATACTTAGTTTGGTAGATGAGCACCTCGTCCATGGTTTATTTTACTTGAAGTCCAAGGAAGAATTTGAGTTCTCCCATCATGCTCATTTCAAACTCTTTCTGCATTAACTTAGAGAATTCATTGCACAGAGATTCATTAGTACTACCAAAAATAATATCATCAACATATATCTGTACAACTATGAAATTAGACTTAATGGATTTTCTAAATAGGGTTGTATCAACCTTTCCTCTGTTAAATCCATTTTCCATAAGAAAGGAACTTAGTCTATCATACCAAGCTTTAGGAGCTTGCTTAAGACCGTACAAAGCTTTCTTAAGCTTATATACATGTTCAGGATGGGTTTCACACTCAAAACCCAGAGGTTGCATAACATAGACTTCTTTATTAATAACACCATTTAGAAAAGCACTCTTAACATCCATTTGAAAAAGCATAATATTATGATGTGCAGCAAATGAAAGTAAGATTCTAATAGCTTCTAATCTAGCAACAGGTGAAAAGGTTTCAATATAATCTATACCTTCTTCTTGAGAGAAACCTTGAGCAACAAGTCTTGCTTTGTTTCTGATTACCTTACCATATTCATCAAGTTTGTTTATGTAAACTCACTTTGTTCCAATTACTGATTTGTATTTGGGCAGTGGAACCAGAGTCCAAACACAACTTCTTTCAAACTGATTGAGTTCTTCTTGCATAGCTAGAATCCAACCATTGTCGAGCAGAGCCTCATCTACTATCTTTGCTTCCAACTCAGAGACTAGTACATAATTGTCTTGTTCTCTGAAGGTTGATATGGTTCTTAGCTTGTCATTGGGGTTTCCAATGATCTGATCATGTGGATGATAGTTCTTCAAGTTCCAAGATTTTTTAACTGTATCATGTTGAGAAGTGGAAGTTTTTGGTTGTTGAGTGGGGTCATCTTCTTGATCATCAACTTTTATCTCAGGTGAGTCTCCTAGAGTGCTTAGATCAAGATCTGCAAAAGCTTCATCTAGCTTTGATAATTTCTTATCAAAGTCCTAGAATTATAAACTCTAAAGTCTTTAGATGTTTCAGAATATCCTAATAGAATTCCACTATCCGTTTTAGCATCAAATTTACCAAGTTGATCTTTAGTATTCATTATAAAGCATTTACAACCAAAGGGGTGAAAATAAGATATGTCGGGTTTTCTTCCTTCCACAGTTCATAAGGAGTCTTATTCAGGATAGGTCTAATGTATATTCTGTTCTGAATGTAACAAGCAGTATTAATAGCTTCAGCCCAAAAGTGTCTAGGGACAGAGTTGTCATTGAGCATAGTTATAGCCATCTCTTGAAGAGATCTGTTCTTTCTCTCTACCACACCATTTTGCTGTGGTGTTCTAGGTATTGAGAAGTTGTGAAGAATACCACTCTCTTCACAGAAGTTATGAAATAACTCATTTTCAAACTCTCCCCCATGGTCACTTCTGATTTAAGTGATACATATACCTTTTTCATTCCGTACACATTTGCAGAATACATAAAAGACCTTAAAAGACTCATCCTTATGAGTTAGGAACATAACCCATGTCCATCTAGTGTAATCGTCTACTATGACAAGACCATATTTCTTACCACTGACAGAGGCAGTCCTTGTTGGACCAAAAATATCAAGATGTAGCAACTCTAGTGGTCTATTGGTACTAACAACATTCTTAGATTCAAAATATCATTTGACTTGTTTTCCCTTTTGACATGCATCACAGAGAGCATCAGATTTAAACTTAAGGTTTGGTAGTCCTCTCACGAGGTTATACTTGTTTAGCTTTGAAGTTAACTTCAAGCTTGCATGACCTAGCATTTTCTGCCAAATCCATTGCTCATCTTCAATGGACACTAGACATGAGACATTTTGATTTGAGAGGTCCTCCAAGTCAATCTTGTAGAGATTGTTTTACCTTTTGCAGTGAATAAAAGTGATCCATCATCTTTCTTGACAGTACACATATCCTTATCAAAAGACACTTCACATCCACTGTCACATAATTGACTTATGCTCAGTAGATTGTGTTTCATGCCATTTACTAAAAGAACATTATCAATGGAGGGAAAAGGATGTTTACCAATTTTATCTATACCAATGATTTTTCCTTTCTGATTTCCTCCAACCATCTTTGGGTTTAAGGTTTTGGAACATAGACTTTTCTCCCGTCATGTGTCGTGAGCAGCCACTGTCCAAGTACTAAGACATCTGTTTTCTTCCCCGTTGTTAAGCAAATCTGCAATGTATTATCTTATCTTTAGGTACCCAAACTGACTTGGGTCCTTTCTTGTTAGTTGTATCTGGACGAGTGTGCTTAGCATATTTATTGTGTATGCATCTAGATGTAATGTGCCCATTTTTTCTACATACTTTACAAAAGGTGTTAGACGAGCTAGACTTAGCTTTGGTATGTTTATTTGGAGCTTTTAAAATTCTATGTTGTTTAAATGGTTTTGACTTTTTGTGAGATGCGTCTTACTTCTCTTTGACATAACCAAGACCAGATTTATCATAAGGTGACCTCGAGTACCTTAAAATGAGGCTAAGCTTATCTGAGCCTCCCACAAGCCTTGATAGAGAGTCAGTTAGATATGTTACATCTTGTTTCGGTTTTGCAACTTCACAAGAAACATCAGGTTCACACACCATTTTGTCAACTAGACTGACATTCATTGATTTTAGTGTATCATTTTCATTTTTAAGGTTTGGTTTCTCAGTGCAGACCCTGTCATATTCTTTAGATAATTTAGAGAATTTCTTTTTGAGACTCTTATAATCTCGTGATAGTATAGATGACTCGTGCAACAATTCATCAAAGCATTTTGAAGAGTGGACGAGTCAGAGTCCATTACCTCAACATCAGTGTATTCACTTTCTGATGCAGTGTCAGCCATGAGATAGAGATTTGCCTCTTCCTCAGCTTCATTTTCTTCATCTGAAGAAGATAGATCAAGATCCTCCCATGTGGCCATTAACCCTTTCTTCTTTTTGAAGAATTTCTTTTTGTCCTTTAGCTCAGGGCAGTCTGCTTTGAAGTGACCATGTTTCTTGCATTCAAAGCACAAGGGTGGACCTTTTTCCTTGGAGTCTGACTTCTCCTTGGAAAACTTTTTATTGAGTTGCTTCCTTCTGAAACCACCTTTCTTTCTCCACATATGTTGAATCTTTATGGAGATAATGGATAATTCATCCTCACCTGATTCTTCATTATCATCAGAAGATTCAGACTCATAAGATGATTCAGACTCATCAGATGATTCATCAGCTTTGAGAATTTTTGATGAACTTGATTTCTTTGCCTTTAGGCAATAGATTTTCCTTTTCTGAAGTTTTTTTCTTCATTGAGTTCAAGTTCATGAACCTTGAGAGATCCAAGAAGCTCTTTGCAGAAAGTGTATTCAGGTTTTTTGCTTCCTGAATAGCAGTTACTTTGGGTCTCCACTGCTTGGATAGACTTCTCAGAATTTTTCTGACATGATCTCTATTTTCATAGATTTTCCAAGAGATCTAAGAGTGTTGGTGATGGTTTGGAATCTTCCAAACATTTGGTCTATTGTTTCATGTTCACCCATCTTGAACAATTGCTCGTCGATGAACCAAAGATGCTAATCTTGGATTCCTTAACTTGTGAGGAACCCTCATGAGCCATGGCAAGAGTATCCCAGATTTCCTTAGCAGTATTACAGCTGTGAACTTTGTAATGTTCAGATCTGCTGATGGCACACATCAAATAATGCTTAGCTTTAAGATTCAGTTAATGCTTTGCCTTTTGATCTGATGTCCAGTCTGCTCTAGCAACAGCAGCTCCATTTTCATTTCTGGGTTCAATGTAACCAGTTTCTATGAGCTCCCAGATGTCTAGACTTTGTGCATCCAAAAAGGCCATCATCCTCTTCTTCCAATAGTCATAATCAGAACGATCAAAGATAGGAGGTCTGTTGATAGCTTGTCCTTCTGCATCCATGGTTATTGGATCGTACTCCCTCACCACTTGTTAGATGCTCAACCCTTTCAAGGCTGAGCTCTGATACCAACTGAAGTTGACACAGACAAACACAAGAGGGGGGAGGGGGTGAATTGTGTTTGTTAATAATTTTTGAAAACAACCTTAAAACAATTTTTGCACTCAAAGAGATATGAAACAGAAGCACACACAAAGACAAAGATCCTTTTTAAAAGACTTTAACAAAAGCAATATCAAAACCCCACAGTTAGTATAAGCAAATAAAACTGAAGAGTTTAGTGATAGAAAATTCACACAAGAGATTTTATCCTGGTTCACTCTCTTCCAACCAAGAGCTACATCCAGTCCCTTCGACTTGAAGGATTTTTCCACTATTTCTCCAAATAGATTACAAACAAGTATTCAACACCTCTTCAGGCTACAAGTATTTATTTCTTACCAAGCCTCTTCAGGCTCTAACTCTAACAAAGAGATTTAAAGGTTGATCTTCTTAACTCATTATGTATGAGAATATGACAGTTTAAGATCAGTTGAATATTACAACAATATTCAAACTAATGAATACAGACTCTAGCTCTTGAAAGAATAATGGAATAAATGATTATCAAATGGCAAAAGTTCAGCTAGCAAGATTGTACAGGCAAGAGCATATATCTTCAGTATCTGAGGTCTTCAATTTATAGTGATCTTCTTCTTCACTTGTACTTCTTCAACGGTTACTTTGAATAATCCCGTTTAGAGATAGCATTTAATGCATGATATCCGTTGTGACTGATAGCTTGACTGTAGCAATGCTGAATAGTACTCTTGATTATCAAGGTAGCATGAATTTGGAGGTTCACTCCTCTTTGTATTGCAGCTTGAGTACTTGTTGTTTATTCTTTGTGTATAATTCAGCTTTTTCAGTCATAAAGTTGTCATCGTACAGATCTTATTGTACGAACTATATTTCTTTTACAACAAGGTGAAATATAAAAGCAGATAAACCAAATGTGGAGAACAAATATTCTTTTGAAATAAATATCAATCATTTGAAATAAATATAAGAGATTCGGATTGCATTTAATTCATTCTAAGATGGAGTTCATCTAAAAGGAAACTCCGTCTACTCATTCATATGAGAGTCCAAGTCTATTTGATATTTTTCTTAGCTTGTCTGATGACGTGACATATCCTTTTATCTATCAAGTCTTCAGACTTGCTATTCCTTAATGAGTTATAAAGATCTTCGTCTAGTGATGTGGCGTATAGAGCTCGTCTACTAGATTACTTTGTATTTTAGTCCATTTTCTTCAGCTAATTACTTCCGTCTGCTGACGTGACAAGATGGACGTGATTATTTTCAAGTCTTTGGACTTGTTGTACCTAACAAGTTATTTAGGTATTCATTTATAGCCTTGTCTACTAAAGAAAGCCAGTCTACTTATTTAAACAACAAGGTAACTTTACCACAGTGCTTGAGCAGTCCGTCTACAGGATGGACGCGTATTTTTCAACTGCAACTTATCCCAAGTTTATTTTACTTATAAAAGCGTTTCTGCATAACTGAAAGCACTAGTTAGATCTCAATTAATTACTTTGCGAAGCAAATTTAATCCTTTTGTTAGCATCAAATCTTAGAGATTATTAAAAACAGGACCACTTTGGTTCCAACACTTTTCCAATGAGAACCTCTGATTGATAGGCAATGAGTGAGCACTTTTCGTCAACCTATCAATTATTACCCATATTGAGTCATGCTTCTTCCGTGTCTTTGGCAAACCAGACACAAAATCCATTGCAATACTGTCCCTCTTCCATTCTGGGACATCCAAAGATTGTTATAATCCCGCTGGCTTCTGGTGTTCAATCTTCACTTTCTGACACACCAAGCAAGATTGGACATATTCTGTTATCCCTTTCTTCATCCCAGGCCACCAGAACATTTTCCTCAAATCCTGATACGTCTTAGTGGCACCTGGATGGAAACTTAGCTTACTCTTGAGTGCTTATTCTAAGATCAGATTCTTAACTTCTCCATCCTCTGGCACACAAATCCTATCTCCAAACCTTAAGATACCGTCAGTACCTTGCTTAAACTCTGGGGATTCTCCTGCTTCTATCTTTTGAATGACCTTTTGGAGATACTGATCTTCCACCTGCTTTTTCCACACTAAGTCTAGGAATCCACTAGTAATAGTGATCATTCCTAAACTTATCTTGTTTTAGGATAGTTCCATTATCCCTAGATTCAGATCTCTAAATTGCTTGATCAATTCCATTTCCTTGATCATCATAGCAGACACTTGCAACTATCGAAGACTTGAGGCATCTGCTACGACTTTTACTTTCACAGGATGGTATTGGAGATCAAACTCATAGTCCTCGATGAACTCCATCCATCTCTTCTGCCTCATATTTAACTCTTTCTGATCCAACAAATAGTTCAGAGTCTTGTGATCGCTGAAAACGGTGAACTGAGAACCATACATATAGTGTCTCTATATCTTCAATGCAAACACTATTGCGGACAACTCTAGCTCAAGGGTTGGGTAATTACTCTCATGTACCCTTACCTGCCTAGAGGCATATGCCACTACTTTTCCATTTTTCATGAGAACACAACTCAGGCCTTGATGTGACGCATCACAGTACATATCAAACGGTGCTAACGGATCTGGTAAGACTAGCACTGGGGATGTTGTAAGCCTCCTTTTCAACTCCTGGAAACTAGCCTCACACTCATCAATCCACTCAAATGAAGTTGACATAGGGAAACACAAGAAAGGGGGTTGAATTGTGTTTCTTAACAGTTTAAAAAAAAAACTTTTTAAAACCTTTTAGAAAGTAAGCAATAAATTAAACACACGGTAAAGAGATAAGGATAGAATATTCACAAAGGTATTTTATCCTAGTTCACTCTCTTCCAACAAAGAGCTACATCCAGTCCCTTCTACTTTAAGGTTTTCTCCACTCTAATCCAATAGCTTTACAAGTATTCAACACCTCTTCAGGCTTACAAACTCACAAGTATTCAACACCTCTCCAGACACTCAAGTATTATTTTTTAGTCAAGCCTCTTCAGGCTCTCTCTATCTTAAAAGATTTAAAGATTGATCTAAGAACTCACTATGTGTGAGGGTGTGAAAGTTTAAGATCAAGAGTTACGAAGCAATGAAGGAAGATTTGACCGAGTTTAGGTGCTTTCAAATATTTGAGCTTTGTTCAATTTCAGTAACCTTCTTTACTGGAGTCGTCCAATATTTATAAAAGGTGTTCATCTTCACTTTTTTTCTTCCTCAACGGTCTTCAAAATATCCGATCTTGAGTCTGATAACTTGATATGTGATCTTCAGAAAAGCACTTTGGTTATCAGAAAGCTTGAAATGGTTGTCACTTCTCTCTTGTACTCGAAAGTAGCCTTTTGTCTTTCCTCTTTTGTACTTTAGTCAACTTTACAGCTTCGTGTGTCAGAGTACAATTTTGTGTGTATTCGATGGTACTACGTTTCTCTTACCAAGAAACAAAGCATAAACAATTTTAAATAAAACAGGAAAGGATATGGAAATATTCAAAATTAAATAATCAATCATTTGAAATAAATTCGATGACTAGACGAGTGATGAAGAGATATGTCTTTGGACATGCATTTTGAACATACAAAACAAAGATATTAGGTTGTCTACTGATATCTTGTCTAGTAGTTCTACCGGGTAGACTTGTGTAACTTAATTTCATTTTTATCAGGTAGTCTAGTTCGTTACTCGTCTAGCTTCTATCGGGTGGTCCACTCTTTTTTCTCGGGTGGACTATAAGTCTTTGGACTTGTTCTTTTCCTGACAGACATATAACCTCGTCTAGCGCTTCTTACTCTTGATATATTTAGGAACTCATCTAACATCTTTTAAGCTTAGTTAATTGTAACGACTCGTCTAGCGATAACCTTTTGGACTAGTGATGAGTGTGATTCCATCTCATATTTCATTGTCATTTTGCATGCATTTTCATATAGTTTAGACATATTTAATTTGATTTTTGTTAGTTTTTACCTTGGAACGGGTAAGGCGGTTTTGTGGTGTTATTTTGCAGAAATTAAGGATTAAATGATCAGGATCAACCATGATGGAGCTTGGATGAAGATGGGGCTTGAAAAGTGAAGAAAATGAGCCAAGCAGAGCCCATCACGGCCTAGCCATGATGACCATCACGGCCATGATCGAGCAAAACTGAAAAGAAAGAAGGCAAAAGTCAGAACTGGTCACGGCCTACCCGTGATGCCCATCACGGCCGTGACATGTCAGCTAGACCAAACCCTCACAGGCAGAACTGATCACGGCCTAGCCGTGATGAGCATCACGACCGTGACAGACCAAAAATTGAAGAAGTGCCCAAGGCAGAATCCATCATGGTCGTGACGCGCATTACTTGGATCTGAAGCAACTGATTTGGATATAAGTTTGTGTTAGATTGGGATTCAAACTTCCCAAATCTATAAATAAGGCATCTGAGCAGAGACTAAAAAAGACTTCTGGGCTGCTACTCTTAGGCTATAATTTAGGATCTCTCTCTTCTTCTTCCTCCTCTCTTCTCTTATTTTTATTTTCATGTTGTTGTTAACCAAGCTTGTCATCACCATGATAAGGCTTGAGTAGTAGCTTAATTTCTAGGGATTGGGGCTATGCCCAAGGTTTGTTTTTATGGTATGAATTGATGTTTTATCTTTGTTAATTGCGATTTTGCTTTAGATCTGATTTCTAGTGTTTTAATTACTCGTAAATTCGGCGACCGCTTATTTGCGTGACGTAGATATTCTAAGGAGGAACCTAGCGGTGAACTTAGGTGTCAGATCTATAGAATCAGACTTAGGACTGAAATCACGAGAGTTAGAAGTTGTCCTTCGAGGATCAACGAATTGTCACAAAGCATAAAGGGTCCAATCTAAATTCGACTACCACGAGAGTAGGGGTTAGTTTAATTGGGCACGGTTTTTGTAACCCGAGAGGGAGCTTTAACTATTTGAGGATAAATTCGCTTTCAGGGCAATTTCAATAATTAACAAAGGGGTAATCAATTTAGTAACATAAACAAGCTTGTTGGTAACCCAAATTCCTAGGAATCCATTTAGATCTGAAAAACCATAAATTGATTTACTTTTTGTTTTACTTGATTGCATTCCTTATTTGATTTTCTAAGTTATCTCTTATTTCAAATATCAAAAACCTTTTCAAAATCCCTTTATATCGTCCAGTTTCATCGATTTGATAATTAGTTGCGATTTGAGATCACGGTCTCTGTGGGATCGATATCTTTTATTACTTGGCGACAATCTGGTACACTTGACGGATTGCACGTGCACTCGCACGACATCAACTAGTACGTTACCAGATTGGTTTGGAGGCTCGTCTAGTGAGTAGGTCTTGGACCCGCTTTGCTTTTGGACTTTTCTAAGGAAACTTTAGACTAGTTACCTCGTCTAGCGATAAACAAAATAGTCCTGCATACTGGAATAGACAAGTTAGTTCACAACATAAATTTTCCATACAAATTTAATATTTTGTTAACATCGAAACTTAAGAGATTATTTAACCATAACCACTTTGGTTCTATCAATCTCCCCTTTTTTGATGATGACAAAAACTTATTAAATTTGAATGTACAAATTCTTAGAGAGCCAAAGGGCTCCCCCTAAGACACAACATTCAAAACAGATAACAAGTCTAACATCAAAAGCAAATATAATAAGTATTAGAGCATATAATACTTAAGCATTTAAGCAGGTATCAAAGCATTAAAGTATACACAAATGCATTAAACAATTTTGTTTTTCAAATTTATCTATATATATATATATATATATTCTCCCCCGTTTTTGTCATCAGACAAAAAGGTAAACATGAGTGGACCATCATTGTCAGTTGATACAAAAGAAAACAAAATATAGGAAAGTGAGAAAAAAAGGATCAAGAGTTAGAAGGAGGAGGAGGTGGAGGTGGGGGTGGAGCAGGAGGGCCTTGATTTTGTTGAAATCCCATGGAAGAGAGCATGTGAAACATCTGTTGGAGCAAGGCATTAGTAGGTTGGATTGCTTGTTGAACACTTTTCTTAACTTGTGCTTCAACTTTCTTTGCTATGATTTCATCAAGGTCTGGAGGGAGGGTAGATCTTGAACTTTCAGCAGTAGCATCCAAATTTCCTTGGTTGGGCATAATGCTTAAAGCCCTGGATTATTGAGGTGCCTCTAGATGAATAACATATAAAGGAATAGGTTCCCCTGCTTTAGTCATTTGTTCTTCTTGATGCTCAGTCTGAACATCTTGATATGTTTTTCCTGGTCCTTCAACAATTATTTCCTCAATTTCTTCAGAAGGAACCTCTGATATCTGTACAGATGGCTCTGGTGCAGGTTGAGGCATATGTTCAACCCAATGCACTTCATCTTCATAGATGTATGAGCTTCGAAGAGGAATACCTAAGGTGCCTCCATGAATGAAGAACCTTACCTCATAAAACCGATACTCTCCTCTAACAATATGAGTCTTTTCCTTCTCCTCAACAGATAAACAAGAAGAGGAGGCTTGCCTGTTACAGATCTTCATATGGCTTTCCCAATAGCCTCTTGCCTCATAATAAAAATAATTTTCTTGATCTTGGGCTAGATGGATATTGATGAGATCCTGATCCATATTTTCATCTTCACTTTGCTCTAACAAGCATTTTCCAGGTAAAGGTAAGTCTACCTTGACAGGTCTGAACTTGCCATCCTTGTTTTTATTCAAGTCAATCATAGGCAGTATGAGGCAAATCCTTGTAGGTGCCATACCAACTTTGATATCTTTTGTTGAGTGGTAAAGCCAGGTTGGAGGCACAAAGTTTGCAGCCGTAACATACCTTGGCATAGAAAATTCAGCAGTGAGGTGGCCATACATAAGGAAGTCACCAACATCAGCTAGGACACCATAATTTCTGGGAGGAACAATCTGCATCCACTTGACATTTCTGTCGAGAATGAATCTTTCGTATCTACGAGTCCTTGACCTTTTATACTTAATATTATCTTCCTTGACCTTGCTAGGTACAATCCACCATATAGGAATAATATCCCTATCAACACCATCAGTATGGGGGGTGAAGGGTTCCATTTTGATGAGGTTGGGATAAATTTTATTTGGTGGGAATTTATTTTGTGGAAGGTGGGTTAAGAGAGGTCCATTGGCATTGAAGAGAATATATGGAAGGGGACTTTCTCCTTCATATGGTGTGGGTGAATGCCAAGGGTATTGAATAGGTTCAGGTTCATATTCATACTCTGGCAGAGGATAGAAAGGTCTAGGTTCAGGGTAGGAGCATGAGTATGGTATAGAATTCTCCAATTCCTCTTTACTTTGGCCCAGCTTTCAGCTTTGCCATCATAGAGAACAGAGGAATCGGTGTAGGGGACATGGATTTTTGGTAGTTTGGGAAAAAGGTGCTCCAATCGGGACACGATTATCTGGTAGATTGAACCAGAGGTCATCATCAGGAATGATTTGTGAGAATTGTGGTCTTGGTGGGGAAGTGTAAATAGGTGAATGTTCAGAGAAGTATTGGGGTGAGTTTGGTTGTTCTTGGATAGGTGAGAGAGGTTGATTTTGGTTTTGTTGTGGTGATTGAGTTTGTGTGGGTGGTTGTGATGGTACAGATGTGTTGACAAGAATATTAATACTATATACCAATGCAGCAACAATATTTTCAATTATAGATGGTGTGGGTGGAGTTACCTCAGTAGTCACAAAGGACTTGGCCTTCTTAGCAGGTTGCCTAGCCCTGGTAGGAACTACAACAGGAATGACAACTTGTCCAATTTGGTTTCTTTTGCATGGCTTGCTCCTTAGCTTCATTCAGCACAATCTGCTCCTCCTCAACTTTCATCAACTCTTCCTTTCTGGCAGCTTCTATTTGAATAACAGGCTAATGTTTGATCATGACCAAGTTCGTCCTCCCAAAGATAGCAGGGGTCATGCCATGAGTCTTCAGATATAAGACTTGATCCTCTGGAGTTCCAACTTCCAGCATGACTTATATCTGGTGAGACTTCAGAACCTTAGATAGAAGATGACAGTAGGGAATAGATGTGCTTTTCTCTTTGTTCAGAACATAGCTTCTGAATCTTTTGAAGAGAAGATTGGGTAGATTGATTGATGTCTCAGTAATAAGGTTGCAGAGACAGTACCTGTGAACAGAAGAAACGTTGTCCTTTGAACTAGTCTTGTGAAGAACAACCTTGTTAAGCATTTGCTGAAGAATCCTAGGATGATCCTTCATCATAGTTGATTTCCACTCAGTACCAGCAACGTTCTCAGGACGCATGAGCAGAGATCTCAGACTTCTTCTTCACCTATCACTTGTTCCCAATCTTTAGTTAGGGTTAACCCGGCTTGGGGACATTTGATAGCAGTTGCTATTGTAGCTTCAGATACAATCACTGGGGTTTCCAAGACATAAGCTTTTATATCGATAGCAATTACTGTAGGGTTTCTCCAGAAAGCCCTAATCAGTCTGGGAAGACAGAGACTTTCTCAGCAAAGAATCCTTCCCATCCAGTGGCATTGATGTATTTGCTTACATCCAGTTTGTATTCTTTGAGAATGTTGAAGTCAAAGAAATGCTCAATACCGATTTCTAGTGAGTCCACATTAAAGGCATCATTTGCAGAAGATGAGGCCATTGTTGAAGGTTTGGAGATTGGAAAGACAAAGAGTTCTTCTCAAAAGAGAGATTAAGTTTCAGAGCAAGTGAAAATTTTTTCAGAAGGAGAGGGAAACTTTAAGAAGGTTTCGAAGGTGAAGGGTTTTACTTTTGAAAATAAATTTTAAATGAAATAAAATTGATGAGTGGTGAAAGGGTGTGCATTAAATGCTGACACGACGTAGGTTTCTTGAAACCGTAAAAAGCAGTTTGTACAAATGATGGATTTTATTGACTCAGTAGAGAGAATTTTGAAATAAATATGTCTTGAGACATAATAAATGGAATTGATTAAAAGAGTACATAGACAAGATAGATAGCAACTATGTACTAGTATTGGACTACTTATGCAATAGACGAGCATTTAACATACAGTGGTCGACCTTCACTGGATGACATATCAATCAACATAAATCGTGTTAAGATGCTTTCTAATAAAGATAAATCTTTCCTCGGCTAGAGGTTTAGTAAAGATATCTTCCCATTGATGGTCAGTATCCACAAATTGTATATCAAACACACCTTTTTGCACATTAATATCTAATGAAATGATGTTTGTCTCTATGTGCTTAGCTTTTGAATGCAAAATTAGATTTTTTTTAGATAGATTGATTGCAGCAGTGTCATCACACATGAGTGGGATACTACTTACAAACACATTATAGAAGTTGAGAACAACGGCTTGCAGCAGATATGTAGTCAGCTTCAGCAGTTAACAAGGCAATGGTATTTTGTCTTTTGCTTAACCATTAAACTAGATTAGCTCCAACGAAGTGACATCCTCCACTGGTGCTTTTTATTTCTATGCGATCTCCAGCATTGTTAGCATCAACAATACCAACTAATATGTAATCATCATTTTTATTAAAACACAAACCCAGATTAGTAGTACCATTTAAGAATCTAAAAATTCTCTTAACTGCTAATAAGTGGGATTCTCTAGGATCAGATTGAAAACGAGCACATAAACATACACTGAACATAATATTAGGTCTAGATGCAGAAAGATATAGAAGAGATCCTCTGCTTTGTTGTTGTTGTATTGGTTGTATGACCATATTACCACGAGGACAATATCTGAGCTATATGACCAGAGTGTGGTGGACTGGTAACATAGGACATTCTACAGCCGAGGAAAATTCTTGAATAGATGGGACCCTCCATAATTATATCAGGTAAGCTTCCCTGATGATGCTTGGCTATTACCTCCATTGCTTGTACTAGATGTTTTTTGATTGAGACGATTGTATGGTTTTACCCGCTATTGAAACATTTCCCACATCCTCTCTGACTACTGCCTCACCTAATCGGTCTGCCACTCCTCTATTGTGGCTGTACTGGTTTGGCATCGTCATGACTCTCCAACATCGTACACTTCTCTACTAAATATAGGAAGTGGTTGAACTTGAACTAGTTTTTTAAAAACCGGACCGGACCGGCCAGTTCAACAGGTTGGACCGGGAACCGGTCGTGTTTGTGGTCCAGTCAGGCCTTTAGAATCGCTGGTCATGTTGAACCGTCAAAAACCAGTGTTCAACCGCGAAAACCGGAACGAACCGTTTGAATTGGGGAACTGGAGCGGGTTTGTGGAAACCGCCCAGTTCAGAAACCTGCCCATTTTATTTATTTATTTTTAAATTGAAACCTTTTTTTACAATTTTCCATCAAACACCCTCTTTTACCCCATCAACACCCTTCTCCTCAAATAAGACCTCACTTTCTGAGTTTCAAACCCTAACGCCGCTCTTCTGTTCGTTGGCGTCTCGCTCGCTCTCTTTGTCTCCACTCATCTCGTGCTGTCTCCGCTCGTCTTTCTCTGTCTACACTCGTCTAGATCAGTCCCTCCTTCGACGCCAGCGACAACACTCCCAGACCACCCCAAGCCCCTTGCCAACGCCTCTGTCCTTTTTCCAAACCAGGTATCTGATTGTCTATTTGTCATTATTATTGTGTATCTGCCAATCTACTATGCCTCCGCTGATCTGCTCTGCCTTAGTTGCTTATTTTCCATTTGTTGATTAGCTCTGAAAAAGTATCCATTAGTTCCTATCTGTAAGACATACAATTCAATACATAAACAGATATATCCATTATATGTCTTACAAATGCAGTAAACAATCATTCTCATACTTTAAGAATAACTTGCGCATCAAACACTCCACCCCTTTTCTAAGCATAGTTGGCATCCGATGGGGATCCAACTAACTGTGTCGGTATTCATCATATCCCACAACCCGATTTAGAACCGAACTGCTCTGATACCACGAAATGAGACACCCCGATGTCCTATTAACGAACAAACCTAATTATCTAAGCCTTAATCCATTTTATTAGCGTTAGCGCTATTATTATAGGGGAAAGTAATATACGTTGCAGAAGCAATAAATTGAAAAAATTTAAAAGCATGCACACCAGAAGAAAATAAAACACAACATATGTACATAATATATGCAGCAAGTCTCCAGAGTACCGTTGATCCCATCAGAGGGATCATAAACCTACAAAGCTATACATACTGGTAAAATACAAAGAAAAGAACATATACATCACGAGTCTCAGAAAGAAAGATATAAAACAGGATACAACATCTACCCGCCCCCTCTCCAAAATTCATCAAAATACAAAATAAGTTCTTAGAGGCTTTCCCCTAGAAGACGCTACCGACATACCGTATCACAGACGATATGGGCGTCTAGAGCTAACTTCGCCCTCGCTGTAACGACGCCTATAAACCCTAGCCCTCACTGACTCATCGCTGCTCATGACAACCCTCATGCGACAGTAGTGGTACATCATCTGCACGTTCCACCTCCTCTTGCCTCTGTCCACTATCCCAACTCCACTGCTAGCATGAGAACGATCCACCTGATTCCACATGTCATCAAGAAACCCCCTCTGGCGGGGTGGAAACCATTTCTTAGAGAAGGGAAAACGTTGGGAGATACGATACAAGCCAAGCAGAGTAAAGAAATTAAGGTCCTCCTCCTAGGTGGATGTAGATGCTGACCGAGTCGACGTAGCACATAAAGAATTGTGATTGGTCGACCTGCCACCCACGATCATCATGGTGTACGATCTCAATGGCCCCTAAGATCTAGACCCTCAGTGGGATCCTCTATAGATAGTGCATCGCTCTGTGCTCTGGTCCGATCGTTGTAGCTTTGCGGCTGATGCTGCTCATCTATCGAATTGTACATAAAAAGAAAAAGAAATAAAGAAGGGAGATAAGTTTCTAAACATCACCAAAGACGGGGTCGGGGCACAATACAACATGTTAACATACAACACAGATTCACATATAACAAACATCTCGTAAGTCAACCATTTACAAACATCCTCGATCCACATCTAAAGTTAAATCCTATAAGGAGTCTCACTTGTATGCATATCAGTCGATCTCTCTCTCTAGGGATACCGATCCTTCGGACATTCTCTCTTTCTCAGGCATTCCTTCACCCAGAGAATGCCAGTTGGTTTGTCCCGGTAACAGTTCCACCCACATTCCGTACACGCACTTGTGTACACTTGAGACATCCCGATGTCCCATTAAAGAAGAACCCTAATTTACTAAGCCTTAAATCAATATTAATATTAACGCGCTTTATTACAGTAAAAAATATTATAATAAAAAAAACTGTAAAGAAATAAAACAGTTTTAAATATGCACAAGCGACGTCATCCACACACACACACACACACACACACACACACACATAATATACAAAGCACGACCATCAGAGTACGCTAAGTCCCCTCCATGGGACCATCACAACCTACAACCATCTATATAGACTCAAAATATAAACAGGTACAGACTAACCAAAGAGATACAGAAGAAGTCCTAGAGATACCCGACCCGCCTCTCAAAATACATCAAAATACAAAACAAAGCTCACAGAGGCTTACTACCTACCGATGCATCCGACACGTCCACATCCTCAGTGATGTGGGCGTCTAGAACTACCCTAGCCCTCGACGTCATGACGTCTATACATCTGTGGTGGGATCTTCTGTAGATAGTGTTGTGGCTGGTAGTCCTTCAAAGTTGTTGTTCCCATCTTGCCGTTGCTGTTCATCTACCATACCGATAACATACATAGAAAGATAGAGAAAGAAGGGAGATAAGCAACTCTAACATAGTCATAAAAATAGGGACGGGGACACCAAGAGCAAATAATCATATACATATATCACACATACAACAAGTAACCAGAAATCATCTTCCAAGTCACACAAACACAGTACATCCTCGAAGTTTACTCTCAGATTAATCCTCTAAGGAGTCTCACTCCTATGCATGTCAGCCAATATCCCTCATCTCGATCTCAGCCCCGTGACATTTTCCTTATTGAGCCTCACCACTCAGATAACATCAATTAGTTTGTATAGGTATCCCTTCCGCTCTTCGTGACCCATAAGAGTGCATCTCTATATGAGCTCAGCTTCGTTAGAGAAATATGGGTCGCCTCGGAACGTCCACCTGCGACGTGGATACTCGGGGTAAAGTCGGGAAAATCAGGCTATACAGGGGTACACTACACACTAGGAGCCACCTAATGGTCACCGTGAGCCTCCCGAGTCCAGTTCATACATCCCCATAGTCTCTTCAAAGACCGATCCCTCCGTAATCCGTATTCGCACTCTAGTGCAGCTAACCTCGTATGACCCCTAGTCATACGGCTCGCCACATTGGCAAAATGCAATGCAACATACATCGCCATGGTTACCTTCTTACACAATCACACTCTCATCAAGAATGCCCATACATCCCCGGCCTCAAAACCACAATATCAAGGCATTACCACAGTGTTAACCCTCAACTCCATCATAAAGACAGATATTCATCATATCATCAGTCAATCATCAATTCACATATACAGACATATAATATTCATCTAAACACATTGAACATAGCAAAGATCATATATCATCATGTATCAATCAAGCAACACCGTAGCATGCAATCCAGACAACCTCAATCTGCATAAAATTTCTAACCTAGGGTTTCAGGCTTACAGTCGATAAACCTACAATCAGTAAACCTGAGACAACATTAAAATATTATTTTATTAGGGTTTAGCCATTGTCGATTATTCGACAATCCTAGTAGGGTCTGGGGAACCCTACACACATGCATATATAATTATTTTTTCTATGCTTGCCTCCCCGATGATGTAGGTTGCTTTCTCCCCACCTTACCTCAACCGGTACAATTGTGCAAGCTTAGAAACATGCTCCCCCTTCAATCACAGCCACTGCCACGTACACTCCGAGGCTCATCGCTGCTCCTAAATTTGACCTAACACATTGACAGAGTCCCAACAATGTCATAAACCCTAATCTTGCAACAGATTTTCAAACAGAGCTATAATTGAAGCAAGAATCGAAAAAGAAGGAAATGACAATGTTGACGTGTCGATGTGTTAGGTATTCGGGCATTACCTCAGTCGTATCGAAGAATCCATAGTCGATACTTGATGTACTCATTGTTCTGAGCGTGGTTGTCTTTGCCGCATGATCTTTCGCTTCGTCTCGTTGCGTTGGGAGTTCGTTTGAAGTCCGATTGACCTCAAATTTGAAACATAAGATCATCAACACTTAAGGAATAAGATTAATCCTTTAAACATGCCTAATCCCTTCCTTAAACATGAATCGAGAAAACGGGGCGTCACATTACTACCCCCTTAAAATAAATTTCGTCATCGAAATTTAAATTAAGTTACCTCATGCAAATAGATGCGAATATTGTTGTTTCATATCCGCTTCTCTTTCCCATGTTGCATCACTCAAATCGCATCCCAGATGACCTTGACTAAAGAAATTTGCTTATCGTGGAGTTCTTTTATCTTTCGGTCCTCGATCCGTACAAGCAAAGTCTCACACCCAAGGTTTTCTCTTAAATGTATTGATTCAGGCTCTATGATGTGTGATGGATCGGGATAGTATTTTCCAAAGAGTTATCAAAACCGGACCGGATCGACCGCTTCAATCGGTTGGGCCGGGAACCTATCATGTGATCGATCGGGAACACCCACGTAACCACTCAAGCATCAAACCAGATGGAAACCGGTGGAACCGTACCAAAATTGGTCGAATCGGTGAAAACAGGCGGTTTGACCATTTTTGCATGATCGGTCGCTAACAGAGACCGAAATAGCGACCAATAAGTTATCTTTTGAAAATGAATGTCAAAATGCATTTAGCGACCGATTTGATCAGTCACAAACCTTTTGGTTGTTAAATCAATCACTAAATTATGAAGTTTAAAAATAAAATAAATAAATTACTTAGTAACCGATTTAAGAATCTATTTTAACATTCGCAACTCATTCTATTGTTAATTGGATCTCTAAATAATAATTTTTTTTAAATGAACAATATAGCGACCGAATTAATTCGGTCCGCTAAGTTTTTAAACCCTGTATAATCACATGATTCCATTTCTCCTGCACTTCTCCTCTCTGCTCTCACTTCTCACCCCCACTCTCTCCCTCGCCTTTCTCTCGGCTCTCTGCCTCTCCCACTTCGCTTTCGCTCTCGCTCACGCCGATTCCCATCTCCAAGGTTTCGAATCGGAAGACGACGAATTCAAAGACCCAACCATCGGTCCCTAACACCTTTCTTCCTCTCCCACTTCTTCTCCCTTGCTCCACCATAAATCTGATTTCACAGTGCATGGTTAGGGTTCCAGTTTTGGGGTTTTCTGTTCTTGAAGGTAATATCAGTGGTTCATCGCCTTTCTTGCTTAACTCTTCAATATTGGCATCTAACATTTAGAATTTCCACATTTTACATTTTTTTAATTTGAACCCCTAGCTTATTGTGTTGATACTCACTCGTACCTAATATTTGTCTTTGTTTTCATGAATATACTTGTGGTAATTAAGTAAATAAAACATCCTGTTGTTTCAGGAGGTGGGCAAGATTGTTAACGGAAGGGAGAGTTTAGAGTAAATACTCTTCTCAGTAGCATTTTTCTATGTTATTTAACCATTTATTATATACAACAGATTTGGGCATATTCATATTGTGCTTCTTTCAGATGCTCCCAATTTGATGCTACCACATTTTTATGATTTTGCTTTTATGGTCCACTAATTTCATGAGGTGCTTTTGCGCTACATTTGGAGGCATTAGTTCCAGATTTTTCAATGAATTCAAAGTGGAAGAATGGCATTTAGTAGGTATGAATTACCAATTCATCTAGTTCGAGAACCATAAGGACCACTGAGATAGGCCATGAAATTAAACTTATGGTTTGCAATTCTAATCTTTCTGTAAATCAACAACTTAATAAGATTTGGTTCCTGATTTTGGTTCTTTACCTGGTTCTTCAAGTGTTGGGGTTTTCTATTTATTTGTTCTTTTTCTTATTATTTGTTCTCTATTAATGTCTTCCATGGCAGGTTCTCTGTTCTTTGGTTCCTTATTTGTTCTCTGCAATATTAGTTCCCTTCGTGAGTTCTATATCTCTTCTGTCTTATTGAGGAAAATATTTTGAAGCATTTTTATGTATTTTTTATGAAACTGATTTACTCCCTACTCACTCCTCAGATGATCAGGTCTTTTGCTTCATAACCAGGTTCTCTTTCTTTGAAAACTCTTCATTTTAGCTTATTAGATTAATTGCATGCATAATCTCTGTTTGATCATTATGAACATATTCGTTTAACAAATTGGCATGCTCTATTCTGAACATATTAGTTCAACATCTCTGTTTGATCATTATGAACTCATTGCTTATGTATAACAGAGTTGCTGCACAGCTTTTATAGAATTGAAGTTGATGTTTTTGTCAAACTTCATATACTGTAGGGTATTCAGATTTATTTATATTTTACTGTTTTTTAAGAAGATATAACAAAGCTCTTAGACTATTGCTTAGAAGAACCTATATTGGTTTAATTAAAAGACTTCGTTGACCATGATTGGTTATGTGGCCCCTCCTTAGGAAGTTAGAATAAAACAAGGCAGTATCACCATTGAAAAAAGCAATGTCTCCCAATTCCTCAACAAGGCACCTGAGCTTTACTTTACTTTTCTTTTTTCTTTTGGTTTCACTTTGCATTTTATATTCATCATCTGATCATCATCATTATTGCATCTTGATGTTACTGTCTGTCTAATATAGAATGCATCCTAGCGAAAATGATGCTATCTTGATACCTATTGTTGCACTGATTTGTATCTTAAGAAGATTAATGTGTAATCCTAGAACTGATTTGATATCATATCAAGTCCAGAAGCCCGCCAAAGGCAGCTACAGGTTGCCAATTTATAATTGATTCTACCTCCTTGAATGTTTTCTTCAGCATTTCTTTCATCTATATATATAGTAATACTGATGACTTGGGTGTTTTTTCCCCAGATATGTGTAGATGTTGAGAATGCAAAGTGTAGCATTTGTTTAAACATATGGCATGATTTTGTTCCTATTGCTCCATGCCTGCATTTTTTTGGCATGGATCTTAGCCTTCTCTTCCTATTTTCTTAGTACTGTTTGTATTTCTGTTTTAGTTCATTGACTTTTGCTTGAATTGCTATTTGAAATTGCAGCAATGGTTGCTTCTTAGAGTGGTTAAGGAGATCACAGGAAAAATGTTCAACCGTACTTTGCCTCCAATGCAAAGCAGTTGTTCAATTTGTTGGAAGACCCCACTTTCTGCGTACCATTGCAGAGGTTTAGCAATGTCTCTTGGCTGATTCTTTAGATAGATACTAGACTTGTGGAATTTTTGGTATATGTAGCTTGTGCGGAATTGGCTAGATTGAATGGTTTTGAATTCCAATATCTTTGTAATGATTTGTTTTGGGTTGTTGTACGATCGAGTTAGAATAGCTCACAGGAAGCTTCATGTAAATATTTTTTTGGTTCAATTGAGGTTGTTAGTTATTTAATTAGCTTGTTCTGACATTTTATTCCTTGTTGATATTTAATTGATTTTTATGGAAGTTCTTGTTTGTAAATAACAATAATAATATTGTGACAGCTTAAAAGAAGTTATCTTTCATTAATTTCAAAAAATGTGGTTTGTTATGTGTTTTTAAAGAAATCAGTCACTAAATTGGTCCATAGAACAAGTTTTGGGGATCAATTTAGTGACTGATTTTTTTTTAAATTAGTGACCAATTTATCGATTGAATTAGCGATCGAGTTTTCGGTCACTAAAATTGGTCCCATAATAATCGATCGATATTTATAAAATAGTGACAGAATAATTCAGTCGCTATTAGCGATCGAATTTGAAACCGATCATTAAATGATTTAGCGACTAGGGTTTTAGCAACCGTCACTTTTCGGTCGCTAACCTATTTAGCAACTGAATTTTAGTAAATAGCGATCGATTTTTTCGGTCGCTAAACACTTTTTTTTTAGTGACGGCTGTCTCCTGAGCAGGCACCGGCAAGCACTCTACATCTCACTTTATCTTCCTCAACCGCAAAACGAAGAAAGAAATAGATCAGGGCGTCGTCAATGATGATGAAGGAAGAAACGTCGCGAGCACTCCAATTGGCGATGGCGGAACGAAGAGAGAAATGGAGCACACCGTCGCTGTCGTTTTCAATATGGTAGGGACGAAGACCTATTCTCTCCTCTCCATTTTTTCGCCGCCGCCGCCGCTAACAAGAAGACCCAAATGTGGGGGAAGAAGCTTTAAGCTTTGCAGATACACTTTTAGGGTTTATTAGGCTTTGGGCAGTAAACCAGTTACATAATGGGGCAATGTTTTTAAGTTTAGTTTGGGCCTTTTCAAATTGCACCGTAAACCATAGCCATCACGGTTCAATCATCGGTCCGGTTTTTAAAAACATTGGTATTTTCTGAGTTGGGATACATGGAAAACATCATGGAGGTTCGAAAGATTGGGCGGTAAGGTTATTTGATAGGCAACTGGACCAATTCGGTGAAGAATTTGAAATAGTCCGATAAAACGAGGTGTAAGCTTTCTGAATTTTATTGCCATGCCAATTCCAGTCCTTGGTGTGGCTCGCATGAAAACATGATCGCCTTCCTGGAACTCCAAAGGCTTTCTCCCCTTGTCGCTGTAGCTCTTCTGCTTATCGATCGCTGCTTCCATTTTCTCCCGGATCTTCCGAACTTGTTCTGTTGTTTGGTGTACCACCTCTGGTCCAATCAATTGATTTTCTCATGTCACGTACCAACAGAGGGGTGTTCTGCACTTTCTTCCATATAGTGCTTCATATGGTGCCATGCCGATACTTGTGTGGAAACTATTGTTATATGTAAACTCAACCAGTGGAAGAAATTCGTCCCAACTTCCTGCGTGTTCCAACACAAATGCTCTTAACAAGTCTTCCAACGAAAGAATTGTTCTTTCTAACTGACCATTTGTCTGAGGATGATAAGCCGAACTAATCCTTAATTTAGTTCCCAAAGCACTGTGTAAACTTTGCCAGAACTTTGAAGTAAATCTTGGATCCCTGTCTGAAATTATACTTGCTGGCACTCCATGCATCCTGACAACTTCCTTGATATACAATTGGGTTAACCTTTCCATAGAGAATCTTTGATTGATAGGGAGGAAATTAGCACACTTCATCAACCTATCAATAATAACCCAGATTTCATCATACTTTTTCCTTGTCTTTGGCAAACCAGACACAAAGTCCATGCAATACTGTCCCATTTCCACTCTGGGATATCCAGAGATTGCAATAATCCCGCAGGCTTTTGATGTTCAATCTTCGCTTTCTGACACACTAAGCAGGATTGGACATACTCTACAACTTCCTTTTTCATTCCAGGCCACCAAAACGTTTTCCTCAAGTCTTTATACATCTTTGTGGCACTTGGATGAAAACTCAACTTACTCTTGTGCGACTCTTCCAAAATTAGATTTTTAATTTCTTTATCCTCCAGCACACAAATTCTTTCTCCAAACCTTATGATTCCATCAGTATCTCGCTTAAACTCTATCGTCTTACCTTTTTCTATCATCTAGTTAACTTTCTGAAGGTACTGATCTTCAGCTTACTTCTTCTAGATTAAGTCTAGGAATCCACTAGTGATAGTGACCATTCCTAAACTTATCTTGTTCTAGGATAATTCCGTTATACCAAGATTTAGATCTTTGAGTTGTTCGATCAATTCTATTCCTTAATCATCATAGCAGACACTTGCGAAGATTTCCAACTTAATGCGTCTGCTACGACGTTTGCTTTTCCTGGATGATATTGGAGATCAAATTCATAATCCTTTATGATTTCCATCCACCTCTTTTGTCTCTTGTTCAGCTCTTTCTAATCGAACAAATGCCTTAAGCTCTTGTGATCACTGTAAAACGTGAACTTTAGCACCATACAAATAGTGTCTCCATATTTTCAATGCAAACACGCCAACTCTAAGTCATAGGTTGGGTAATTCCTCTCATGTACTCTTAACTGCCTTGAGGCATAAGCTACCACTTTCCTCTCTTGCATGAGCACACAACCTAAGCTAGGACGTGATGTGTCGCAATACACATGAAACAGTGCTAACAGATCTGGCAAGACTAGTACCAGGAATGTTTTAAGCCTCCTTTTTAACTCCTAGAAACTAGCCACGCACTCATCTGTCCATTAAAACGCTTTACCTTTTCTCGTCATTGCGTCATCGACAACGCAACCTTTGAGAACGCTTCTATAAATCTTATGTAGTAATATGCGAATCCTAGGAAACTTCTGACTTCACCCACTGTCTTAGGGCATTCCTAATTCACAACTGCTTCAACTTTGGCAGGATCCATAGCTATTCCATCCTTATTGAAAGCATGCCCAATTTGTACTTCGTCCAACCAGAATTCACACTTAGAAAACTTTGCATAGAGTTGTATATCCTTAAGCACTTGAATTACAACCCGAAGATGCTATGGATGTTCTTCTCTACTCGATGAGTATATCAGAATGTCGCCAATAAACACAACGACAAACTTGTCAAGACACGGTCGAAAGATCTGATTCATGTAGTCCATGAATATAACAGGAGCATTAGTCAACCCAAACGGCATAACTAGATACTCGTAATGTCCGTACCGACTTCTAAAAGCAATCTTCAGTATATCATCTTCTTTCACTCTGATATGATGGTATCCTGACCTCATATCTATCTTAGAGAACACAGTTGCTCTCCGCAACTGATCCATCAGATAATCTATTCTCACCAACGGATACTTGTTCTTGATTGTTGCCTTATTCAGTTGCCGGTAATCCACACATAACCTCGAGCTACCGTCCTTCTTCTTCACAAAGAGAACTGGTGCTCCCCACGATGAAACACTTGGTCGGATGAACTCCTTATTCAACATGACATCCAACTGGGAATTCGCAAACGACAATAGCACCCTGCAATCTCTCGATCGTCCATCTCCCGAGTTACTGTCATTGATAGGCAATAATCCAGATTGCTCCGAGAAACAAAGGGTTTTACTTGAGCAGTCCAAAAATACATGGTTAGCTGAAAGCCAGTCCATGCCTAAGATAATATCAATCTGCAAAAGCGCATGCAGACGAGGTCCACATTGAATTGCCTATTTTTCAAAATAATAGGACAATCCCGACAAACAAATATAATTATCAATGTTTCACCCAAAGGGGTAGTAACAATAAGGTCATAGGGTAATGAAGAAATAGGCAATTGCAAATTATCCATGCACTCCAGTGATATGAAAGAGTGACTAGCACCCTAATCAGATAAAATAGATAAGAGCTTGTCGAACATTAAGCACTTACCCTGTATCAGATCTGAACATCGAGAGGATTCAGATCCTCTCACGACAAACACTCTTCCTGCAGCTTGAGACTTTCCTCCTTGTTGATTTCTTGCCTCAGATTGATTCCATGCACTCTGATTCCTTCCAACTAGTTGTGTATTCTGAAATCTCCCAATATTACTTGAGGGAAATTCCTTGACATGTGGCCCACATTGCCACAATTAAAACAGGTGACATTTTGCAACTGAGGGCAGTCTCTTCTGAGATGAGGTCCTCCACATTCGAAACATGTCAAGCCTCTCTGTTGTGCTTGACTAAAACTTTCTCCTCTAGTATTCACTGTCTGTTAAACGGGGCGACTATATGGTTTCGTCCTTGATTGGAATCTGCCTCCTTTTCCTCTTTGAACATTACCCCTTACGGATCCACCGTTTCTCTATTGTCGCTGCACATTTCCAGCACGATAGTGACCTTCCAACACAGTACACTTCTCCACTAGAGATGGAAAGTGATTCAACTCTAGTAGCAGCATTGGCCGCTTCAACTCGGGTCTTAAACCATCTTCAAACTTCCGACACACCCATTCCTCATTCGGGTGAACTTGGAAGAACTGTGAAAACTTAAGCAATGGCTCAAACCTTGATGCATACTCTCTGGCATATATAGATCCTTATTCATATTTGAAAATTATTTCTCCTTCTCTATCCTGACACTCCTTAGGAAATATTTCTCTAGGAAACTGTCTTTGAATACTTCCCCAGTTGATTTCTTGCCCTTCGGCTTCCAGCAGTCTCTGCTTATTTCTCCACCAAGCTTCCGTCGCTCCAACCAGCATGAAAGCGACCTAATTCACTTTCCGTTCCTCTCTGCAGTGCATGGCCACAAAAACTTTCTCTACCTCCTGTAACCATTTCTCTGTTGCTTCTGGATCGTAGTCACCATGGAACTGAGGTGGGTTGCCTTTCATGAAGGCATTCAGACTGTTGTCGAGGTTTTCCTCGTCTCATACCGTATTCAACTGGGGTTACCTTTCTTCCCGTTCCTCTTGCCTTTGCACGAACCATGTATTCTGTTGTGTCTGCTGCAATATATCAGTAGCCAACTCCTTCATCACTTGCATCATATCATTAACATCGCCGTCATTATTAGTCCTCGATGAACTTCATAGTGCGTCGGTGGCTTTGCCTCCTCTATTCCTATCACCCCTTCTTCTTCTTCCTTTACCACGAGCCATTCTAAATTCCTGTAAAAGAAATCATCAGCTCTTTTATTCATAAGATATGTAAGGCCATATAAACAATATATTACTTTACATCTCTTACAAATATTTAACAACTATTCTCGTACAGTAAGGATAACTTGCACATCGAACACTCTACCCATTCTAAGCATAACTGACATCCAAACCCCAAAGTCTGGTTTAGAACCAAACTGCTCTGATACCACCAAATGAGACACCCCGATGTCCCATTAAAGAAGAACCTTAATTAACTAAGCCTTAAACCGATATTAACGTTAACGTGCTTTATTACAGTCGAAAATATTATGATAATAAAAACTATAAAGAAATAAAACAGTTTTAAACATGCACAAGTGATGTCATCTACACATATATATAATATATACAGCACGTCCATCAGAGTATGCTAAGTTCCCTCCATGGGACCATCACAACGTACAATCATCTATATAGACTCAAAATATAAACAGATACAAACTAACCAAAGAGATACAGAATAAGTCCTAGAGATACTCGGCTCGCCTCTCAAAATACATCAAAATACAAAACATAGCTCACAAAGGCTCACTACCTACAGACGCATCCGACATATCCACATCCTCAATGATGTAGATGTCTAGAACTACCATCGCCCTCGCTATCACGACGTCTTTACATCCGTGGTGGGATCTTCTGTAGATAGCATTGTGGCTGGTAGTCCTTCAAAGTTGTTGTTCCCATCTTTCCTTTGTTGTTCATCTACCATACCGATAACATACATCTTTCCGTTGTTGTTCATACAAACACCGTACATCCTCGAAGTTTACTCTCAGATTAATTCTCTAAGGAGTCTCACTTTTATGCATGTTGGTCGATATCTCTCATCCGGGTCTCAGCCCTGAGACATTCTCCTTACCGAGCCTCACTGCTTAGAGAACATTAGTTAGTTTGTCCAGGTAACCCTTCCGCTCGTCGTGACCCATAATAGTGCATCTCTCAATGAGCTTAGCTCCATTATAGAAATCTGGGTCGCCTCAGAACATCCACCTGCGATCTGGATACTCAAGGTAAAGTTGGGAAAACCAGGCTATACCGGGGTACACGACACACTAGGAGCTACCTAATGGTCACTGTGATCCTCCCGAGTCCAGTTCGTACATCCCCAAGGTCTCTTCACAGACAGCCTCTCCGTAATCCGTACTCGCACTCAAGTATAACTAACCTCATATGACCCCAAGTCATACGGCTCGCCACTTTGGCAAAATTCAATGCAACATACATCGCCATAGTTAACACCGGAACCTTCTTGCACAATCACACTCTAATCACGAATGCCCATACAACCCCTACCTCAAAACCACAGTATCAAGGCATTACCACGGTGTTAACCCTCAACTCAACCATAAAGACCGATATTCATCAGATCATTAGTCAGTCATCAATTCAGATATACAGACATATAATATTCATATAAACGCCTTGAATATAACAAAGATCATATATCATCATGTATTAATCAAGCAGCACCGTAGCATGCAATCCAGACAACCTCAATTAGCATAAAATTGCTAACCTAGGGTTTCAGGCTTACAGTCGATAAACCTACAACCACTAAACCCGAGACAACATTAAAATATTATTTTATTAGGGTTTAGCCGTTGTCGATTATTCGACAATCCTAGTAGGGTCTGGGGAACCTACACACATGCATATATAATTATTTTTTTCTATGCTTGCCTCCCCGACGATGTCGATTACTTTCTCCCCACCTTAGCTCAACCGGTACAATTGTCCAAGCTTAGAAACGCGTTCGCCCTTCAATGACAGCCACTGCCACGTACACTCTGGGGCTCCTCGGTGAAGTTGACACAAGGAAACACTAGAAGGGGGGTTGAATTGTGTTTCTTAACAGTTTTTCGAAAAAACCCTTTTCTCAAACCTTTTTGGAAGCAAAACAATATAAGTACACACAAACAAGAAAAACTTTTTAAAGAGTTAACAAACTCAGATTCAAGTCCCCATAGTTAGTATAAACAAAAAATGAAAAAGGTAGGGAAAGAAGATTCACAGGAGAGATTTATCCTGGTTCACTCTCTTCCAACCAAGAGCTACGTCTAGTCCCTTATACCTTAAGGTTTTTCTCCACTATTTTCAAATAGATTACAAGTATTCAACACCTCTTCAGGCTACAAGTATTCTTTCTCTACTAAGCCTCTTCAGGCTCTAACTCTAACAAAGAGATTTACATATTTTGATCTAAGAACTCACAGAGTGTGAGAGTATGAAAGTTTAAGATCAGTTAAGATTACAAGTAAATTTGTTTAAGAGATTTCAACAGAGTTTTGTCACTTTTAATATCAGAGCTTCTCTATGATTTCACTAGGGTTCGTCCAGCATTTATAGATGGAGTGTTTTGCTGTCTTGAACTTCTTTAACGATCTTCAAATTGTATCTGTTTAGACATAGCATTAAATGCTAGGATCCGTTGAGACTGATAACTTGATATGGACTCTGGAGAAGTTCTCTTTGTTTATTAGAGGAATGCTCAGAGTAAAGCTGTCACTTTCCTGTTGTACCGAAGGTTGCTTTCTGACTTTCCTTCTTTGTACTTGGTTTGAACTTTACAGAAATATAGGTGACATAGTGCAAAGGTTTATGTTCTCGATGATACTATGTTTATATTCTCAAGAAACAAAGGGTAAAAAAATTAAGCAGTAAGGGAAATAGACATATATTCCTTTGAATTAAATATTCAATCACTTGAAATAAATTCACTTGTACTTAGACGGGTTCATTTTCAATATCTAGTGGACACGCAGGTCTTTGGACGTGAAAGTTTAACTTATCAGTAAAGCGGGCTCGTTTACTGATACTGCGTCTATATGACTCTCGTCTAGTTCCAAGTCTTTGGACTTGCTATTTTCCTGACTAATTCTTAATAGCTCGTCTGCTGACGTGGCGTCTAGTATAACTTCTCGTTTATATCTAAGTCTTTGGACTTGGTGTTTTTCTGGAAGTTATTTATTGGCTCGTCTAGTACTCGTTTTACACTTAGACTTAGATGCTCGTGTAATGACTGGGAACTTAGGTACGATACTGTTTCTTAGTAAAATCAAGAAACAAGATATAGGCTTCCTATTTTAGCACTACTTTAATAATCTTGCAAGCAAGAGAAAACAAGTTAGATCTTTGACAATACTTTGCCATACAAATTTAACCTTTTTGCTAACATCAAAACTGGAGAGATTATTTAAGACAAAGCCACTTTGGTTCTAACAATATCCCCCTTTTGATGATGACAAAAACCAATTAAATTTGAGTGAGCAAAGTCTAAGAGAGCTATAGAAGTTCCCCCTAAGACAAAGCCTACACACTTAATAAAACTCAAACACCAGATAGAAAGCATTGAGAATAATTATTAACACAGCAACACAGTATCAGAGCAGATAATTATCAGAGCAAACACAGTTTGAAGATGGTTTAAGACCTGAGTTGAAGCGGCCAATGCTGCTACTAGAGTTGAATCACTTTCCATCTCTAGTGGAGAAGTGTACTGTGTTGGAAGGTCACTATCGTGCTGGAAATGTGCAGCGACAATAGAGAAACGGTGGATCCGTAAGGGGTAATGTTCAAAGAGGAAGAGGAGGCAGATTCCAATCAAGGATGAAACCATATAGTCGCCCCGTTTAAAAGACAGTGAATACTAGAGGAGAAAGTTTTAGTCAAGCACAACAGAGAGTGTAACGCCCCCTCCCTTGGGGCATTACTTACGTAACACATGCGGAATTTAAATTAAAAGATAATTTGCTGGTGCTTTCGAAAAATAATTTATATAAGTATATAAGTGTCTGAAATTGGGTATAAAAATTTTGTCACGACTCCTAAGCCTTGATTGGCACACAGTATTACTATCATAGTATGGCAAGCCTATTTAATTTAAAGAATATACTTGAATAAAAGCTAGTATTTTACGAAAATTTCGACAGAGTCTCCTCTGTAATTCGGACATCCCAGGTAAAAGAACACCTGCTAAAATAATTACATTTTCACTCCAGAATTTCAGTTACACCAAATCCAACCAGACAGCAATATATATAAAAATAATAGTCATAACCATAAGCTTTACAAGACCAAAGGAAACAGCTTAAATTTTCCTTCAAAAGATATGCTCTCAGAGCCATAACATTCCATTTCAAAATAAAGGCTCTCTGAGCCATACTCATACATACTTATCAAAATAATCTAAGTCTCAAAACCCTAAGCTGGTCATTCTAAAAGTTATTCCTGAGAAGAACTCACGTGATCGTTCCACAATCAAATACTTCATCAAGCAACTAGATCTAAGTCTCTGAGTGACTTAGGAAGACTCCTCGGCACATCTGTACTAAAATACCCAGGGTACAATAGCAAACCAGAAGAAACCTTATATGTTTGTAAGGGTGAGATACCGACAAATGGATATATCACACAACAACCATATACATGATACATACATCACATAATCATATAAGCAGTTAAATCATGCATATACATAACATAACAGTGTTATATCAAAGGGTCTCAAACCCGCACAGTCAATCTTTTGAAAATATGCATGACACTTCAATCATCAGGCTCTAACTTAATCTCATGAGATCACAACACCATGTTATCACTGGAGAAGATAGAGTTGGTCAAGCTCTGCCCACCGGGCTGTTGCCACCGCATCCTGATGCGCCAGGCCTCTTGGTCAGACAATGCCACATGCCCTTAACGAAACAGCTAGCAATGTGACTGACTCTCAGATACCCCATGGGTATCCTCAATAAGCAAAGGCACGTCTGCCAGGGGAAATGCATATGAATAAAAACTTTCCTTTTAAGGTTTTTCTTTGTGTAAATATTTCACTGTCAAAGCTCAAAGCTAATGACTTAACATTATTTCCCCATCACTTGAAAACTTAGAAACATAGGACACACAAATCAGAATGCTCAATCCCAACACCTAGACCGTGGCCGCAGTCAAGGTTTGTGGTAATGGAAATCAATATACTTTTAGTCATGTTTTACTTATCATGCTAAGGACAATAGCCCACAACAACGGAAATCAGAACGAACTGTCCTCGATTCCGCGAATTGGACTTGAAGTCCATAACATTACGAATAGGACTTTACGGTCCCGAATTAACACTGATCCAAGATCACGTGCTAAGCATGGAAAACTAGAGGCGACGTCTCACGTCTAGATTCCTATCCTTTTAGTACTTATCTTTCATTTGACGAAAACAATTTTCTAAATCGAAAGCCTCGATAACCTATGCTGGCTATCGGAAAGTTTCTAAATCATTTGGGAGAAAACCTTTTCTTTTGAAAATCCTTTATAAAACGTTTTTGAAACACTTTTAACTTTGAAAATCCCCAATAGGATATTGTAAAATATTTTCGAAGGTTTTCACTTAAAACACATAGTTCGAAAATTATTTTTCTTTTGTATAACAATAGTACACCAAAATCATTTCAACATTTAAAACAAATATTTTAAGTTTAAAGAGCTTTTGGAAAAGAACACCAATCCCTTCATCTTCAAAGCTTATTAAGGTTTTTAATCCTTATTATGGTTGAGCACAGACGCACGTCTGGCTTAGCAAACTTTCAATCAACAACAGTATATATATCATCAGTGTAAAGCTAATATCACAGTTGAAAGCAGTTCATCACATATATGCATTATATCATTTAGAACAAGTACAAATCAACATCAGATAATAGAACAACAGTTCAAGTACATTAGATAATCAAGTAAGCCCAATCAACATATAAATATCCAGTTAAACACCTACACACATGCATACAGTTATTGAATATCCCTAGGCAAACTCCCCTTACCTTTGAAGACAAGTAAAGAATCCTCGTCTTAATGCTCACGTTAGCTCCAAGAGTGTAACTATCTATTCCATCAAGCAAGCATAGCCATGTCAAACGTCTCAGAGAGGGAATCCAACAACGCACAACAACCAAAAATCAAGAAATCAATTTCACATGATTAAACACACATTCTAACTTTATCTAAACACTTAATCCAATTACCAAACAAGGTTATTTTCAAAGAAAATCACGTTTGGAGCTTATGCTTCACAATACCCTTTAAGGAAACTTTGTTTTGATTAAAAGATCATGAAAAAGAACTTTGGAAATCATCCATTAAGAGTCCTAATTGCACTAAATCATAATTAATTTCACAAAAACATACCCAAATTCAAATAAAATCAAATTGGGGGTTTAGGGCTCCTAAATACAATTTGGGGAAAACTCATTTTAACTAAAGAATAATAAAATTGGTTTAGGGAAACACAAATTCACAGTCCCAATTTCATAAAACAACCTTAAATTTCAAGATTAAAATCTGAAATCAAAGGGTTAGGGTTAGGGTTTCAAAATCAATTTGGGGATTTACAAAAGAGAAGAGGTTAGAGGTAAAACTCTTACCCAAGGTGAAGAAGAGAGGACATGGTGGCTGAAGGTGGTGGTGATGGCGGCGGCGCGACGGAGCAGCCGTGAACGGAGGAGTTTCGGGCCGGGACGCGTGTAGATCGCGACTGTCTTCTCCCTACGCGGCGCGATCGTCGTCCTTTCCACGCCAGGCGGTGGTCGACGACGTCGAATGGCGGAGCAAACGGCCGGAATCCGTGTGGGTTGCGCAGCTGTCTTCTCCCTCGTGCTGGTAAGCAGCGACCGGATCTACTCTTTGAGGTGGTGGTTGCGCGGCTTGCAGGTGGCGGCGCGAACCAGTCCGCAAGGAAGAAGGAGATGGAGTTGAGGTGGGAGGAAGAAGAAGAAAAGAGAAAAAGAAGGAAAGAAGGAAGAAAAGAGGAGAAGCAGAGAAGATAAGGGAGAAAGAGAGAGATTGCGTCGAGAGAAAGAGAGAGAAAAGAGAGAAAATGGGTTTTTAAACAAATTACTTAGTGACAGGTACAAAATGAGTGATAAATATTAGGCCTAAAATAAACATGTTTTTACTTTTTAGAATCTAAAAATAAAGATTGATAAGGATATATTTTCGAAATTCAAATTAGAGTAAAGATTAATAGTTGAACTGATCAACTAAGAAAATACTCAATCCAAAATTTAATCTCCGATTAAGGTCAAACCAAAATATTTTTAACTCTAAAATTAAATAGAATGAGAATATGAAAATGCTTTTCTCTTATTCACATTATTTAAATATTTTTCTGTACTGGTATAATAGTGAGAATAACGTAAATTATTGTCTAGTAAACGTGCATTCACTGAAATAAGTCAGTGCTAACGCACCCAATAAAATAATTTGAAAAGAGTAATTTAATTACTCAAACTAAACCACATAACATAATAAATTTAAACATCCAAATAAAATAATTAATCATAGGTGTAAAAACTAGGGTGTTACAGAGAGGCTTGACATGTTTCGAATGTGGAGGACCTCATCTCAGAAGAGACTGCCCTCAGTTGCAAAATGTCACCTGTTTTAATTGTGGCAATGTGGGCCACATGTCAAGGAATTTCCCTCAAGTAATATTGGGAGATTTCAGAATACACAACTAGTTGGAAGGAATCAGAGTACATGGAATCAATCTTAGGCAAGAAATCAACAAGGAGGAAAGTCTCAAGCTGCAGGAAGAGTGTTTGTCGTGAGAGGATCTGAATCCTCTCGATGTTCAGATCTGATACAGGGTAAGTGCTTAATGTTCGACAAGCTCTTATCTATTTTATCTGATTAGGGTGCTAGTCACTCTTTCATATCACTGGAGTGCATGGATAATTTGCAATTGCCTGTTTCTTCAATACCCTATGACCTTATTGTTACTACCCCTTTGGGTGAAACATTGATAATTATATTTGTTTGTCGGGATTGTCCTATTATTTTGAAAAATAGGCAATTCAATGTGGACCTCGTCTGTCTGCCTTTGCAGCAGATTGATATTATCTTAGGCATGGACTGGCTTTCAGCTAACCATGTATTTTTGGACTGCTCAAGTAAAACCCTTTGTTTCTCGGAGTAATCTGGATTATTGCCTATCAATGACAGTAACTCGGGAGATGGACAATCGAGAGATTGCAGGGTGCTATTTTCCTCTTTTAAAGCCTTTCTCTAGGAGAAAATTGCTTAACCTCTCATACCAAGCTCTAGGAGCTTGCTTGAGTCCATAGAGGACTTTAGTTAGTTTATAGACATGATTTGGGAACTCACTATCAACAAAGCTAGGGGGTTGACTTACATATACTTCCTCTTGTATTATTCCATTTAAAAAGGCACTTTTCACATCCATTTGGTACAGTTTAAAGTTCATTATACAAGCATAGGCTAAGAGCATTCTTATGGTTTCTAATCTAGCTACGGGAGCATATGTTTCATTATAATCAATTCCTTCTTCTTGATTGTATCCCTTAGCTACTAGTCTAGCCTTGTTTCTTATTATTATTCCATTCTCATCCATTTTGTTTCTAAACACCCATTTAGTTCCGATTATTTGGTTACTTTTGGGTTTTGGAACTAAATCCCAAACTTTGTTCCTTTTAAGTTGATTTAACTCCTCTTGCATTGCAATCATTCAATGTTCATCATTAATAGCATCATCAACACATTTTGGTTCTATTTGAGATACAAACGCCATAGGATTATTCCATGATTGATCAAATATCTTTAATACAACAATGTAGACATATTATACAATGATACATAAGTCAACACAAAGATTCACAATCATAATGATAATTAGAAAACATATTCAATCAATATTCTTTCTTTATTGATACCCATTTTGTGTTTGGTGAAGGCTCTATGTCATGATTCCAATTTTTACTCTTGACCTTCCACCACACCTACAAAACAGAATTTTATGTTTTTGCTATAGGTACCCAAATCTATTTAGTCCCTTTAGTGTTAGTAGCAACATAAGTTCCTTTTGGAACCCAAATTTGTTTAATGCCAACATGAATGTTCTTTCTAAGTCTACAAGTAGCAGCTGTATGACCTTTCTTTAGCCAATAATAGCATTTAACAAAAGGACTAGTTGAGGAAATGGGTGGAACAAAAAGCTTTTTAAAAGATTTTTCATGTACCATTGGCTTATATCCAATTCCAGGTTTGTCATACACACCCTTTTGATGTCCTAATATTGCATTCAAGTTATCTCTACCCGAAGTAAACTTAGATAGAGTTGTATTCAGTTTTTCAACTTCCTTTTCTAGTGTAGTGCATTTGGTGCAAATTGAACTAGATGCAAGTAATTTTGAATTTTCATCTTCTAGTTCTTTAAGCTTTATTTGTAAAGATGCATTATCACTACATTGTTTTGCGATGATCTTTCTAGAAGATTTAAGTTGTTTACCAATTTTAACATATTCTTCATGCAATTCATCGAAAGCATCTTGTAACTCATCATAGGTAGGAGAGGAATCATTTACCTCGGTTTCACTATGACTTTGAAGATTTGTGGCCGCGCTGTCGCCACGCGCCAAAAAGAACGAGCGTTTACAAAATAATGTAGATAGGGAAGCGAAAACTCGAGTATCGTCTCACAAGGACTCTTATGTTGTTGTTATTAACTGAAACAATTAGATTTTTTGGGGGTTGGTTGGATTGAAATAAAATAAAGAAAACAAGCAAAAGCAGAGCAATAAAGACAAAGCAGTTTAAAAAAAGATTAACAATAAACTAAAGCGATTAACCTACTATTCTCGGTTTCCCACTATCATTGGTTCATGTAAATTCCAAGCCCTAAGCAGATTCTAATCCCCTTTCGGTTGTAGCAACAATTAACAAACGAAATCGCTACTACGGATATATGTTCCTATTCCCGAATTAAACAAACGGGGTTAAGCCCTTATGAACTAAACGAACATGAACGAACACACGCTAATTAAACAAACGCGATTAAGTATAGGAACATAACATCACCGAAATAAATCAACACAACACCATACACTCCTGAATTAAACAAACAGAAACATATAGCATCGTATTGAAAAGAGAATAGCAAATAAAACAGGAAATACATAACCTCAAGTGTGGTAATGGAAACCAATCACAGTAGATTAATCTAGGAGACTAGTTCTCCATTACACAAATAAACACAAAAGAAAATAACTACTGAAAACTACTACTACTGAAAACTACTACTACTGACTACTAAAGCTACTAGCCACCTCAGTTCTGTCTAAAACTGACTTATATACAGAATCTGGAATCAGCGGACTCGCGAGGCGAATATTCAACTTTTGGTATTCTCGCGAGGCGAGATTATCATTCGCGAGGCGAAACACTTCAATTTCCAAACTGCCACAGCCGTGACCTTTAACATGCATAAACCGTGCTGACTTTTGGTCTTCAGGGTTGGATTACTCGCGACGCGAGTAAAGTCTTCGCGGGGCGAGATAGAATGGTTGGCAATTTCTGGAACAGTCACCTTCTGGTTCGCGAGGCGAACATCCTTCTCGCGGGGCGAAAGATCCATATTTTCTTTTTATTAACCTGAAAACAGAAAATAGCATAAGTACTTTATTTAACTCTAAATCAGCTAAATTAACCTAAAAATACTTTACAGACTCAAAAGGCTGCTTAAAGACAATCAAGTCTAATTTGGGCGAAAATGATATAAAATTAGCACAAAACCACGGTCATACTAGCTATAAAACTAGATGAGCCAGCGGCTGATCAAAATACCCCAAACTTAAACTTTGCTTGTCCCCAAGCAAACTAAAACTGAAAAACTCAAAAAGACTAAGGACATGGCAAGCTCAAAAGATTCAATCAACCTTGCACAAATTCAAGCAGTTTCATCAAAACAGTTTTCTTCAATGTCCCCCCCTTTCAAGCAAAGCAATCCCCACAATCATTTATTCTAAACAATTGAGAGTTTCATTATTTAAACAATCATCAATCTAAGAAGGGGATCCAAGTTACACACATGAGGGAGATCACCAAATTCAAACAACTGCCTACCTCACAAGGGCATTTAGTGTTCACTCAATCGCTCAGTTTGTGTCAGGCTATCAACATTGCACTCAATTTCACTTTTAAGAGCACTTCCCATAAATTTGATTTTCATCTCAAAATGATTCCCACAGAAAACATGCATGCAACATCAAAAGGTCTTTTATGGGTTGCAATGGGGCCTGGCTAAGGGTAGGATATACAAAGGTACTAGGCTAAAGACCCTAGGAACTAAGAGAGCATGAACATTTTGATACATTGAAATTCCACTCAAGTTCCTTTTCTCATTCTTCTTTTTGCCTTGGGTGACTATAGCCATTTCTATTCAAATACTTTTATTTTTTTTATTTTTACACTTTTCTTTTTTTTTTCTTTTTTTTCTTTTTCTGCTTTTCTTTTATTTCCCTTTTTTTTTCAACCTTTTTATTATATTTTTTTGCTTTTTCTCAATCCCAGAATGACATGTCACATCCTTGTAGCCACCCCAAACTTAGTTTCTTGCAACCACTCTCTTGCTAAAATTCCATGCTCTCCTAATCCTAAGATCGGGTTAACATGGTTTTTCTAGATTTTAGGCTCATAACATCAGGTTAACAAGAATTAACAGGCTAATCAGGCTCAATGGGGCTAACTAAGGAAACATGCATTAGGGAAGGTTTATTTTAGGCTAAGTAGCTGTTTACAAACAAAATGCCTAAATCATCTGAAGCAAACACATAATCATGCAAACAAAAAAGAGACTCAAGCAAATTCAGGAAAGTGCAACTTGAAAAGTGATTTTCACACAGTCAAAAACATGTTGGAGGCTTAAAACCTCACCTGGACATTTTTTTGCAAAATTGTTTGACAGAGATTCTATCCCTAGTGTGTGCTTCCCATCACCCCAAACTTATCATAAATCATGCCATCATAACAAAATATCTCATAGTTTAGTTTTCAATCATATGGGGATCAAATTTTCAAAAATTTCAAATCCTAGGGGGAAAATAGTCAACACATAACATGCAATCAATCTATGCAAAATTAATCAAATCCAGCAAACTTGCCAATACAAGACTCAACACAACTCCTGAGCTTCTCAAATTATTCAGGAGCTTTATTGAAAACAAAACCGAAATAAAGCAAGGAAAAGAAAATTAAAAAGAGCAAGGTTCAGAAAAACTCATTGAGGGGCGGTTCCACCAGGATCCCATTGCTTGTAACATAAGGCCCAAGTGATAGCCAAAGGGTGGGAGTTCATTCCATGCTTCCATAACTTGCAGCCTTGATATGGGAGTGAGTGCTTGACAGTTACGGTGACTCCTTCCAGTGCGGCGGACTTCTCACTCCCTCTTGGGTCAAAGATGACCGCTTTCTCAACAAAATCCTCCCAATAAAATTGGGGTTCAACCCCTTGGACTGGCCATGGTGCAAGATCCAGTGGCTTGAACTCCATTACCGGTTGTTCCACAGTGGGAGGTTACCCCAAACTTAAACTTTGCTTGTCCCCAAGCAAACTAAAACTCAAAAATCAAAAAGACTCAAGACCTGGCAAAACATGGCAAGCTTAAGGATCAATCAACTTTGCACAAATTTCAAGCAATATATCAAAACAGTTTTCTTCAATGTTCCCCCCTTTCAAGCAAAGCAATCCCCACATTCATTCATTCTAAACAATTGAGAATTTCATTATTCAAACAATCATTAATCTAAGCAAAGGATCTAAGTTACACACAAAAAGGAGATCACCAAATTCAAACAACTGCCTTCCTCACAAGGGCATTTAGTGTTCACTCATCGCTCAGTTTGTGTCTAGGCTATTATCATTTCACTCAGTTTCACTTTTAAGAGCACTTCCCATAAATTTGATTTTCATCTCAAAATGATTCCCACAGAAAATATGCATGCAACATCAAAAGGTCTTTTATGAGTTGTAATAGGGCCTGGCTAAGGGTAGGATATACAAGGGTACTAGGCTGAAGACCCTAGGAACTAAGAGAGCATGAAACGCTTCAAAACATTGGAATTCCACTCAAGTTCCTTTTCTCATTTTTCTTTATGCCTTGGGTGACTACAGCCTTTTTATTCCAATAACTTTTTTGAAATTTTTGTACTTTTTTTTCCCTTCTTTTCTTGGCTCCAACCTTTTTATTGTTTTTTTTCTTTTTCTCAATCCCAAACAACACATCACCTTGTAGCCACCCCAAACTTAGTTTCTTGCAACCTTTCTCTTATCAAGATTCCATGCTCTCCTAATCCTAAGATCGGGTTAACATGGTTTTTCAGATTTTAGGCTCATAACATTAGGTTATCAAGAATTAACAGGCTAATCAGGCTCAATGGGGCTAACTAAGGAACATGCATTAGGATTGGTTATTTTTAGGCTAAGTAGCTATTTACAAAGAAAATGCCTAAATCATCTGAAGCAACCATATAATCATGCAAACCATAAAGAGATTCAAGTAAATTCGGGAAAGTGCAACTTAAAAAGTGATTTTCACACAGTCAAAAACATGTTGGGGGCTCAAAACCTCACCTGGACATTATTTTGCAAATTGTTTGGCAGAGATTCTATCCCTAGTGTGTGCTTCCTATCACCCCAAACTTATCATAAATCATGCCATCATAATAAAATCTCAAAGTTCAGTTTTCAATCACATGGGGATCATTTTTCAAAAAATTTTCATATCCTAGGGGGAAAACAGTCAAAACATATTATGCAATCAATCTATGCAAAATCAATAAAATCCAATAAACTTGCCAACACAAGACTCAACACAACTCCTGAGCTTCTCAAATTATTCAGGAGCTTTATTGAAAACAAACCAGAAATAAAGCAAGGAAAAGAAAATTAAAAAGAACAAGGTTAAGAAAAACTCATTGGGGCCGGTTCCACCAAGATCTCACTGCTTGTAACATAAGGCCCACATGATAGCCAAAGGGTGGTAGTTCATTCCATGCTTCCATAACTTGCAGCCTTGATGTGGGAGTGAGCACTTGACAATTATGATGACCTCGCCCAGTGCGGCGGACTTCTCACTTCCTCTTGGGTCACAGTTGACCTCTTTTTCATCCTTCTCAATAAAATCCTCCCAATAAAAGTGGGGCTCAACCTCTTGGACTGGCCATGGTGCAAATTCCAGAGGCTTGAACTCCATCAATGGTGGTTCCATAGTGGGAGGTGGCAAACAGTTAGCTGGGGTTACTGGTGCTGCTTCAACTCCTGCACTTTCTTCATTCACTGCACTAACAAAGTTATCACCTGCTATACATGCAGAAATTTCAGCACACACCACACAAAGGTTAGTGTTAGTAGAATCAATACATATATTACAATAGACTGAATCAGTAAAGTTCTGAATGTCTGGAAATTCAGCAATTAGTTCATCCATCCCATTACTCCCAACACATGCATCTGATTTAATTGAATCATCTACTTCCAAAGGTTTTTCATCATCCTCAGGCACGGGGAAGCAGATGTCCTCCTGATCCTCATTTTCTATGTTTCCTGAACAGAATAAACCTGTATAACAGTCTATACACAAAGCAGTGCCATCACAATAACAATCAGCACATGAATTAGAATCAGGGGATTCAACACACAGTTCATCATCAACAGAAACATTATCAAAATTATCATCAGAAGTATCTTCAAGAATAACTTGTGACTCTATATGTTCTTCAAGGGGATGTGGAGTGGGCAGTGCAGCTGAGTTGGCGACTATTTGATTAATGAGAATGGACAACTTCTGAGATTCAGCTTGGCTCCTCTGGTATTCAACCTCCATCCTCTGTTGGAATTCAAGATTTTGTTGTGCCAACCGTTGGTTGTTCTCTTCCATTTGTGCAGTCATCTGTTTGAACAGGTCCTCTAGTGAAGGTTCGGAAGGTGCAGCTCTGAAGGCAGGATAGTATCTAAACAGGAAGGCTTCCTTCAAATCAAACCAGCTTGAGATGGAATTCTCATCAAGACAATACAACCAATCCCTTGCAGCGCCTTCAAGTGAGAACTGGAAAGCTTCCATCTTGATGTGGTCTTCTCATTATTCCCGCAGTCTCAAAGATTATAGAACAAACAGCCTGGAATTCCCTCAGATGCTCCTGCGGATTCTCACCTGCAAGACCACTAAACCTTGGCAACCAGTGCGATAAACCATAAAAATAAGGAAAATATATGCATGGTGGTGGTTCATAGTAAACATTAGGCATGTAACCATATATGTGATTATCCATGGGGGTGCTAAAATTCACAACCAGACAAAACTAATTCAGCAAAGAGATTTTTTTTTATTTATTTATTTTCTGCTAATAACACAACAAGAGTCCCCGGCAACGGCGCCAATTTTTGGTCGCGCTGTCGCCACGCGCCAAAAAGAACGAGCGTTTACAAAAATAATGTAGATAGGGAAGCGACAACTCGGATGTCGTCTCTCAAGGACTCTTAGGCGTTGTTATTATTAACAGAAAATTAATTTTGGGGGTTTTGGGTAATTGAAATAAAATAAAGAAAACAAAATAAAAACAGAGTAAGAAAACAAAGTAGTTAAAATATTATCAAATATGCTAAAGAACGATTAACCTACTGTTCTCGGTTTCCCACTATCATCGGTTCATGCAATTCCAAGCCCTAAGCAAATTCTTATCCCCTCCCGGTTGTAGCAACAATTAACAACGCAATCGCTACTACGGATGTATGTTCCTATTCCCGAAATAACAAACGGGGTTAAGCTCTCATGAACAAACGAACATGAACGAACACACGCGAAATAACAAACGCGATTAAGTATAGAAACATAACATCACCAAAATGAATCAACACAACACTATACACTCCTGAAATAACAAACAGAAATGTATAGCATGGTATTGAAAAGAGAATAGCAAATGAAAACAGGAATACAGAACCTCAAGTGTGGTAATGGAAACCAATTACAGTAGATTAATCTAGGAGACTAGTTCTCCATTACAATAGTAAACAATAAACTAAAGAGAAAACCAAAAGACTAACTATTGACTAAAAACTAGCTGACTAAAAACTAGCCAGCAGCCTAGCCACACCTTCAGTTCTGTCTAAAACTGACTTATATACAACTTCTGGACTACGCGGACTCGCGAGGCGAGCACACATTCGCGAGGTGAATATTGCGAACAGTCTGCAACTTTTGATCTTCTCGCGAGGCGAGCATATCATTCGCGAGGCGAGACTCTTCAGATTCCAAACTGTAACGCCCGTGACCTTTCACATGGGTAAACCGTGATGCTTTCTGACTTCCAGGGCTGGATTACTCGCGAGGCGAGTCAAGTGTTCGCGGGGCGAGACAGAATGGTTGGCAATTTCTGGAACAGTCACCTTCTGGTTCGCGAGGCGAATGAACTTTCGCGTGGTGAGACATTCCAGAATTATTCCTTTTTATTACTTGAAAACAAGAAATAATAGTAAGTACTTTATTCGACTCTAAATTAGCTAAATTAACCTAAAAACACTTTATAGACTCAAAATACTGCTTAGAGACAATCAAGTCTAATTTGGGTGAAAATGATATTAAATTAGCACAAAGCCATGGTTTTTATTAGTTATAAAACCAGTCAACAAGAGGCTCATCAGAGGTGGTAAACAAGTAGCTGGGGTTACTGGTGCTGCTTCAACTTCTGCATTTTCTTCATTCACTGCACTAACAAAGTTATCACCTGCTATACATACAGAAATTTCAGCACACACCACACAAAGGTTAGTGTTAGTAGAGTCAATACATATATCACAATAAACTGAATCAGTAAAATTCTGAATGTCTGGAAATTCGGCAATTAGTTCATCCATCACATCACTCTTAACACCTGCATATGAGTTAATTGAATCATCTACTTCCAAAGGTTCTTCATCCATTGCTTTACTAGATTCATCATCTGTTAAACCTGCAAAAATCTTAGCATACACCACACAAAGGTTAGTGTTAGTACAGTCAGTAGACAGGGGACAATAAAATGAATCAGCAAGGGTCTGACTGTCTGGAGATTCAACACACAGTTCATCAACAGAAATATTATCAAAATCATCCTCAGAGGTATTGTCAGGAATAACTACTTGTGAATCTGTATGTTCTTCAAGGGGATGTGGAGTTAGCAGTGCAGCCGAGTTGGCGACAATTTGATCAATTAGAATGGACAACTTCTGAGATTCAGCTTCACTCCTCTTATGGTTTTCAAGACTTTGTTCCTCCATCCGTTGATTTTCCTCTATCATTTGCTGAAGGCTTGCTTGGAATTCTGTCATTTGTTGTATCATTCCTTCCAGACTGAGTTTGGCTAGTGTAGGGTCAGGCTGATATTGTAGCTCGCATGTTGTTTGATTCACCAAAGATGCTATCTCATCCAAGATGCCCTGTCCTCCACTATATTGGCTAGAATACTCATTCATTCCAAACATACCAAAATCATTACTAAACTCATAACCTCCAACAAAATTAGGATAATTTGTGCATGGTGGTGGGATACTAAAATCAGGATAATACATGCATGGTTGCTCATAATAAACATTAGGCACATAATTTTGCATATAATTATCCATGGGGCGTACTAAAATTCACAACCAGACAAGCAGACAAAAACTAATTCAGCAAAGATTTTTTTTTATTTTCTGCTAATAACACAACAAGAGTCCCCGGCAACGGCGCCAATTTTTGGCCGCGCTGTCGCCACGGGCCAAAAAGAACGAGCGTTTACAAAATAATGTAGATAGGGAAGCGACAACTCGAGTATCGTCTCACAAGGACTCTTAGGTTGTTGTTATTAACAGAAACAATTAGATTTTTTGGGGGTTGGTTGGATTGAAATAAAATAAAGAAAACAAGCAAAAGCAGAGCAATAAAGGCAAAGCATTTTAAAAAAAGATTAACAATAAACTAAAGCGATTAACCTACTGTTCTCGGTTTCCCACTATCATTGGTTCATGTAAATTCCAAGCCCTAAGCAGATTCTAATCCTCTTTCGGTTGTAGCAACAATTAACAAACGAAATCGCTACTACGGATATATGTTCCTATTCCCGAATTAAACAAACGGGGTTAAGCCCTCATGAACTAAACGAACATGAACGAACACATGCGAATTAAACAAACGCGATTAAGTATAGAAACATAACATCACCGAAATAAATCAACACAACACTATACACTCCTGAATTAAACAAACAGAAACATATAGCATCGTATTGAAAAGAGAATAGCAAATAAAACAGGAAATACAGAACCTCAAGTGTGGTAATGGAAACCAATCACAGTAGATTAATCTAGGAGACTAGTTCTCCATTACAGAAATAAACACAAAAGAAAATAACTACTGAAAACTACTACTACTGACTACTAAAGCTACTAGCCACCTCAGTTCTGTCTAAAACTTACCTATATACAGAATCTGGAATCAGCGGACTCGCGAGGCGAACGCTGTCTCGTGAGGCGAATCTTCAACTTTTGGTATTCTCGCGAGGCGAGATTATCATTCGCGAGGCGAAACACTTCAATTTCCAAACTGCCACAGCCGTGACCTTTAACATGCATAAACCGTGCTGACTTTTGGTCTTCAGGGTTGGATTACTCGCGATGCGAGTAAAGTCTTCGCGGGGCGAGACAGAATGGTTGGCAATTTCTGGAACAGTCACCTTCTGGTTCGCGAGGCGAACATCCTTCTCGCGGGGCGAAAGATCCAGATTTATTTCTTTTTATTAACCTGAAAACAGAAAATAGCATAAGTACTTTATTTAACTCTAAATCAGCTAAATTAACCTAAAAATACTTTACAGACTCAAAATGCTGCTTAAAGACAATCAAGTCTAATTTGGGCGAAAATGATATAAAATTAGCACAAAACCACGGTCATACTAGCTATAAAACTAGATGAGCCAGCGGCTGATCAATTTGCCATGAGACAAAGGTTGGCTTCTTCATTTTCAGATTCACTACTGGTGGAATCCATATCATTTTCTTCCCAAGCTATGTATGCTCTTCTAGGATTTATTCCTTTCTTTTGTAGCTTTGGACATTCATTTTTGTAGTGTCCAAGTTTTCCACACTCAAAGCATTTGATTGTTGAGGAAGTGCTTTCACCTTTGTTCGTGTTCTTTTTGGTAGGAAAACTGAATTGCTTCTTGTTTCTATTCTTCTTGATGAATCTTTTAAATTTCCTCACAAGCAATCCCATGTCTTCTTCTTCGGATTCTTCACTTTCATCGAGGTGTTCATCTTCATCACTTTCTATTGATTCTTTGGAAATATGAGCCTTGAGTGAGAGTCCTTTCTTCTTTTTCTCCTTATCTCCATGATCTTTCAATCTATTTAGTTCCAATTCGTGTTCTTTCAACTTGCCAAATAGAGTAGCAATCTGCATCGTGTCAAGATCCTTTGCCTCAGCAATTGCAGTAATTTTTGGCTGCCATTCACGACTCAAACATCTCATAATCTTATTAATCTTTTTGTCATCTGTGATTGTATGTCCGAGTCCTTCTAACTGGTTCACAATGTGTGTAAACCTCTTTTGCAGATCATCTATCTCCTCACCATTCTTCATGTGAAAGAGTTCATATTCATGGACTAGTGCATTCATCCTTTCTCTTTTCACATCGTTGGTTCCTTCATGAGTGATTTGAAGAGTATCCCACATTTGCTTTTCCGTTTTGCAATTGGATACCCTGAAAAACTCATCATAATTCAAAGCAGCTGTTATAATATTTTTTGCTTTAGCATTATAACCAACTCTTCTTTTATCATCATCATTCCAGTCATCTTTTGGTTTAGTTTGTTTATTTCCCTTAGCATCAAGAATAAATGGAACATAGGGACCATTTTCAACAGCATCTAAAACATCTAAACCTGCAGCCTCAGGAAAGATAAGCATTCTCTCTTTCCAATACATGTATTGGGAGCCATTAAAGGCAGGGGGTCTAGTGAGTGAAGCCCCATCACCCAGGATATCATTTGTAGCCATGTCTTGAAGCTACTAAGCTTTGTAACAAGAGTTTTAACTCTGATGCCAATTGTTGGTAGTGGCTACGGCCTCAAGAGGGGGGGGGGGGGGGTGGATTGAGATATTGAAAACTTATTCAACAACTTAAAGTAAAACAATGTTTCTTTTAAAGAAATTTGGTTTTCACTCAATTTTAATTCGCAAGAATTAGGTTATGGAACAAGTGATGATGACAAGAAGAATTATAAGTAGTAACAACAGATTTTAACACAGATTGCAGATTAAAGATTCAAGTTAACAAGTATATGGAGTTTAGGGATAAGAAGAACATGCAAACCGATTTATCCTGGTTCGGCTACCTCCTCTAGTAAGCCTACATCCAGTCCCACACCTCTGTGGTTTTCTTCACTATAATCAGCAATTTACACAATTCTAATTGCAGCAACACAAGGATAACCTCCTTGCTTGAAAAATATCGAGAAAGCACACTAGCTTTCTTTACCCAAGGATACCTTCTATCCTTGTTAAACCCTAAGAGATACCCTCTCTTAGTCACTCTAATTCACGAAAAGAATTGAGTAGAAGCAAGACTCTAAAAGCATGATAATACAAATTGAAGTTCTAACTACTATCACACTTTTCTCAGAGATGAAGCACTTTGTTTCACAATCAGTATGAGTTGCGTTTATTTTATGTGTTGTTGTTGTGTTGTTGTTGAAAAGTGTTCCTTTGATCCCTCTTTATATAGAATACAAATTATAGCCGTTGGGATCATTAAAGACAGATTTGGATCTGATTTATCAAAATCTGTTTTCTTGATTCTTGATCTCAAAATGTGATTCTGTTTGATCTTTGTAGAGATTGCGTCCTTCTTGAGATATAACTGTTTCCATCTGAAAGGATAGCCAAGTCTTTTTGAAGAGTAATTAATCCGTGTTTATTTGAAGAGAAAAATATCCGCGTCCATTTGCCACGTTAGCAGACCGGAGTATTAGCTCAAGGTTATTGGACGGGCTCCAAATGGTAGACGAGCGTGCTAACACAAGGCAATTGGATGGGCTCCAATTTGTAGACGAGCTTTATATATCATGTAAGTGAATGGAGCTTCTAATTTAGCGTGTATCATTAGTAGACAAGCTCCAAGTGTTACTGTCAGTAGACGAGCTTTCCTTTTTACATCAGTGGACGAGCTCTCCAAGTGTTACTATCAGTAGAGGCGCTCTCTTGTTACTTTCAGTGGACGAGCTCTCCTATTTCCATCAGTAGACGAGCTCTCCAAGTGTTTCTATTAGTAGACGTGCGCTCTAGTTACTTTCAGTGGACGAGCTCTCCTTTTTCTTCAGTGGATGCGTGCTTCTTTTACATCAGTGGACGCGTGCTTCTTTTACATCAATGGACGCTTGCTTCTTTTACATCAGTGGACGCTTGCTTCTTTTACATCAGTGGACGCTTGCTTCTTTTCTGATAGAAGCCATACACATGCCTTTTTCATTTTGTACACATTTGCAGAATACAGAGAAGACCCTGAATGACTCATCCTTGTGAGCAAGGAACATAACTGATAGTGTGATTTTACATGATGTTTTCTGTACACTTTTGCATGCATTTTTCATATAGATTAGGCATTCTTTATTTGATTTTAGTTAGTTTTTCCCTTGGAATGGGTGAAGCGGTTTCTTGGTGTTGTTTTGCAGGAATTAATGTAAAAATGATCAAAATCAGCCATGATGGAGCCTGGATGAAACAGAGCTTGAAAAGTGAAGAATATGAGCCAAACAGAGCCCATCACGGCCTGGCCGTGATGACCATCACGACCATGATCAAGCGGAGCTGAAGGCAAAAGTCAGAAGCTGTCACAGGAAATGCTCGCCCCGCGAGAGGCTACTCGCCTCGCGAGACTGAAGACTGACTGTGCCAGAGAATGCAACCATTTCTATCTCGCCACGTGAACCATGTCTCGCCTCGCGAGACAGAGGAACATAAGCCATCACGCCCAGGCCCTGATGCTCATCACGGGCGTATTTGAGAAGAACCTTACTGTCTCGCCTCGCGATCCCATCTCGCCTCGCGAGAGATCCAATCTCTGAAGACCAGATTTTTAACATTCGCCTCACGAGCTAGGTCTCGCCTCGCGAGAACGCGCAGAGTCTGATTGGTATAAGTTGCTGTTTTAGGGCAGAATGAAGGAGTTTTTTTGGTGAGGGAGGCACTTGGAGGCTGCGGCTGGACTAGGGTTCCAACCCTAAGAGGGAGCTGAGTTAGGGGGTTGCTGTGACGACAGTGGGAAGCTTCAATGGAGTTCTCCCTTTCTTCCTTTCTCTATTGCTTTTCTGGTTTGGCTTTCTCCTTTATGAGTAGCTAATCCCAGTTTGTTGGGATTAGATGTAACTAAACTAAACTTCATGTATTTATCTTGACTGATTATTCTGTGTTCATGCCTTCGTATTAGTGATTAATTTTCCATGCTTAATGCTTGTTGTGGCTAGCACCCCCATGACTCGATTTGTGTTTTGATATGCAATTGGGAAATTCGTATTAAAACCGTAATTGAATTTAATCACCTAGTAACCCTTGCGTCTAGGAATGGAGTTTGGTTTACTAGTAATCGCGTAATCCCTAATCCTAATGCAAATTCATTAATCTAGGCCACCTAAGGAATTAGGGTCTATTAGTGGATTTAGGCTCTTGTCATCCGAGGAATCGGGGCTTGAGTAGTTTAGTGGATTGATTTTAATACTTGAAGCATGAATGGGAGGTATCTAGTCCTGGTAGTGCATGAGGCAGAGGTTTGGTGAACTCTAGTCCCAACATATCCTTTTCGCATTCCAAGTGCTCGACAAAAATACAAAAAGATTTTTATTCCTTTGTTTTGTTTGTTTTGATTTCTCTGTTTAGTCTAGATAGTTGCTGAGTTTGTGAATTGGTAATTGCCATCCAATCCCCGTGGATACGATAACCGGTCTCACCACCGTATTACTTGCACGACTGGGTATACTTGCCCAGACTCGTCCAACAAGTTTTTGGCGCCGTTGCCGGGGACTGCGTTTCAATACTAGCATATCCATTTTGATTACTAATTTAAGCAAAAAAAAATTCTGTTATAAAAGTTTTTCTATTGTAATTTTATGTTCTGTTTTTGCTGTCATTTTTCTGGTGTGTTTGCTGTTGTGTGCTAACCTTTACTGCTAACACTCTTGCTTGCTAGACTGTTTTTGTATGTGAGGTACTATCGCAGCTGACCAACTCCTCTACGACCCAGAAATTGAAAGAACGGCTAGGGCGAATAGGAGGCAAGCAAGACAACAGAATTTGTTAGAACAACAAGGAGAAGAACAAAAGACTTCCACCCCTCAAGTTTGTCAAGAAGAACTCAGGATGGCAGGCAATGGTGAAGATGCTCCACCCCGGAGGACACTTGGGGACTATGCCAATACAAATGTCAACCGGCATGTCACTAGCATAGTGAGGCCTCCAGTGAACTGCAACAATTTTGAAATCAAGCCAACTCTCATCAATACGGTTTCACAAAATCAGTTTGCTGGGTTGGAGAAGGAAGATCCTAACAGTCATGTCTCCAATTTCCTAGAGTTGTGCGATACAGTGAAGATAAATGGTGCCTCCGATGATGCAATTCACCTGAGGTTGTTTCCTTTCTCTCTAAGAGATAGAGCCAAGTCTTGGATCCAATCACAACCAAGGGGGAGCTTCACTACATGGGATGACTTAGAGGCAAAATTTCTGGCAAGGTTCTTCCCCACCTCAAGATTTGTGAAGTCAAGGGGTGACATCATAAGCTTTGCTCAACAAGAAGGTGAGACTCTGCATGACGCCTGGGAAAGGTTCAAGGAATTGCTCCGAAGATGTCCAAATCATGGGTTTGATGATCATACCCAAATGCAAACATTCTATAATGGATTGAGGCCGTCAACCAGGTATATGTTAGATGCCTCAGTTGGAGGTTCCATGAATACAAAGACAGCAGAGGAAGCATTGGTCTTGATAGAGGCTATGGCATCTAATGACTACTTGATGCATCATGATCGGGGTCCCGCATCACGAAGGGGAGTGTTGGAGTTAGATTCACAAACTGCATTGTTGGCTCAGAACAAGCTCATGACACAACAACTGGAGTCTCTTACCAAGCAACTAGCTCAACTCCCACAACAACTCCAAACTGTTCAAGGGACAACCATGCCACCTCAACAAGTAATGAGATGCGATTTTTGTGGAGGAGATCATGATAATGGAAGATGTGAGGTACCACCTAGTTCCCATGAGGAAGCTAATTATATGGGGAACTATGGGCGGCAAGGCAACAACCAATTTCCTAACAACTACAACCAAGGGTGGAGGAATCAACCAAATTTTGGTTGGAAGCAAGATGCCGAACAAACAAGCAAGCCTCTTCCTACACAACCGCCTCAAGACCGGATTTCTAACTTGGAGAACACTCTCAACCAGTTCATGCAATTGACCATGTCAAACCAGAAAAACACTGATGCTTCTATAAAAAACTTGGAGGTTCAAGTTGGACAAATTGCAAAGCACCTAGCGGAGCAATCTAGCAGCAGTTTTTCAGGTAACACTCAAACTAATCCTAAAGAGCATTGCAATGCTATTGTTTTGAGGAGTGGTAAAAGTCTTGAGAATGTGGGCGGTGAGCCTTTGGTAAAGAATCAGAGAGTTGATGAAAAAACAGAAGTGAGTGAAGAGGAAAAAGGCAAAGAGGTTGTAGTTGAGGAAGAAGGGAAGTGCAGTGAAAAAGACAAGAGGGAGAAGCTAGTGTATGAAAATTCAATTATGAGGAGGACTAAAAGTCAGATTTTGAAAGATGGAGACAAGCCTCAAGTGATCCCCTCTTATGTGAAGTTGCCCTATCCTCACTTGAGCAAGAAAAAGGAGAAATAAGAACAGTTTGCCAAGTTCCTTGACATTTTCAAGAGGCTACAGATCAACATACCCTTTGCTGAAGCACTAGAGCAGATACCCAATTATGCAAAATTCATGAAGGAACTTCTCACGAAGAAAAGAAAGTTTTAAGAAGGCGAAAATGTTGCCTTAACTGAAGAGTGCAGTGCGATACTTCAAAGGAAGCTACCTCCGAAGCTGAAAGATCCTGGTAGTTTTACAATCCCTTGCACTATTGGGAGTGTTGCTATCAGGAAGGCCTTATGTGACTTAGGAGCGAGTATCAATTTGATGCCGCTTTCAATTTTGAACAAGCTTGGAGGAGGAGAGGTGAAACCAACAAGGATGGCATTGCAACTAGCTGACAGATCAATCAAGCATCCTTATGGTATTCTGGAAGATGTTCTGGTAAAGGTGGATAAGTTTATCTTCCCAACGGACTTTGTGATTTTAGACATGGAGGAGGATGCAGAAGTTCCACTCATACTGGGGAGACCTTTTCTAGCGACTGGTCGCGCTTTGATAGATGTACAAAAAGGTCAACTGCGATTCAGAGTGCAAGAGGAAGAGGTTACTTTCAATGTGTTTGAAGCTATGCATCGCCCGAGTGACGAAGAGAATTGTTTCCGCATGGACGTTGTGGACGTAGTGGCTAGAGAAGCCTTTGCACATCAGCACCACTCTACTCTTGGGAAGGTAAACATGAGTTCTATTGAAAATCTTGATGAGGAAGAGGCGAAGGAAGTAGAAGACTGTTTGGGTGATTTAGAAGCTCATTCCAATCAACTTGCTGTCAAGACTAAGAAGGAAGAGCTCAACATGAAAACAACTCCGAAGGTCTGAAAGACAAATGATGCATCCAATGGTGTTGAAGTCGGGTTTGCTCATCATGTGAGAACAGAACTTCCGCCGGGAAGGAGTAAGAAAAAGGCCACGAAGCTCAAAGTGAAAAGGGCAAAGCGGAAGCGCAAATGTTGGCCTTATAAGCAAAATCAGCTCTTTAAAGGAGTTCCATGGAAGAAAAGTGCTCTTGCACTTCTATGCCCAGCCGACCCCGGTTAATTGAAAGAAGCCCGCCAAGCTAGTGACGTTGAAGAAGTGCTTATTGGGAGGCAACCCAACTTTTCTTAACCCTTCTCTTTAGTTAGTTTTTGTTTTTGGTTTTTAAATCTTGAATAATTTGAGAAGATCAAGAGTTTTCTTTTACTAATAAATTTGCCAAGTGTTTCCAGGGTAAGAAGGAAGGAGGGAAGAGCAAGAAGACAAGAAAAAGCTAAGTCAGCAATTCCTCCTGACTAGGCATGTGAGCCAACACCCGCCGCCGCCTCGGTAAGTCGTTCCAATTTTTCTTTCCTCTCTCCAACTTGATTGTTTACATTGGGGATAATGTAAATTCTTAAGCTTGGGGTGATTTTTGCATCATTCATGTTGCTTTCATATAGTTTTGCATGATAGCTTTGCATGATCACACAATTAGATTGCCCTTGCTTAGATTTTGCATCCAATTGTGAGAACTAAGTGCCAAATAAATTGAGATAGTGAATTGTTGAACCCAATTTTTTTCATTCTTGTGATATGGCAGCAAATGAAAATGCTTGAGATGATCTGTGATAGTTGATAATTAGCATATGGTTCTATAGATCTGTGTTTCTCATTGATTTTTGAACTACTAAAATGTGAGATTTTGAGCCAAAAGGGGTACTCACTAAATCTACCCCATTCTTTGTGTTAGAGTGTTATTCCTCTTGGATTGTATTTCTCTATAACTTGACTTGAAACCATTTTGAAGCTTAAAAATTTTTGAAAACATTTTTGAAAATGATTGAGGCACTAGGTATTTTTCCGGCCTTCTGAGCTTTGAATGACTAAATGCTACCCCTTAGTTGCCCAATTTTGAGCCTGAAAGAATAAAATACTTTTCTTGGTACCCTGAGATATTTTGATAAATATGTTTGGTAGGATACCTTCTAAAGTATTGCACAAAAGGGTAAAAAGGTAGTTGAAAAAGTATGGGTTGAAAGAATCAGAAAAATATTTCTCTTAAGTTGAAAAATCTCCCCTTCTCCAAATAAAAGAAAAACAAAAGAAAAAGAAAACAAATATATAGATAAGGGGATGACAAAAAGAAATGAGAAATAAAATGAAAAGAAAGAAAAGAAAGGTGGAAAAGTGAATCAAAACTCAAAAGGGTATTTTAGAAGGTCATGTTTGCAATGCTTGATATGTTATGTAGCCTTTTGAAAAATCCTTTTCTTGATTTCCCCACCTAACGATTAATCTCATGGCCACGTTACAACCAAATCAAAAGACCTCTTGATTCTTAATTGTTGTCATTAATAAAGTAGAGATTTGGTTGATAGTCAAGCCTATGGTAGAATTCATTCCTTGAGGAAAATGGAGCGAATTGTCTTATATCCCTAACACTTGAGTGAGGTTAGAAAGAGTGCCAAGCAAATGAACAAGCTTGGGGTGAGTATCATGTGAGAAAGAGTGCCCTAATCAGTGAGAATATGAGTCTAGGAAACCTAAGCTTCTAATTGAACTTGAAACTGATTGTCTCTTGCTGAATTATTTGAAATGCCTGTTACTTGGATCATTTACTCGGGTTCTTGATTCACTATCCATGAACTGATTATTTTGATCTTTTGGCCTTAGTGATTGCTTGAGGACAATCAATTGAATAAGCTTGGGGTGATTTGATAGTGTGATTTTACATGAGGTTTTATGTACACTTTTGCATGCATTTTTCATATAGATTAGGCATTCTTTATTTGATTTTAGTTAGTTTTTCCCTTGGAACGGGTGAAGCGGTTTCTTGGTGTTGATTTGCAGGAATTAATGTAAAAATGATCAAAATCAGTCATGATGGAGCCTGGATGAAACAGAGCTTGAAAAGTGAAGAATATGAGCCAAATAGAGCCCATCACGACCTGGACGTGATGACCATCACGACCATGATCAAGCAGAGCTGAAGGCAAAAGTCAGAAGCTGTCACAGGAAATGCTCGCCCCGCGAGAGGCTACTCGCCTCGCGAGACTGAAGACTGACTGTGCCAGAGAATGCAACCATTTCTATCTCGCCACGTGAACCATGTCTCACCTCGCGAGACAGAGGAACAAAAGCCATCACGCCCAGGCCCTGATGCTCATCACGGGTGTATTTGAGAAGAACCTTACTGTCTCGCCTCGCGATCCCATCTCGCCTCGCGAGAGATCCAATCTCTGAAGACCAGATTTTTAACATTCGCCTCGCGAGCTAGGTCTCGCCTCGCGAGCACGCGCAGAGTCTGATTGGTATAAGTTGCTGTTTTAGGGCAGAATGAAGGAGTTTTTTTGGTGAGGGAGGCACTTGGAGGCTGCGGCTGGACTAGGGTTCCAACCCTAAGAGGGAGCTGAGTTAGGGGGTTGCTGTGACGACAGTGGGAAGCTTCAATGGAGTTCTCCCTTTCTTCCTTTCTCTACTGCTTTTCTGGTTTGACTTTCTCCTTTATGAGTAGCTAATCCCAGTTTGTTGGGATTAGATGTAACTAAACTAAACTTCATGTATTTATCTTGACTGATTATTCTGTGTTCATGCCTTCGTATTAGTGATTAATTTTTCATGCTTAATGCTTGTTGTGGCTAGCACCCCCATGACTCGATTTGTGTTTTGATATGCAATTGGGAAATTCGTCTTAGAACCGTAATTGAATTTAATCACCTAGTAACCCTTGCGTCTAGGAATGGAGTTTGGTTTACTAGTAATCACGTATTCCCTAATCCTAATGCAAATTCATTAATCTAGGCCACCTAAGGAATTAGGGTCTATTAGTGGATTTAGGCTCTTGTCATCCGAGGAATCGGGGCTTGAGTAGTTTAGTGGATTGATTTTAATACTTGAAGCATGAATGGGAGGTATCTAGTCCTGGTAGTGCATGAGGCAGAGGTTTGGTGAAGTCTAGTCCCAACATATCCTTTTCGTATTCCAAGTTCTCGACAAAAATACAAAAAGATTTTTATTCCTTTGTTTTGTTTGTTTTGATTTCTCTGTTTAGTCTAGATAGTTGCTGAGTTTGTGAATTGGTAATTGACATCCAATCCCCGTGGATACGATAACCGGTCTCACCACCGTATTACTTGCACGACTAGGTATACTTGCCCAGACTCGTCACCAATAACCCATGTCCATCTAGTGTAGTCGTCTACTATGACTAGACCATATTTCTTCCCACTGACAGAAGCAGTCCTTGTTGGACCAAACAGATCGAGGTGTTGCAACTCTAGTGGTCTATTGGTACTAACAACATTCTTAGATTCATAGGAACATTTGACTTCTTTTCCCTTTTGACATGCATCACAGAGAGCATCAGATTTGAACTTAAGGTTTGGTAAGCCTCTCACGAAGTTATGCTTATTTAGCTTTGAAATTAATTTCAAACTTGCATGACCTAGCCTTTTGTGCCAAATCCATCGCTCATCTTCAATGGATACTAGACATGAGACACTTTGATTTGTGAAGTCCTCTAAGTCAATCTTATACAGATTGTTTTGCCTCTTGGCAGTGAATAAGAGTGACCCATCAGCCTTCTAGACATTACACATGTTCTTGTCAAAAGAAACAGCAAACCCACTATCACATAATTGACTTATGCTGATCATATTGTGTTTTAAACCAATAACTAAAAGAACATTATCAATGGAGGGAAAATGATATTTACCAAGTTTAGCTACTCCAATGATCTTTCCTCTCTGATTACCTCCAAAGGTAACCCAGTCACCATCTTTATGTCTAAGGTCTTGGAACATACACCTTTCTCCCGTCATGTGGCGTGAGCAACCACTGTCCAAGTACCAAGATGCGTGTTTCTTTCCTGTTGTTAAGCAAATCTGCAATAGGTATAATCTTATCTTTAGGCACCCAGATTGACTTGGGTCATTTCTTGTTAGTAGTCACTGGACGAGCATGTTTGATGTGCTTGTGATGTATGCATCTAGATGTTACATGACCACTTTTTCCACATACTTTACAGTAGGTGTTGGACGAGCTAGATTTTGTGTTAACATGTTGTGCTTTAGTTCTAGGAATTTTGTGATGTGCATGAGACTTTGATACTTTGTGAGATGCTTCATGCTTGTCTTTGTCATAGCCTAAGCCAGACTTATCATGAGGTTACCTAGAGTACCTCAGTATCAGTCTTAACTTTTCTGAGCCACCTATGAAATTAGACAGAGTGTCTGTCAGATATGTCACATCTTGCTTCAGTTTTGCAACTTCACAAGGGACATCAGGCTTAACTTTGAGTTTGTCGGTTAGACTTACATTCTCTGATTCAAGCTTCTTGTTTTCATATTCAAGAGCTTGCCTTTCCATGCAAACTTTATCATATTCCTTAGTCAAACTTGAAAATTTCTTTTTGAGATTTTTATATTCATGTGACAGAATGGACTAGTTGTGTAACAAATATTCAAATGCTTCTTGTAAAGTAAATGAATCAGATTCCATTACCTCAGCATCAATATATTCACTTTCTGAAGAAGTGCCAGCCATAAGACATATTTTTACCTTTTCCTCGGCTTCATCTTCTTCTTCAGATGATGATAGATCAATATCCTCCCAAGTGGCCATTAAACCCTTTTTCTTTTTGAAGAACTTCTTTTTGTCCTTTAGTTCTGGGCAGCCAGCTTTGAAGTGACCAGGCTTTTTGCACTCGAAGCACAGAGGTGGACCTTTTTCTTTGGAGTCTGATTTTTCTCTGGAAAACTTTTTATTGAACTGCTTCCTTCTGAAACCACCTTTCTTTCTCCACATATGTTGAATCCTTCTGGAGATGAAAGACAGTTCATCATCATCATCAGATCCTTCTTCACTGCCCGAAGGGTATGCTTCATCTAAGGATTCCTCTGCTTTGAAAACTTTTGATGAGCTAGCCTTCTTTGCCTTTAGGGCAACAAACTTTCCTTTTCTAGAACTTTCTTCTTCATTGAGCTCAATCTCATGAACTTTTAGAGATTCAAGAAGCTCCTCCAAAGTGAGAGTATTGAGGTTTTTTGCCTCCTGAATAGCAGTGACCTTAGGTCTCCACTGTTTGTGTAAACTCCTCAAGACTTTTCTGACATGATCTCTATTCTCATAGGTATTTCCAAGAGATCTAAGACTTTTGGTGATAGTTTAAAATCTTCCAAACATTTGATCTATTGTTTCATGTTCAGCCATTTTGAATAATTCATACTAGTGAACCGGCATGCTTATCTTTGACTCCTTGACTTGGGATGACCCTTCATGAGATAGGGCAAGAGTATCCCATATTTCCTTAGCTGTGTTACAGCTATGGACTTTATCATGCTCGGATCTGGTGATAGCACACATCAGGTAGAGCTTAGCTTTCAGATTGAGTTGATGTTGAGTTTTATTCTCCGGAGTCCATTGAGCTCTAGGAATAGCAGCTACAGCATCACCTCTTGGTTGAGTGTAGCCAATTTCAATTAGCTCCCAGATATCAACATTTTGTGTATATAGAAAAGTCATCATTCTCTTTTTCCAGTAGTCATAATCACTACCATCAAAGAGAGGAGGTCTGTTGATTGCGTGTCCTTCTGTATCCATGCTTGTTGGATCGTACTCCCTCAGCACTTGTTAGATGATAAACCCTTTCGAGGCTGAGCTCTGATACCAACTGAAGTTGACATAGGGAAACACAAGAAGGGGGTTGAATTGTGTTTCTTAACAGTTTTTCAAAAAATCCCTTTTCTCAAACCTTTTTGCAAGCCAAACAATATGAGTACACACAAACAAGAAAAAGTCTTTAAAGAGTTAACAAACTCAGATTCAAGTCCCCACAGTTAGTATAAACAAATACTGAAAAATGTAGGGAAAGAAGATTCACACGAGAGATTTATCCTGGTTCACTCTCTTCCAACCAAGAGTTACGTCCAATCCCTTCAACTAGAAGGTTTTTCTCCACTATTTTCAAATAGATTACAAGTATTCAACACCTCTTCAGGCTACAAGTATTCTTTCTCTACCAAGCCACTTCAGGCTCTAACTCTAACAAAGAGATTTACAGATTTTAATCTAAGAACTCACTAAGTGTGAGAGTGTGAAAGTTTAAGATCAGTTAAGATTACAAGTAAATTTGTTCAAGAGATTTCAACAAAGTTTTGGCAATTTTAATATCAGAGCTTCTCTATGATTTCACTGGGGTTCGTCCAGTGTTTATAGATGGAGTGCTTTGCTGTCTTGAACTTCTTCAACGGTCTTCAAATTGTATCCGTTTAGACATAACATTAAATGCTATGATCCGTTGAGACTGATAACTTGATATGGACTCTGGAGAAGTCCTCTTGTTTATCAGAGGAATGCTTGAAGTAGAGCTGTCACTTCCCTATTGTACCAAAGGTTGCTTTCTAACTTTCCTTTTTTGTACTTGGTTTAAACTTTACAGAAATATAGGTGATAGAGTATAAAGGTTTATGTTCTTGATGATACTATGTTTCTATTCTCAAGAAACAAAGAGTAAACAAATGAAGCAGTAAGGGAAATAGACATATATTCCTTTGAATTAAATATTCAATCATTTGAAATAAATTCACTTATACTTAGACGAGTTCATTTTCAATAGCTAGTGGACGTGCGGGTCTTTGGACGTGCAAGTTTAACTTATCAGTAAAGAGGGCTCATCTACTGATACTGCGTCTGTATGACTCTCGTCTAGTTCCAAGTCTTTGGACTTGCCATTTTCCTGACTGATTCTTAATAGCTCGTCTGCTGACGTGGCGTCTAGTATGACTTCTCGTCTAGATCTAAGTCTTTGGCCTTGGTTTTTTTCTAGAAGTTATTTATTGGCTAGTCTACTACTCTTTTTACACTTAGACTTAGATGCTCGTCTAGTGACTGGGAACTTAGGTGCGATGTTGTTTCTTAGTAAAATCAAGAAACAAGATATAGGTTTCCTCTTTTAGCACTACTTTAATAATCCTGCAAGCTAGAGAAAACAAGTTAGATCTTTGACAACACTTTGCAATACACTTTTAACCTATTTGTTAACATCGAAACTTAAGAGATTATTTAAGCCAAAACCAATTTGGTTCTAACACTTGGTGCTTCAAAATTTGCCCTAACACATGGACAGAGTCCTGACAATGTCATAAACTCGTATCTTGCAACAGGTTTTCAAACAGAGCTATAATCGAAGCAAGAATCGAAAAAGAAGGAAATGAAAATGTCGACTTGTCGATGTGTTAGGGATTCGGGCATTACCTCAGTCGTATTGAAGAATCGATATCGATACTTGATTCGGCTAATTTTTCTCTCTCCAACATCTCTTCTCTCTCCTTATCTTGATCTCTGTCTTTCATTTCATAAATTTGATTTTTCTTCAATTTTTACCATTTAAAAGAACAAAGGGGGTTGCTGCCAGTTGAGAATGCCAGAGCGCTAGGTTCTCCACGCTCAAGCATTCCTACGCTCTAGCGTTGGGTCCTCCCAAGGTAAAGCGTGGCCTCCTGCACAGTCACGTGTTAGACACCCCGTTATGCCTCGTTGTGCCTTAATTATTTATTTAAACTTACTTGAGTTTTTAGTGTTAAACGTAACCCGAAAATATGAAAATATTAAAATCTTAATTATAACACATCCAACTTATGAAAGTTAACACACCACACCATAATTATATTACACATACATAACATATATCTATCAATTACAATAGAAAACACAGTCTAGGGTATACTATCAATAGGATCCCTTACAGGTACATACTTAAACAAACTGTTATAATTAGCGGAAAATAAAACGTCTCACAAGATGCATTGGCCATACTCCCTAAACTCTACCACTCGAATCCATAGCTCGTCCTCCTGCATCCGGTTCATACGGAGTTCCATCTAGATCCTCGGTAGCTGGATCCTCCATAGAGTCTTCTCATCAGATCACATAACTGGAACAAATACAATACATCAAAATAGGAGATAAGAAACAGTTATATCATCATAAGTGGAAAAAGGAATACATAGCATATAATATCATAATAGTCAAAGACACTCATCACATATAAATAACACTCATCCTTAAATTACGATATCATCCTCTACCCTTAATCTCATGCAACTAAACATTTATGTTGACGTGGCCACCACCAATCCTTTCACACATCCCTTGCCCACTGAGGTATGTTAGTCAATCGTTCAAGTGACGTGTCCCCAAATACCGGTGCACACCCTCGTTCGATCTCGGGGGTGCTCATGAATATCAATGACACTATAGCTGCACATTTTATCCGACGCACACCTTCATTCGCTCTCGAAGGTGCTCATGCATAGCAATGACACTATAGCTGCACACCCTAAATCTAAATTAGGACGGCCCTGCGAGAACTTCGGACCTCGTGTGTTCCCAACACACAGTTGTGAACAACAATGCATATATATGAATCTCACCGACTCGCATCGATTAAAACCTAGTGCCTCAACCATCCATCATAGTCTCAACCCTTATTCCATGTCATATCTCATATATATAAAATAACATTTAATCTGGCTAGGCACCACTAATTCAAATTCATTCTCTCACCCACACGAATATCTCCCGAACCACGTATATCATTGCCTAGAATCCAACTAAGCATGAAATAACAGATATTGCATGTTATCAGACAAAATAGATTACACACTGTAAAATAATAATAAAATATTCAGGTAACACAAAACATCATATAAAGTATGTTACCACAACCAGCACATCACAAACAGCTCAACAGTGATAAAATCAGACATCCTCGAAAATTATAAAATTATCCTAATGGTGATAAACCTACAATCCCCAAATCATCATTGGTACTACGGGATAGTTTCCAATGTGATTTTGGTATTGTCGATTACTCGACCGCTAGTAGGGTTTAGGTCGCCCTACACCATTATTATAAAATATTCTACTTATCCATTCCGACGACATGATATTTCTTTCTCCCACCTTATCGACGTGTGCGCTTTCCCGTACCAGCTCCGAATGCATCCGTTTTACTGAAATGAACCTCGGCACACTTTCCCACAATGTCCTCAAATCTGCTACCATCCATCCCAACACATCCCTCGTTCTATTTTCCGTTCCGATTACACGTATGGGTATCACAATTCATCGGAAACAAAGAAATACCAATCGAATCAACAATAAGGTTCCAATCAATAAATCTATTTGAATCAAGAGACAAAATTGATGGAAAAACTTACGAGAACCGTGGCTGGACTTAGGGAAAGTCGAATTCAAAAGTGAGCTCAAGAATCCTAGGGAAAAACTACCAAAACAGGGCTACTGTAAGAGTTCCATATCTCCAGATAAAAACCTTTAATTACAAATCTGAATAATGACAACGAAGAACGATCTTTCCTAAACCTTCTCACAAAGTTTCAGCCCGATCCAACGGTGAACGAATCTCATACTCTGGAGGGTTGTTCACAATTATGACTGTTGGATATGAAGACCCACAAGTCTCGAACCATCTTATAAAATTTGAGAATGCTCCAATGGTTAAAGAGTGTTTGGCAACACTCTCACTGTGACTGCTCCAACCATGATTCAAAGCTTCCAACAATGGCTTCTTCTAACAATTGAGGATTATCTCTCAATTATTCTCCTTTGATCCGAAATAGTAGATGATAAAGAGAGCTAAGGTGGTGAGGAAGAGGATCCTCACTTTGAAATGAAGAAAATGATCCAAGATGCAAGCTTTGAACTAATGAAGTCTTAAGTTTTTGAGAGAAACAACTTAGAGAATTTGATGATGTGAATGAATGAAATGGATCAAGTGATGAAGAAGGGGGAGGCCTGCATGAAATTGGCTAAGTGTGGGGGTGTTTTGATCGTGTAAATTGAGTGGTTGAGGGAAGAGGATGTGTCACTGGGACATAGAAGGAATTCAATGGAAACTTAAGGGCAATTTGGACATTTCCATCACAAATATCTAGATATTTAGTAAGTTGTCATCATTACCTCGGTGAGTCATGGTGGTGACTCGCCCCATGACTCACCACCTCTAGGTGGCAAGGTGACTCCGTCATCCGGTGTCCGGTTCTATCTCTGCAGTTCCATTTCCGACTCCTTCATTTTCCCATTTAGGTTTTCTTACGCGATTTTCTTCGAAACTTCTCCCGAATAAAATATTGTAATTTATTTTTGAGCAAGAATTTAAAAATAGCCTATATCATTGAAAATATCATATAAAATTAAAATGTTTTGTTCTCGGGTCAAAATTATATTTTCTGCTTAGTAAAATTTTACTGTCAGTGAAAACGCAGACCAGATTCCGCTTGAATTTTAAACCAAAATTTTTACCGTCTACCACAAGATAGAGTATAAATATGATTTTATTTTATCCAAAATAATTTTGTTTTGAGCATGGCTCTGCTGTCGGTACCCGTCTTTCGCGTGTATTGTCGCGTTCTGAGCTCGTTTGAAGTCCGATTGACGTCAAATTTGAAACATAAGCTCATCAACACCTAAGGAATAAGACTAAGTCGTTAAACATGCCTAATAACTTCGTTAAATATGAATAGAGAAAATGGAGCGTCACAACACCAACCTTGCATACAAGTCATACGACTCGCCACTTTGACAACACGATTTAATGCACAACGATCCTAAGTAGACATTGGTACATAATCCTATGCAACCACAGGATGCCCGAAGCATCCACAATCCATATTCTCATCTAAGAGCACATATTACGCAACAAAATCCCATCTCGGTACCCGTGTACCTCAACTTTAACACAGATCATATAATGTACCATCATGGTGTCGACTAGGATTCTAACAGTACAATCAACATACATCCTCAATGACATCCAACACATATTTAATATCAATAAACTAAACCAAAACTAACATATTAGGCATATTATCGGAGATCACACATCAAACAACACTGTCAACCATCACATGGCAAATAACACAGTCAACCTCAACCAGAATTGTCTAACTTAGGGTTTTTCCCCAAAGTGGATAAGTATACAATGATTAAACCCAAAACATCATTTAAAAACCATTTTCAATGAGGGTTTAACCATCATCGGGTACTCGACAACTAGTAGGGTCTGGGGCACCCGACACACAGAATATAACTGTAATATTACGCTTGCCTCCTCGGCGAGTTAGAGACTTTCTCCCTACCTTGTAGGCTCTCTTGTCGGCGCCTCGAACATTGTGAAACAAGATCCTCCCTTCCTCTTAGTTGCTGCCATGCGCCCCAGGGAACTCCTCGGTGCTCTGAAATTTTCCTTATCACATGGACAGAGTCCCGACAATGTCATAAACTCTAATCTTGCAACACTTTTACAAACAAAGCTAGAATCGAAGCAAGAATCGAGAAAGAAGGGAATCGAGAATGTCGACGTGTCGACAAGTTAGGGATTTGAGCATTACCTAAGCCAGAGTGCTGGATGCTGAATTGGAGCTTTCCTATTATAGGCAGCAGAGGATGTACGGTCGTGCTTGGCATATGTATGGTCGTACATGGCTTCATACTTGGGCGTTCATGTGTGAGCACGGACTGACAAGAGTTCGTAGAAACAGTATCAACGTGAGCACGCGCATGCAAGGGCTTGGTACGACAGTGCTGAGTGATGTATGGCCGTGCTTGGTTAATTTGAACTCAAATCTCTTCATTATTTGCTCTGATCTGATATGAGATTGATTGATGTACGACCGTGCTTCAAGGATGTACGATCGTGTTGACTTTTGGCTCAAATATTTCACTAATTGCATAAGATATGATCAACTTCTGATTAGGGGTACGACCGTGCTGGACTTTTCTGAGTGAATCTGCTTGGATTTAGTCACGCTTTAGCTAGGTATGTACGGGCGTGCTAAGGGGAGCATGGTTGTGATGAACTTTCAAATCTTCAAAATTTCATCTTTTTAGCTCAAAAATCTACCAAAATCCTTTATGTGTCAAACAAACCTCCATGACCTTCAATTCTGCAAAATCTAGGAAAAAGTATCAATTACAATGAATAACATTCTAGAAATGGATCTAAAAATGACACAATTACCCCCTGTTAAATGCACAGAATTGAGGTTCATCACACCTACTTAAACTTCAAGGACATATGCTTCCATGTTTTGTCCATGCTAGATGAGGATAAAAAATTTTGTTTTGTAATGACTCTATGGAGTCTTTGGGGAGCTGGCAACGAGAAGGAAAATCCCCTTCTGCAACCCAGATTCGTCATAAGGAAGATTCGTTTTTTGGTGATTGGCAACAAGCAAACTTAGTAACTCCTCATGGGCAACCATCATGCAGTAAAGTAGGCACTATTGCATGGATTCCTCCACCAATTGGCATTTTAAAATGCAATGTTGATGCTAGTTTCTTTATGGACAGAGGCAAGACTAGTTTTGGTATGTGTATTAGAGATGCTTCTGGTGCTTTTGTTCTAGCTAGGACAGATTAGGTGCCCTCTTGTCTTCCAGTTCTTGGGAGAGAGGCCATGGGTCTTCTCAAAGCAATCCAATGGGTCCAAGAGATGAATTTCATAATGTTGTGTTTGAGCTAGATTGCCAGTTGGTTGTAAATCATGTAAAGGCTCCTAACTTAGATGTCTTTGAATATGGAGTTATTGTTAGTGCTTGCCATGACTTCCTTTTTTCCTTTCCAAACTTTGGTATAAGTTTTTTCAAGAGACAAGCAAATAATGTAGCCCATAGCTTAGCAAATGCGACATTTTTTATAGTTGGTCCTCATACTTTTTATAATGTACCATCGCATATTGCTTCATTGATTATTAATGAAATATATTAAGTTGTTTGTTTAAAAAAATACTCATTATATTATAAATCATTGAGAGTAGAAAGAGAGGGCCTACATCGAAATCGAGGAGATGCATTGTTCGAGTATACCTGAGTGTACTATCTATACTTATAAGATTTCAAGCTTATATCTATGGAAACTATTGACAAGTGGCACTCTATCATGAATCTGGTTTTCTGCATTTTTGTCAAGAGAGTGCAGAAAACCTACCAAGGAGAGTTTTGGAGGATACTTTAGTAAATTTACGATTGGTAATTTTGTAATTAAGACATCTAATGATGGCTTTTATGAAACCCTCATTTTTCTTCCTCACTACAAAAAAAAACCTATTTAGCGACCGAAGATTTCAGTCGCTAAACATGATAATTCGGTTGCTATATTGTGTGGCTACCGAATTAGCGACCGAATTAAGGGGGTAGCAGAAACCCTGGTGGCTAAATGTTTAGCGACCGAATTTGTATTTCGGTCGCAAATTTGCGACCGATATTTCGGTCACAAAATTATATATTTCGGTCTCCGTATAGTTGGTCGCAATCGAATTTGGTAACTGATTCCGGGTCCCTATTTCGGTCGCAAATTTTGAATTTTTTTTTACAAAAATTTTCCTGTAACTTAATCCTACCGACCAAATTTTCCCGTAACTTAATTCTGATATAAACAAAATACACCAATATTTTTTTTGAATAAATAGAAAACATAAATATGATGTACTAATGATCCAAAACACCACAGTCAATATGATCAAGAAAACACATACATTAATTAACGCAAGTTTAATAATTGTTTATAAAAAAAAGTTTAATAATGTAATAATTAACGATCAAAACATAAAAACACACCACAGTCAATAAGTACTAATCAAAATATCAAAACTCATCAATCTTCCAAAGGGATGAACATGTAGAAGCGAGAACCCCCAAGGTACTTAAACTTTGCCAATGCACCAGTGGACAACAAATACAACTTCCTGATACCATTTGTATCTGTTGCAAAATATGGGCGATCCTCATGGATTACTATATTCCCATTGAATAGATTTCCGCATTTGTCTTCAATAGTCACAACACGTGGTATTTCTTGTCCCCAACGACGGTAGAATGATCGCAGGATTGAAATCAAATCCTGCAAATACACAAGAACAATTTAGTAATGATTAGTTTATGTCTTAACCATCATTACGTGAATCCGATCGTTATTCTTAAGTTGATGAGATACTGTACCTGGTCTAAATGGATGGCTGTCTCAAAACATTTAGTCGGATCCATTTTCTGATAAAACGATAAGGAAAACAAGTCATATGTCTAAACTTCATCAAGTGATAATAAGAAAAGATGGAAAGATCCATGTAGCATACTAGCATGTTAAAATAGAACAAAGAAATGCAACTTCACATGCAACTTTACAGATTAGCAAACATAGTAGTTTTCAGGAAAGCAGATGCTTTTACGTCATTTTGAAGGATGGTCATAGAGAGGACTTTTCCTACTGGAAATGCCTAGATAACCTAGTAAGGATGGTCATCAACAACTATTTCTAGAAAGCTCCATTGCCTAGTGAAACAAATGAGTAGAAAACCAGAGTTGCTTTCATAATATTGTGTACAGAGCTGCTTTCTAATGTGAATAATGTTTGAATGATGATGGCACGTCATGTGCCTGGCAAATTGTGCCCTACCCTTCATTTTATCTAACCTTGTACTTAATACTTCATTATCTAATTTCATCATTCATACGTAAGTAGATATACCTCATTATCCTCAATATGACCCAATGGGTGTCATTGCCATTGCACACTATATTTTACCAAGTCAGATCAGCACTACAAATGAAAGAAATACACTAATTCATCTGCCAAAAGAAAAGAAATACAAAAAAGATAGCTTTCCACCTGCTGCAGTGCACAACCCTTTTATTGTTGTTCAATTGTAATGCACCCAATTTACCCACTCACCTCAAGCATTCCCTAGCAACACCCAAGCAATTCATGCAACATTTCCAAATACATAGTATTCAAAACCACCAAAGTCACTTTCATTCCAATCCTCATTCTTTGGACATGTTTTAATTCATGGTGAACCATAGTTGCAAAATAAGTCAAGTAGTTGGGAACATGCAGAAATTAGAGCAAAGGAAAATTACTTTTCTCAAGTATGCTTAGTAAATATGTATTTGGAAACACTATCCTAATCATCTCACAGTTGAAACAACAATGTACTTGAGTAATCTAAATAAGAGAAAGCTAACTTATATTATCTATCCAATAAGTTTTTTAAATCAATATACCCCTACTGTCAAAATTTCTCTACTCTGGATTTCACTAGAACAACATCAATGATTAATTTGACAGCATAAATACCCATACTGACAGAACTTCCCTAAACCCTAACCTGAGACAGAACTGATCAGAGGAGACTGTGGGGGTGGTGGTTGCGCAAACAGAACCCCTTGAGATGGTGGTGGTGGCCGGAGGAGGAAGTGACAACACCTGAGATAGACATTGAGAGAAACTGAGACAAAGAGAACCGAGCAAGTGAGAGAGAGAGCGAGATACACAGAGAGAGAAGAGGAGACCTTACCAAAGAAGGAGGTCACGGTGCTACAGTGGTGGTCGTGGTGGCGGTGGTGGCACGGTGCTGCTGGGAGGAGGAAGAGAGAGTGAGAGACAGAGAAGGAGAAACACAAAATGAGAAGGATAAGGGGAGAACCTTACCAAGTGGTGACCGGAGGAGCACGAGACGGTGAGACGTGATGATGCGCGGCCGGAACAGGGACGAGGCGGAGCAGAGCAGCTGCGCGAGAGAGAGTAGAAGAAAAGAGAGAAATGGGGGAAGAGAGAAAGGAAATCGCGATTTAGGGATTTCATTTTTAGAGACCGGTTTAATTCGGTCGCTAAATGGGTTAATTTGAAATTTGAACTCATAAATTTATTGACGGATTTTTAAATCAGTCGCTAACACGCGCTATTTTAATTTTTTTTACGCGTCGTTTAGCGACCGAATTAATATCGGTCACAAATATAAATGAAGTTTAACCATTGCATTTAAATCGGTCGCCAGTTCGGTCGCTAAAAAGTCATAATTTTCTGACTTTTACTTTCCTTTATTTAGCGACCAAATAGCGACCGATAACTCTGCTATGCTCTCTTTCGGTCGCTATTTCGGTCGCAGTATCAACTCTAATCAGTGTTTCATGTAGATCCTATAATCGGTCGCCATTTCGGTCGCAAAAAGCAACCAAAAAATTCGGTCACTATTTTCGGTTGCTAAATAACCTTTTTTTTGTAGTGCCTCCCACCCCCAATTTGTTTTTCAATTTACTGAATCCACCCCCCTAGTATGAGTAGTTACCAATCAGGTTATAGGTGTATTTATTAAACACGGTTAGAAAGAAATAAAATAAAAATTTTAAATAAATGTTACAGTTGTAAGTAATTATGGGTTTAGAGTCCCAATGTGAATCATTTAAAATTTTCTTCTTTATATATCTTCCTTGCTTCCCACTCTATTCCAGCAAATATATTTACGTGCAACATTTCCTAAGGTGTATGAATTTTTTTTTTTGAAATGAAGAAACTTAATTCATTTCACTGGAAATAATAGAAGCAACACAAAGTGGAACATGCTGAAAATCTTGGAGGCTAGGCATAAAAGGAGCTACCTTTGCTAGACAACGGGAAACTCCATTGGCTTGCCTCCTAACAAACCCCACACTAAAGTTTGGGGAAAAAGAAAGAGCCCTAGAACACTCAGAGGTGATACAACCAAATTCAAAAACATATATTCTAGGCTTATTGATACTATCTGCCAACAACTTACAATCAACTTCAAAAATAACATTTTGAAATCCTAGACTCCTGACCCAGTGATAGCATCGAAAAGACTAAGGTGTATGATTTAAAATTTGAATTTTAAATTTACTATTGCATTGTTCTAATGCATCTAAAATAATTATGTTGAACCACTTTAAACACTTATAAACAATGTCGTCTAATATGCAACCTTGAAAAAAGGTGTATCTTGCATATCTAATAATAATCATTGATGTGGAATAATCTGATCAACTGAGCAATTGGCAACCGGTAGACCCATTATTTCACATTTGCAAATCAGTCACTTCCAACGTCACCCTCCACCTTTGGCATCCATTTCCATCTCCGATTGAAGGCCTGTCGCCGCCGCCGCTCACTTCCTCCTTCCATGTCTTCCTATCTCAACCACCCTCTTCCTGTTCATCTTCTCCGCTGCACCTTGTCTAGTCGCCGCCGCACTTGGCCAACAACAACCTGCCACTGTCACCTCATCGCCATACCTCGTCGGAATTGTAGAATGACCAGAGACAAATCCAGATCTAGTTTTTTTACAAAAAGAAGAGCCATACTTGAATAATTCCTTCAAGATTTGAGCTCATCGAGCCCGTTGTTGAGCACCGTTGGTGCCGACTCGAACTGGTACGGTTGCCTCGCCGCTATATGCATAGGACGCAAGTATTCCGTTGCTGAAATCGAAGCTTGTCTCTCTCACAGATCTGAAATTGGAGGCCGCCGTCTTTCGCAGATCTGAACTCGAAAGTCATTTCTCTCACAGATCTGAACTCAGAGGCTGTTGAGAGAGATGTGGTGGGACTGTGTCCATTGATCTGGAGCCACCATTGGCAACCTGAGTGTAGATAAGGACTGCGATGGGAGGGAGAAGGTGGTGGACGGTGATGGGGTATCTTTATTGTTTTAAGATCTGATGGCGGCGCGACATGGTGGTGAAGATTGTTTTGGTGGTGACCGGTTTGTGGTGGGGAAGGAGAAGGCTGGTTTGGGGTGACCGGTGGTGGGCTTGTGGCTGAGGGTTGGGGGTGTGGTGATTCTGTATAAAAAAAATATTGACCGGTGATGACAGGTCAAAATTGAGGGTGCAATCTGCACCAAACTTATCACAATGCATATTATCATTCAACTCATCTCACACAACTTCAATCATATCTCAGCCTTCTATCTCTCACTCTTCTCTGCCTTTTCATTCCATACTACCGTCGATTTGATGAGACCGCCGCCACCCCCCCCTATCTCTCACTTTTCCATTTTTCACTTGAATTATTCAAGTTTATAGGGGCTTGGCTAGATCATCAAGATTTTGAAGATCAAGGTAAGTATTATTGTAACACCCCGTTTTTCGTATAAGTGCTTAGGTGTATGCCTTGATTGCCTTTCGTATAAGTGCTCATGTTTCTGGTACATGAACACGGCCATGCTCATGTCCACCATGCCCGTGGTTAAGGCACGTTTTTTGTGGCTACCTGAGCCACAAGCACGGTCGTCCTCAAAGGAAGCCACGTCTCATTGACGCCGATGTAAGCACGACCGTGCTCGTGCCTGAGCCTTTTAAAAGACAGCAGTCAGCGAGCGTTACGAGTTAAAACCTCTAAATTGGCACTTTAGGAAACCCTAAGTGTGACGGCAGCCTCTCCCTTCCTTCCCCTTTGAACCCAGATCATTCTTGGTGTTCTTGCTCTGTTTGGGAGAGTCAATCACGCGCTAGTGCCAATTAGTAAAGGTAATGGTTCTTCCCTCTTCTGTTTCCTTTTCCTTTTCTTGAATTGGGAACTAATTGGTTAACCTTTGTGTTGGCCAAGGATTGAATCGTTCTTCAAGCCAAATCGAGGGAACCGGTTAGAGCTTTGTTGGTTAAAGGGAGAAATCTCCATACCATGTATGAGAAAATGAATAGTATGAGTATGTAGGCTTGGGGGTAGTGATAAGCCTCTGGCTTATCTAGTTTTATGACTAGATGAACTAGGGTTTATGTGCCAATTTATTCGAATTCACTCTCGTTTTCGCCCAAATTTGCCTTGTTTTGTTCCTCAGTTGGACTTTGACTCGTTTTGCGTCTTTTGTGTAGTTTTTAGATTATTTTGGATAGAATTACGCTTGTGGTTGCTTGTGTTGTTTTCAGGTCCATAAGTGAAGCTCTAAGAATTAAGGAAAGTCAAGAAATGGTGGAGATTGCTATTCTGGAGATTCTCGCCCCGCGAGAGTTTGAAGATCCGGGAAGACAGAGACCATCACGGCCTAGCCGTGATTCACATCACGGGGCGTGAAAGGAAGGTTCGCGTCGCGAGACGTCCTTCGCGTCGCGAGTGTGTGAATTCCAGAAAAGTACCAGAGTCAGAGACCATCACGGCCTAGCCGTGATGTATATCACGGCCGTGACCTAAAATCCACACAAGGCAGAGAACATCACGGCTTGGCCGTGATTCACATCACGGGCCGTGACAAGAAGATTCGCGTCGCGAGACATCATTCGCGTCGCGAAAGTTCGAATTCCAGAAGTGCGCCAGAAACAGAAGCCGTCACGGCCTGGCCGTGATGGCTGTCACGGCCGTGACGCGTGGCCTCCTTATAAATAGAGCAGATCAGAACAGAAAAAGAGAACTTTTTGGATCAGAACTGATTTTAGATCTTTTGTAATCCTTATTCTGGGGCTTCTTCTCCTCTTCTCCTCTCTTAATTCTTAGGCTTAGGATGAATTCCGATTGTACGTGCGTTGTTGTTACGGACATGAGGAACTAATCCTCTTGTCTAAGGGATCGATGAAGCCACCTATGGCGGCATAGTATTCATGTGATGTAATTCTCTCTCTCTCAATTCAATTATTGCTTTTCAATTCTGATTTCATTGTGTTGGTTATATGCTTGCGTGATCAACTTGTTAAACGTGTATGAGGCCGAGAGGCGATTTGCGTTTCAGAACTTGAATTGGGAACATCGATCGAGTGTTGCACGAGAGTGAATAGGAGATCGATGCAACTCTTAGGGAACAAGAATTAATAGAATTCGAGATTAGGGTTAAGAGACCTAGGAAGTAATTAACTCAAATCATCGAATACGTCCTATTGAGCACGACAGTGGATATAGGAGAATTTAGGGGTCCCGTTGACATTAAAATTGAACCTAGGGAAGAGAATATCATCACTTGGGTACTTTGCATGATTGGGTAGGTGGATTCGAAACCTTAGATGCTTTTAATTCCAGATTTCATCACCATATCTTTGATTGTTTCGATTTGTTAATTTAAATTGTGATCCTTGTTTCTTTCCAACCACTTTCTCTACTTAACCAACTTATCGGATTTCTCGCGAAATTAGTCGAATTGGTAACCCAATCCTTGTGTTCGACCTCGGTAGACTCTTACCGTGTTTTTATTACTTGCGACGACCCGGTACACTTGCCGGAGTCACAACAAGTTTTTGGCGCCGTTGCCGGGGATTGGCACAACCAATTTTTCTGATTTTAGGGGAGTTTGATTATTTGGTTAAGTTATTTTTGTTCTTATTTTTTATTTTTATTTTTATTATTTTATTTTTATTTTCTACTATCTCTCTACCTCTTTGATTCCACTTGGTCTTGCCTTGTTTTGTATGCGAGGTACACGAAGGAATGCTTCCGGGTTGCGAATATTGTGATGGGAACCATGACACTTGGAGTTGTCCGTTCTACTTCCCTCAAGTATATGTGGAACCATGGCATAATGACAGCGTGCCCCAGAACAACTATCAGAGTCAGAATCAGTATTGGGGTGATATGAGTAGAGACCATCCGGATTTTGCTTGGAGTAATGCTGACGATGGTCTAGCCTGGCAACCACAACCTCAACAAAATTGGCAACAGCAACCTCAACAGAATTGGCAACCACAACCTTGGGAGTTGGCTCTTGAGAAGTTGTCAACTTTTACAGCCACATCTTTTGAGAAGATGAATGCGACAATTGACAAGTTGGCAACTCAGACAGGGACGGCACTTCAGAATCTAGAGATGCTGATTGCCCATCTCACGAAGCAACTAAATGAGTGTCCCCCAGAGACTCTCCCAGTTGATACCGAGAACGACCCTAAGAACTAATGCAATGGCACAACAACTAGAAGCAGTGGGGTGTTGGGATATCACTGGGATGTAACTAGTTCTCAGGGAGTTGAGGAAGAACTACCACATGTTGAGGAAGAACAACAGGAGGAAAAGGAATTGGCAAGTGACATGGCCCCGGAACAACCACATGATGAGGAAGAGCAACCAGAGGAAGAGGAGTTGGCAAGGGACAAGGCACCGGAGCAAGGGGGTAGAGAACAAAATGAAGATAAAGTGGCAGAGGATTTCACCATGCTTGCCAAGCAACCTGATTTTGATGCGTTAAATAACTATGTTGGATTACATGTATGTGTGGACATGGGTAAGTTAGACCCTCCCACTTGTCTGGCACACTTCCTCGTGAAAACTCAATTTGACCCGAGAGGAAGTGAGTTCATCATTGCGGAGGTCAAAGAAGTCTTCTCACTCAGACTAGATGGAAGTATGGATAGAGTCATATTGCTCCTACAAGGGCCACTTCACAAACCATGGGATCCGGGTGGAGGATTTGATATGATGAGCGTCCCTTGGCCTCTGTACCACAGACTATGGGATCCAGGTGGATGCTTCGTAATAAGTCAGGCTCGGGACGTTAAACAAGCGCTTCTTGGGAGGCAACCCAAGCTAGGTATCTCTCTCTTTTCCTAACTTTTGTTTTGCCTTTTTGTTTTGTTTTTGTTTGTCACTCTTGAATAATTTGAGAAGATCAAGAGTTGTTGTATGAATAGTGTGTCGGCAAGCTTGTTGGATTTTAATTATATTGAGCGTAGATTGATTGCATGAATTATTTGACCATTGATGATTTCCCTAGGTTCCGGAATTAGAAAAATTTATCCCCACTTAAAAATTGAAAACTGAACTTTGAGAATTTTATTGTGATTACTTGATTTATGATAAGTTTGGGGTGAATGCGTGCACCCATTAGGAATCGTATCTCGGTCAAACAATTTGCAAAATGTCCAGGTGAGGATTTGAGCCTCCAACTCTGTTTTTGAATGTGTGAATCACTGTTAAGTTGCACTTTCCCGAATTTGCTTGAATCTCTTTATGGTTTGCATGATTATGTGTTGCATCAAATGATTTAGGCGATTTTCTTTGAAATAACTACTTGGCCTGAAAAAAACCATCCCTAATGCATGTTCCCTAGTTAGCCAAATTGAGCCCAATTGACCTATTGTTTCTTGATGACCCTACATTACGAGCCAAAATCTGAAAAAACCATGTTAACCCAATCTTAGGATTAGGAGAGCATGGAAATGAGCAAGAGAAAGGTTGTGAGAAACTAAGTTTGGGGTGGCTACGAGGTGATATGTCATATTGGGGTGAGAAAAAGAAAATAAAGGTTGAAACCCAAGGCGAAAAAAAAAAAAAGAAAACAAAAAAAATTGCCAAAGGAAAAAGGGAAGAACAAAAAGATTAGCAAGGAAAAGGCTGTAGTCACCCGAGCCCAAATGAAAAATGGAAAAAGGAATTTGAGTGGAAAAAGTGCCAAAATGCTCATGCTCTCTTAGTTCCTAGGGACTTAAGCCTAAATATCCTTCATTATCCTACCCTGAGCCAGGCCCCATTACAACGTTTAAAAGACCTTCTGATGTTGCATATATGTTTTCGTGGGAACCATTTTTGAGATGAAAATCAAATTCATGGGAAGTGCTCTTGATAAGTGAAATTGAGTGAAAAGTTGATAGCCTAGACAAACTTGAGCGAATGAGTGAAATACTAAATGACCTTGAGAGGAAGGCAATTGTTTGAAATAGGTGATCTTCCTTTGTGTGTATCTTTGAGCCTCAACTTAGAGTAATGATGGCATGAATGATAACTTCTCAATTGTTTAAAGTAGATGAATGTGGGGATTACATTGATGAAAAAGGGGGGAATCAAAGAAGAAAAACTGCTTTGTAAAGTCGCATGAAATTTGTGCGAAATCGATTGAATCCCTTAAGCTTGCCAAGTCTTGAGTCGTTTTTGAGTTTTAAGCTTGCTTGGGGACAAGCAAGGTTTAAGTTTGGGGTATTTTGATAAGCCTCTGGCTTATCTAGTTTTATGACTAGATGAACTAGGGTTTATGTGCCAATTTATTCGAGTTCACTCTCGTTTTCGCCCAAATTTGCCTTGTTTTGTTCCTCAGTTGGACTTTGACTCGTTTTGCGTCTTTGGTGTAGTTTTTAGATTCTTTTGGATAGAATTACGCTTGTGGTTGCTTGTGTTGTTTTCAGGTCCATAAGTGAAGCTCTAAGAATTAAGGAAAGTCAAGAAATGGTGGAGATAGATTCTCGCCCGAGAGATTCTCGCCCCGCGAGAGTTTGAAGATCCGGGAAGACAGAGACCATCACGGCCTAGCCGTGATTCACATCACGGGGCGTGAAAGGAAGGTTCGCGTCGCGAGACGTCCTTCGCGTCGCGAGTGTGTGAATTCCAAAAAAGTACCAGAGTCAGAGACCATCACGGCCTAGCCGTGATGTATATCACGGCCGTGACCTAAAATCCACACAAGGCAGAGAACATCACGGCTTGGCCGTGATTCACATCGCGGGCCGTGACAAGAAGATTCGCATCGCGAGACATCATTCGCGTCGCGAAAGTTCGAATTCCAGAAGTGCGCCAGAAACAGAAGCCGTCACGGCCTGGCCGTGATGGCTGTCACGGCCGTGACGCGTGGCCTCCTTATAAATAGAGCAGATCAGAACAGAAAAAGAGAACTTTTTGGATCAGAACTGATTTTAGATCTTTTGTAATCCTTATTCTGGGGCTTCTTCTCCTCTTCTCCTCTCTTAATTCTTAGGCTTAGGATGAATTCCGATTGTACGTGCGTTGTTGTTACGGACATGAGGAACTAATCCTCTTGTCTAAGGGATCGATGAAGCCACCTATGGCGGCATAGTATTCATGTGATGTAATTCTCTCTCTCTCAATTCAATTATTGTTTTTCAATTCTGATTTCATTGTGTTGGTTATATGCTTGCGTGATCAACTTGTTAAACGTGTATGAGGCCGAGAGGCGATTTGCGTTTCAGAACTTGAATTGGGAACATCGATCGAGTGTTGCACGAGAGTGAATAGGAGATCGATGCAACTCTTAGGGAACAAGAATTAATATAATTCGAGATTAGGGTTAAGAGACCTAGGAAGTAATTAACTCAAATCATCGAATACGTCCTATTGAGCACGACAGTGGATATAGGAGAATTTAGGGGTCTCGTTGACATTAAAATTGAACCTAGGGAGGAGAATATCATCACTTGGGTACTTTGCATGATTGGGTAGGTGGATTCCAAACCTTAGATGCTTTTAATTCCAGATTTCATCACCATATCTTTGATTGTTTCGATTTGTTAATTTAAATTGTGATCCTAGTTTCTTTCCAACCACTTTCTCTACTTAACCAACTTATCGGATTTCTCGCGAAATTAGTCGAATTGGTAACCCAATCCTTGTGTTCGACCTCGGTAGACTCTTACCGTGTTTTTATTACTTGCGACGACCCGGTACACTTGCCGGAGTCACAACAGGTAGCGTAAGATGAAGGGTTACCCATGACCCTATTCCTTGATAACATGTTTAAATGCCTAATTGTTGTCTTGATGTTTAACTGTTTATGATGTTGATATTGACATGTTTGTTCTTATTGATAAATGTTGTCTGTTATGACATTGATAATGTGATGATGCCATGAATGAGTGATTTATCATGCTTATGAGATTATGATGATTATTGGCTGTTGGTTGACGTTGTGAACGTTGTGATGATAAAAGGTAAAATGTAACAATGTTGAGGGATGTTTCCCAGTTTGCTCATAAGACTTGAATCGTAGTAATGAGAGGTGGGGTTTGTTTGATGGTCCTAGGCTAGACCCTAAGGAATGATCAATGAGAGTTTAGGGACATTTAAAAGGAAACTGATGAGATTAAAGGACTAATTCCCTTTTTATTATAAGACATGACGATTAAGCCAAAAGTAATGAAATTAATGTTTAAAGACTTAGTAATAGCCAACAGGTATAATCCATGTTTTAACCCAAAGGATTTGGCAAAGGGTTCCTGACCCTTTTTGCCCAGACCAGTATGGCCATGTACCAGGAAGCATGAGACACCCCATTGTGCCCCGGTGATTTATTAGATTAAAGCCTTCTTAATTAATTCCTTAATCGTGCGCTTAACTTGAAAAAACGTAAAAAATTAAAATCTTAAGTTAACAAGCATACCAACTTCAATTAATTAAAACTTCACACCATAAACATGTTGTGAATACATACATATTTCTTATACATAAAACAAAACACTACTTAGGGTATCCTCTCAGTAAGATCCCTTTGCAGGTATACTTAAATAAAATATTATATTTAGCAGAAAATGTGAAATACTTCAAAAGAAACACTGGCCATACTATCTCTACTCTATTACCATGAGTCACAGCTCGACCTCCGGCTTCCGATTCATAGGGAGTTCCATCCCACTCTTCCTCATTCAGCTCATCCATAGGGTCTTCTCGTACGATTCCATAAAAAAATAAAAAAAATACAACATACAGAAGAATACAGGGGATAAGAAACAGTTATATCATCAAAAAGTAGAAAAGAGTCATAGTATATAACATTATAAAAGTCACAGACAATCAACACATATAACTAACAAATCATCCTCGAAATTAAGATATCATCATTTACCCTCAACCTCATGAAACTAAACCTTTATGATGACGTGGCCACTAGTTCCGTATATCCGTTAGGGATTTTAGTCCGTTGTCCAAGCGACGCATCCCTAAAACCGGTTCACACCCTTATTCATGGTGAGAATGCTCATGCATAGCAATGACACTATAGCTGCACGGCACAATTGGTGCACACCCAGGATCAAGGGTGCTCATATATAACAATGACACTATAGTTGCACGGTACAATCGGTGCACAACCTTATCCACGGTAAGAATGCTCATGTAATACAATGACAATATAGTTGCAAGGTACAATCGATGCACACTCTGGTTCTCTCCCTCGAGGGTGCTCAAGCAAAGCATTGGCACTATAGCTGCACAAATTAAATCTAACATTGGACGGTCCCACAAGGACTTCGGACCACGTATGTGTCAAACATACGGTTATAAACATAATATAACTTATGAACCTCACTGAATGACATCAATAACAACATAGTGCCTCAAGCTTCCATCCTAGCCTTGACTCACATTCTATGACACATTTCATCTTTAAAATAATCAATTTAAGCTAGGCACTTCTAAATTCACCGATACTTTCTCACCCAAACCAAATATCCCGAACAACATATATCCTCGCTTAAAATCAACTAAGCATAGTACTAAAAACCAGGCAGATCATGCATAACACAATATCAGGAAATATTCAAACACTAAAAATAATACGTCACATGCAATGGAATACCTCAACCAATGTCTCACAATAAATTCAATAACATAAAGTCAAACATCATCAAATACTTAAAATCAACCTAGTGTCGATAAACCTACAATACCTGAATCACCATTGGTTTTACAGAAAAAGTTTCCAATACGATTTTGGTCTTGTCGATTACTCGACTACTAGTAGGGTTTAGTTTGCCTCACACAATTATTATATAATATACTACTTATCGATTCCGACGACAGAGTGATCCTTTCCCCCACCTGAGTTATCACCCGAATCCCGAATCCGACGTTCCTCGTTATCACACCACAGCTTAACAATTTCACCTTAAACCAAACAACATAATCAACAAATTAATCAACAAACTACCCTTACCTAAATAGTTTGGTTCGGCCTCCTAATTAAAAATAGGGTTAGGGTTCTTTTCTCATTCTAATCTTTTGGAGTCTAGTTCCTATAGTATTAACTAGCATAGATTAATTGTTACCATTGACACGCTGTCGCACGCGCGTCAAAAAGTGAGTGGTTTGTAAAAATATGTAGTTAGGACGCGACAACTCGAGTATCGTCTCACAAGGACTCTTGGATTGTTATTCGCAGAAAAGTCAGTTTTGGGGGGGGGGGGGGGGGGGATTTTGGATTCGAAATTCAATTAAGAAAAACAATGCAAATAGGTGATTGTCAATAATTGAAACGACTAATCTACTGCTCTCGGTTTCCCACTATCATTGATTCACATACATTCCAAGCCCTAAGAGGATTCTAATCCCTTTTCGATTGTAGCAACAATTAACAAGCGAAACCGGCACTACGAGACGTATGTTCCTAATTCCCGAATTAAGCCAACGGGGTGAAGCACTCGTGAATTAAGCAAACACGATTGAACACACGCGAATTAAGCAAACACGATTATGTATAGGAACACACAATCATCGAAATAAATCAGTATGCATTCTATACAATCCTGAATTAAGAAAACAGAACATACATAATAGTATTGAAAGGAAGAAGCAATTCAATCAGGGAATTACAGAACCTCAACTGCGGCGGAAACCGATTACAGTAGATCAATCCAAGGAGACTAGCTCTCCATTATAAATGTGAAAAAACCTAAGAGTATAATGTAAACAGTGAAAAAAAGGGGATGATTTCTGTGTCTGCTGCGCTTGTATTTATAAAGAGGCCGCGTGTCACGGCCGTGATGGCCGTCACGGCTAGGCCGTGACCGCTTCTGTCAAGGGCGTGCATTCAATTCTGGTCCGTCACGGTCGTGATGCCTATCACGGCTAGGCCGTGATCGCTTCTGACTTCCAGTGTCTTCTCATCACGCCCGTGATGTATATCACGGCTGGGCCGTGATCCTTTGTCTTCCATAGGTGGCTCATCATGACCGTGACCAGTGTCACGGCTTGGCCGTGATGGCTTCTGCTCAAGAGTCCTTCCCTTTTTGCTCTTTTTATTGATATGAAAACAAGAAATAGCAGTAAATGCTTTATTTGACTCAAAATCAACTAAAATACCCTAAAACTACTTTAGAGACTCAAAATGTTGCTTGAGGATAATTACATCCAAATTTGGGTGAAAACGAGATTAAACTCGAATAAAACCATGGTCTTACTAGTTAAAAACTAGTCGAGTCAGAGGCTGATCAACCATTCAAAAATATGAAATAAAATCCTCTGACCACCTTGGTTAGGGTTTCGGCCGCATGAGTGAAAATAGGCTAGGAAATTCATTTGAGTTCAAACTATTGGATTTAAGATCAAAAGGCATATTAGAAGCAAGCACAAGCATCATTAATTACAAATTGAAAAAAAAAACACATCATACCCACATTCAAAGAGGGTTTCGGCCTAACTAGTAAAATATGATTAGGAAATTATTTTGATTTCAAGCTTCTAGATATAACAACTATAGGTTTTAAGGAGTTAAGATCAAGTGTCATACTTTAAAGATTGAGCAAAATCTCATTTGCCCAAAAACACCTAGATTCGGTCTCACTAATAAAAATAGGAAGGAAAATGATTTTGATCACAAGCTCTTGGATGATGATAGTAGGAGTCATTTAGAGATCATATCAATTGGTTTCACATTAAAAGGATTTTTCTAAAATTTTCTAGAATTATTTGAAGTTCTAGATCTAGGAATGTAAAACCATGAATTAGTTGATGATCATGAAGATTGATGGATGATTAATGATTCTAAAATGATTAGGAAGATATTCCTCACCTTGGAATGAAGAGAAATGATCAAGCTTGGAGGTTTCCTTCAAGAACAACAATGGAGTTTTTGTGGTTTTTTGTGAAGAAAAGTCTTAGAATGAAAATGAAGAAGAAGAAGTGAGTGAAAGGGGAGGAACTGCAGTTTGGGGGGTATTTATAGGGTAGATATTAGGCTTTGTTTGGTTCTTAGGATTTAAATTAATGGGTTTTGTGAATATTAAATAATATAATAGTTAACTTTGGTTAATAATTAACTTAACTAGGGTTACTTTGCTAACTATGGTTAAAATCATGTGGCCAATAATTGATGAAGGGTGTGGCTGATTTTGGTCCACAAGAATTAACCTTGGTTCCTTAACCATGGTTAAAATTTAACTCCACGTCGGTTAAGTTAAGCTTATGGGTATTTTGGTCATTTTACTTGAAAATTTCCGATTACCAAAATTTAGTGCCGGACTCCTTGTCCTCTCTGCTACATTAATCATTTAGTGCCGAACTCCTTGTCCTCTCTGCTACATTAATCTCTCATAATATCTTATCTCCATAATCGACTCCTTCGTTTACCCGACTTATCCCCCGACTTAGGTGTTACGCGTTTTCTTAACAATTACGCCCGAATAAAAAAATATTAATTTTATCTCCTAAATTTTTTTTTTTTGAAAGGTGGAAAATTTTCCGAGACAAAATATAAAACCTAATGGTTTCGTTCACGAGTCGAAATTAGGGTTTTTGCTGAGTAAAATCTTATTGTCAGTGAAAACGCAGATCGGGCTCCATCTGAATTTTCAACCCAAATTTTCACTAAAACTCTCTACCATAATATAGATTATGAATATGATTTTATTTTATTTAAAATCATTTTATTGCTCTCAGATTAAAATATAAATAATTATATTTTAACCGGTTAAACAACGTAATTAAAAATCAGGCTGTTACATTACTACCCCTCTTAGAAAAAAAATCTGGTCCTCGGAATTTCGTGTCTCAAACTAGACACTATCTTGTAATCGTATCTTAATCTAAAAGTCCTTAATTGTATTTCCTGTCACTGTTTTTGTCACACCCTCTACCCCGCATGTATTTATAAAGCATAAAAGATATATATAAAAAAAAGAACACATGCATATTATATCATAATAATAAAAAAACGGGCAGAGGCTGCCGCATTGTAACATAACTTCAACGCGGAAAAGCTAAAACATTGTTTAAAAGGAACATAATAGGAAACATATAACGAACCCAGCCCCGATGTCACATTATAGAGCTGGTATAACCAATATGATAAACAACTCGGATAAACAAACTAAAACTAAACTACGAGTAACGGCTCCTCAGAGTCACTCCTCAGCAAGCTGCTCACTGTCCTCTGCATATCCAAAAAGATACATGCAACAAACAACAAACGACGGGGAGTAAGAAACATATATATATATATATCAACATAATGGCATGGACGCAGTTAGCAAGATGAAAATGCATCATATAAACATAGCGTATCAAACATAATCATCTCATCATCATCATCATATATATATATATATAAATAATTCCAAACAATGTAGGTTATGCGATGCAACGCTACTCCACTACTCCAATACATGAATGAGCAACACAACGCACAACCAACAATAACCACCTCCGCTTAGGCCACTCGGCTACCCAAGTTCACCATCATCATCAACGTTACCTTTCAACTTTAGTCTTTAATCTTTTATCATTTAATCTTTACACTTACACTCTGGCCAATAAGCACCAGAGCTCAACACCTTGACAATTTCGCATTAAGACCCCTTTGGACACTCAGCTATCAAGGTCCAATATCTTTTAATTAACAACACCATGACATTATGTATCAAGGTCCCCTTGGCCACTCGGTTACCGCGGTACAAAACAACAACACTCTGGCTAATAAGCACCAGAGTTCAACACCTTGACCACTCGGCTATCGAGGCCCCCTTGGAGCGAATGCTAGGCTACCAAGGTACAGAACATCATCTTTCCACTTTAATTATTAACACTCAGACTAATCAGGTACAGAGCTCAACACCTTGACCATTAAGCATCAAGGGCCTGATGTGTCGTGCGTCGCACGTGTGTTGCGCGCCGCGCTCTGCGATTCCGACAAGTGTACCGGATTGCCGTCAAGTAATAAAAGATATCGAACCCACAGAGACTGTGTTCCCGAATCGCAATCAATTCTCAAATCGAGTGAATCTGGACTTTGTAAAAAGGATTTTTATGTTTTGAGTGAAAAGGATTTTGAATTTGAAATTAAAAGATAGATGAGCAGAAAACAATTAAAACGGAAAACAAATGTTTTTGGGGTTTTGATCTAAATGGATTCCTAGGGATTTGGGTTACCTTTGAGGCTGTTTATGTTACTAATCTGATTTACCTTTGTTGATTAACGAAATTGCCTTGAAGGCGAGTTTATCCTCTAATAGCTTAAGCTCCCTCTCGGGTTACAAAAGCCGTGCCCAATTGACCCGACCCCTACTCTCGTGGTAGTCGATCCCAGATTGGACCCTTTGTGCTTCGTGACAACTCGTTGCTCCTCGAGGGACGGCTTCTAACTCTCGTGATTTCAGTCCCAAGTCTGACTTCTATAGGTCCGACACCTAAGTTCACCGCTAGGTTCCTCCTTAGAATGTCTCAGTCATGCAAATAACCTAAGTTCACCGCTAGGTTCCTCCTTAGAATATCCGCATCTCGCAGATAAGCGGCCGCTGGACTTTACGAGTGAAACACACTAGAAATCCTAAGTTCACCGCTAGGTTCCTCCTTAGAATGTCTACGTCACGCAAATAAGCGGCCACCGAATTTATGAGAGATTAACACACTAGAAATCAGATCTAAAACAATAACGAAATCAACAACGATTTTACATCAAATCAACAACATTTACAAAACTCGGGCAGAGCCCCAATCCCTAGAAACAAACTACTACTCCAGTCTTGCCATGGAGATGACAAGCTGGGTTGACAACATAATGAAAAATACAAAAATCAGAGAAGAGAGGAGGAGAGGAGAAGAGAGATCTATGCCTAGAGTCCTAGTTGTTATGGATGTGTATGATGATTTATGATGATTGATCCCTACTGCATCTGCCTGGTCCATATTTATAGAAATTGGGAAGTTAGAGTCCCAATCCAACTCAAAATCGGATCTATTTCGGTTTCTTCAGGTCCAAGTAATGCGCGTCACGGCCGTGACGGTCTCTGTTTCTGGCTCTTCTGGAAATTTTGGTCCCTCGCGTCGCGAAGGCGGTCTCGCGACGCGAGCCCTCAGATTTTGCCCGTGACAGGAATTACGGCTGTGGCCATGATTGGCTCTGACTTGTGGGGGGTTTTTGGTCACGGCCGTGATGGATATCACGGCCAGGCCGTGCCAGACTCTGACTTCAGCCTTTTTTCTTTTTCAGTTTTGCTCGATCATGGCCGTGAATGGCATCACGGCTAGGCCGTGATGGGCTCTGTTTGGCTCATTTTCTGCACTTTTAAAGCTCCATCTTCATCCAAACTCCATCATGGTTGATCTTGAGCATTTTACCCTTGATTTCTGCAAAACAACACCACGAAAACCGCCTTACCCATTCCAAAGGAAAATTAACCAAAAATCAAATTAAATATGCCTAAACTACATGAAAAATGCATGCAAAATGATAGACAAAGATGATGTGAAATCACACTCATCAAATCACCCCAAGCTTAAAACTTTGCTTGTCCTCAAGCAATTACTCAGGCCATAAGATAAATCAATCAAAGCGTGGATAGTGAACCCAGAACCCTAGCAACTAATCCAAGTGACAGGCATATTTAATAAGCACTCAAGAGATAATCAAGTTCAAGTCCAATTAGAAGCTTAGGTTCTTCAAGTTCATATTCTCACTGATTTGGGCACTCATCTCACCTCACTCAAGTATTTTAGGGTATATGACAATTCGCTCAGTTTCCTCAAGGAAAGTACTCTACCATAGGCTTGACTATTAACCAAATCTCTTCTTTATTAATGAAAACACATAAGAATCAAGAGGTCTTTCACTTTGGTTGTAATATGGCCATGGGATTTATTGTTAGGTGGGAAAATCAAGAGAAGGGAAATTCAAGAAGGCTAAACAAATTATCAAACATTGCAAAGCATGACACCTTCTAAAATACCCTTTTGGGGCTTTGACTTACTTTTTCCACCTTTCTTTCTTTTTTTTTTCTTCCTTATTTTTTTTTATTTCTCACTTTCTTTTGTTATCCCCTTCTCCATTTTTTTTTGTGTTTATTTCATTTTTATTTATTTGGAGAAGGGGAGTTTTTTGGCTCAAGAGAAATATTTTCTAGCCCTTTTTTTTTTCTTTTTTTCATCCCATACTTTTTCAAACTACCCTCTTACCCTTTTGTAATACTTTAAAAGGTGTCATACCAAGCATTATTTATCAAAGTAATTCAAGGTACCAAGAAAAGTATTTTTTTCCTTTTAGGATCAAAATTGGGCAACTAAGGGGTAGCATTTAAACATTCAAAGCTCGGGAGGCCGGAAAAATACCTAGTGCCTCAATCATTTCCAAAAATGTTTTCAAAAATTTTTTAAGTTTCGAAATGGTTTCAAGTCAAGTTCTAGAAAATACAGTCCAAGAGGAATTAAATCACTCTATCACAAGGAATGGGGTAGATTTAGTGAATACCCCTTTTGGCTCAAAATCTTACATTTAGTAGTTCAAAAATCAGTGAGAAACACAAACCTAAGGAACCACGTGCTAATTATCAACTATCAAAAGATTATCTCAAGAAATTTTATTTTTAGCCATATCACAAGAATAATGAAAAATTGGGTTCAAAATTCACTATCTCAATTCATTTAGCTCCAAGTTCTCACAATTGGATGCATGTTCTAAGTGAGGGACAATCTAGAGAATGTGACCATACCAATCTATGCCTATGTGAATGCAATATGAATGCAACAATGCAAATGCAAAAATACCCCCACCCCAAGCTTGATTACTTACATTGTCTCCAATGTAAATAATCAAGTCGGAGAGAGGAGAAAAATGGAACAACTTACCGAGTCGGTAGCGGGTGTTGGCTCACATTCCAGTCAAAACTTGGGTGGAAATAGCATCACGGCCGTGATCTACATCACGGCTAGGCCGTGATGCTCTCTGATCTTGGCATCCTACTCATCACGCCCGTGATGTGTATCACGGCTAGGCCGTGATCCTTTCTATTCTCCTTGGATAGCTTATCACGGCCGTGACCACTGTCACGGCCAGGGCGTGATGGCTTCTGACTTTATTTTTCTCTGCTCTTCTTCCCTTCTCAACCTGAAAACACTAGACAAACCTATTAATGATATTTTTGCCTCTTGATCTTCTCAAATTATTCAAGAGGTTAAATCAAAACAAAAGGAAAAAGGGAAAGAAAACTTGGGTTGCCTCCCAAGAAGCGCTTATTTATGGTCTTAAGCTTGACCATACTTCCTCCAATCAACCGGGGTCGGCTGGGCGTAGAAGTGCAGGAACACTTCCCTTCCATGGAACTCCTTCAAAGAGCCGATTCCGCTCATACGGCCAATCACGCTTCCGCTTCGCTCTTTTCATTTGGAGCTTCCTAACCTTCCTTTCTTCCGGCGGAAGTTTTGTTTCCGCATGGACAACAATTCCAACTTCACCACTGCTGGGTGCATCATCAACCATGCATATCTTTGGGGTTGCTTCCATGCTAAGTTCTTTCTCTACCGCTGGAGACGTTACATCAATTCTGCACACATGGCTCTCAAAAGGAGGGTTGTTATAAGAGTTAGTCAATTGAAAATTTACCCTACCTTCCTCTACATTTAGAGAGAGTTTACCATTCCTTACGTCTATTACTGCCCCAGCGGTTGCCAAGAATGGCCTTCCTAAAATGATGGGGAATTCAGAATTCCCTTTCATATCCAATACCAGGAAGTCGGTAGGGATGAAGAATTTCCCTACCTTCACAGGGACATTCTCTAGTATGCCTAGAGGAGTCCTAGTTGAGCCATCCGCAAATTGTAAGGAGAATTTGAATGGTCTCAACTCTTTACTTTCCAACCTTCCCATGATAGTGAGGGGCATCAAGCTCGCACTAGCCCCTAGGTCACATAAGGCTTGGTCAATTTGTACTTGTTCAATCGAGCAAGAGATGGAGAAACTACCTGGGTCTTTCAGTTTTGTAGGCATTTTAGTCTCTACATCTACTTGCTTTTTCCTAACCAACCTTTGTGGGAAAGGTATCGGGGGTTGGTACGGTGGTGGAGGGACATACTTCGGTTCTGGCTCTTCCTTTTCGCTCATGTCCTCCTCTGGTTCCACGTCCATTTCAGCTACCCCCACCCCAAGCTTATTATCCCTCAAGTGTATGGCATTACAATGCTCAATGGGATTAGCTTCGGGTTGCCCCGGGAATGTACCCTTAAGTCTCGAGTACGTGCTGGCTTGTTGGGCAATTTGTGTTTCTAGCATCTTGCTATGAGTGGCTAAGTGGTCTACCTTGGATGCTAGCTCTTTTATTGCCTCGTTCACTGCCTTGCCTTGTTGTCTAAACTCCTCATTTTGTTTTGTCTGAGATTCGACAAAACTTTCCAATAAAGACTCGAGTTTAGACTGCTGCACTTGAGGATACCCCTGAGCGGGTTTCCTATTACCCTGGCCCTCTTGGAACTCATGGTTGATCGTGTTGCTGTACTTGCCGTAGGAGAGGTAAGGGTTGTTCTTCCTTTGGTTGTAGGGATTTGGGGGAGCATAATTGGGCAGCTTCGGGTTCGTGTCGTAGAAGTTGTGACAAGAGTTCACTTGCTCACCCGAAGCGCCGGATCCATGTGGGCATTCCATCATGTCATGTCCCTGCATTCCACAAATCTCACAGATAGTGTTAGTAGCACCTATTGTACTCACATTAGCTCTTTCAATCTTATCTAATCGTTTATTTAGTGAGTCAAATTTAGACATAATCAGATCAATGCTACTTACTTCAAACTTACCCCCCGAAATCTTGTTCGGGTTATTACCTATTTTGGATCCCCATTGGTGGTAGTTGGTGGCGACATTCTCGATGATGTTGAATGCCTCAGTCAGAGGCCTATTCATAAATGCTCCACCGGCTGCAGAATCAAGTGACACCTTCGAAGAGTAATCCAATCCGTTTTAGAAGGTGTGAACTATTAACCACCTCTCGAGTCCGTGATGTGGGCACGACTCCAGCAGTCCCTTGTAGCGATCCCAAGCTTCTGATAATGATTCTCCGTCTTTCTAGAAGAAGCCGGTGATCTGGGTTCTTATGTAGGCCGTCTTGGATGGAGGGAAGAATTTCTCCAGGAACACCTGCTCCAGTTGGTCCCAAGTGGACAAAGTGTTAGCGAGAATTTGCTTAAGCCAGGCCTTTGCCTTTCCAGTGAGAGATGAGGGGAACAGTCTCAAACGTACAACATCGACCGAGGCTCCATTAATCCTGATTGCGTCGGTGAACTCTAAGAATGTCTCTATGTGATCGGTCGGGTCCTCCGAAGGCAATCCTCCGAATTGATGTTGCCTAATCATGTTGATTAGCATGGGCGGTATAGTATAGTTCTCGGCCTCAATCTCTGGCCTTGCAATCCCAGTTCGCAAGCCTCTCACATTTGGGGCTGTGTAGTCCTTCAAAGGCTTTGTATCCGGTTGATTCGCCATGAGTGGAATGGGAATCGACCTTTCTCCCTCTCTTTGTAGTCTTCTACGTCTGTGGAAGGTCCACTCAATCTCCGGATCAACTTCACCAAGGCTCCCAAGACTTAGAGATCTTTGCATAAAACACACAGAGAGATGGATACAATAGAAGGAAAGATATATTTTTGTGTTTTTTTTTTTTGAAATTAAAAATCAAATAAAAAGAAAATTTCCAGAAAAATCAATTTAAAAACTAATTGAAATTCGAAAAGGCACAGTCCCCGGCAACGGCGCCAAAAACTTGATGTGTCGTGCGTCGCGCGTGTGTTGCGTGCCGCGCTCTGCGATTCCGGCAAGTGTACCGGATTGCCGTCAAGTAATAAAAGATATCGAACCCACAGAGACTGTGTTCCCGAATCGCAATCAATTCTCAAATCGAGTGAATCTGGACTTTGTAAAAAGGATTTTTATGTTTTGAGTGAAAAGGATTTTGAATTTGAAATTAAAAGATAGATGAGCAGAAAACAATTAAAACGGAAAACAAATGTTTTTGGGGTTTTGATCTAAATGGATTCCTAGGGATTTGGGTTACCTTTGAGGATGTTTATATTACTAATCTGATTTACCTTTGTTGATTAACGAAATTACCTTGAAGGCGAGTTTATCCTCTAATAGCTTAAGCTCCCTCTCGGGTTACAAAAGCCGTGCCCAATTGACCCGACCCCTACTCTCGTGGTAGTCGATCCCAGATTGGACCCTTTGTGCTTCGTGACAACTCGTTGCTCCTCGAGGGACGGCTTCTAACTCTCATGATTTCAGTCCCAAGTCTGACTTCTATAGATCCAACACCTAAGTTCACCGCTAGGTTCCTCCTTAGAATGTCTCAGTCATGCAAATAACCTAAGTTCACCGCTAGGTTCCTCCTTAGAATATCCGCATCTCGCAGATAAGCGGCCGCCGGACTTTACGAGTGAAACACACTAGAAATCCTAAGTTCACCGCTAGGTTCCTCCTTAGAACGTCTACATCACGCAAATAAGCGGTCACCGAATTTATGAGAGCTTAACACACTACAAATCAGATCTAAAACAATAACGAAATCAACAACGATTTTACATCAAATCAACAACATTTACAAAACTCGGGCAGAGCCCCAATCCCTAGAAACAAACTACTACTCCAGTCTTGCCATGGAGATGACAAGCTGGGTTGACAACATAATGAAAAATACAAAAATCAGAGAAGAGAGGAGGAGAGGAGAAGAGAGATCTATGCCTAGAGTCCTAGTTGTTATGGATGTGTATGATGATTTATGATGATTGATCCCTACTGCATCTGCCTGGTCCATATTTATAGAAATTGGGAAGTTAGAGTCCCAATCCAACTCAAAATCTGATCTATTTCGGTTTCTTCAGGTCCAAGTAATGCGCGTCACGGCCATGATGTCCATCACGGCCAAGCCGTGACGGTCTCTGTTTCTGGCTCTTCTGGAAATTTTGGTCCCTCGCGACGCGAAGGCGGTCTCGCAATGCGAGCCCTCAGATTTTGCCCGTGACAGGAATTACGGCTGTGGCCGTGATTGGCTCTGACTTGTGGGGGTTTTTGGTCACGGCCGTGACAGACTCTGACTTCAGCCTTTGTTCTTTTTCAGTTTTGCTCGATCATGGTCGTGATGGGCATCACGGCTAGGCCGTGATGGGCTCTGTTTGGCTCATTTTCTGCACTTTTAAAGCTCCATCTTCATCCAAACTCCATCATGGTTGATCTTGAGCATTTTACCCTTGATTTCTGCAAAACAACACCACGAAAACCGCCTTACCCATTCCAAAGGAAAATTCACCAAAAATCAAATTAAATATGCCTAAACTACATGAAAAATGCATGCAAAATGATAGACAAAGATGATGTGAAATCACACTCATCAGGGCCCCTTGGTCACTTGGCTACCAAGGTACAGAACAACATCTTTAAGTTATCTAACTCATCTTTTCTTCGATTGGTGTCTTCTTTCATTAATTAGATACTTTGGGGGTAGAACCCCTGTTTTCAGCATTCTGGTTCTATTTTGGTCAGGTGAGCACGGGCGTGCTGGACTTGTAGGCAAGCACGGTCGTGCTGCCTGCTGAGCACGAGCGTGCTCAATTGCGCGCCCTGCTCTGGATTACAAACCGGAGCACGTGCGTGGTCCCTGTTAAGCACAGATGTGCCCAGTGGAGCGTGGTCGTACTGATCTGGGCAGAAAGGGTCAGAAACCCTTTCCCAAATCCTTGGTACAGATCACAAATACAACCTATTGGCTTTTAACTAATCCATCGAACATCAGCTTCATTAATCTTAACTGTTCTTCATTAATATTCATGTCTTATCGTCACGGGGAATTAATCGTTTAATCATAACTTCGTTATTAATGTTCCTATAACACTCATCACTAATCAATCCTAGGGTCTTTAACTAAGCCCTATGAACATAACCTTAAATCTCACACTATATTCATGTCTTATGAACAACTGGGAAAACATCCCTTAAATCTTCTTATCATTGTTAATGTATTTTAACGTCTTAACATCATTAATAAGCCCTATTAATTGGTATAGTCTTATTAACGTCATTGTTGGCATTAACATACCCAACAATCAACACTCAAACGGAGCACCACATCAACATCATTATCATAACAACATTCTCATAATCATAATAACATCATCATCATATTATCATCATCATCATCATAGACACTCATGGCATCATTAAACATCATACTCAATTGGCCATACCAATACCATCTATTCATACATCATCAATAATTAACATAAAACAGTATAACAATTAAAGCATGCCATTAACATTATAATCATATCATACATACATCATTTAACATCAAATTTACGACAACATATGACAGGGTCATGAGTTAACCCTTCATCTTACGCTACCCGCAATGCCTACATGTCAATTCTATTCCTTCTCCCCAAACCTGGTATGAAGATTCCCAAAATGATAACGTTGGCAAACTAGGCACGTTCTCTCGAGCGGCTCGACGAATTCCTCAAGCCTTGGTCAAACAAGAAGGGAAGAGAACAACCAATTAATCCCCAATTCAAAAGAAAGGGAAATTGAGATTTAGGAGGGATAACTACGTTACCTCAAACGATGCTAACACGTGTAACTTCTCTCCTAAACGGACTCAAACTCCAAGAACTTCATGGGGTTCAAGGGAAAACTAAGAAAGATGAAGAGAGACAGCTATTCTGAGTTTAACAATGTGAGGAATAGGGTTTAGGTTGAGTCTTATGGTATAAATACAAGTTAGAGCATAACGGGCTCCTACTTCAGCCCTAACTGTATACAGATTGGAATTTTGACCATAATTTCACCTACAAGTTTCCGATTGAGGTGTTCTTGGTGTCGTTAGAAATCTCATAGAAATATATACATATTAATGTCTAATGATCTAATCCTTAATCGGGCTCTAAGATGGTCAAAGGTTCGATGGACGTTTAGCATTTGGTAGTTATTTCTAGATATGATCCTTAGAAGATTATGATAAGATCTTAAGAGATAATCAAAAAGAGGATTATCCTATATTAATAAGGAGTCAAATCTGAATAATTGAGAGACTAAAACCTAAGAGATACACTATCTCGATTTAAATATTAAATCACACGATATCTCATAATATCTTTCTTAATCACTTATTATTAATAAAATCACATATTATGTATTAACATATAAAATCACATACAAAATCATATATCCATATAAGATCACATATTAAGGGACAAAATCTCATAGTAATACAAATATTCATATATTAAAATACATATTATCATATTTAATAATATATACATACATATATATAAATAACAATATTAACTTCATTAATAATAATAATAATAATAATAATAATAATAACAACAACAACAACTAGGCATCCATAATAACATAATCCCTTATACGAAAATCGGGGTGTTACAATTCCACCCCCTTATAAAAATTTCGTCCTCGAAATTTTTATCACCTCAATTGGGTAACTTTCACCAATTAAGCTCATACCTTGGGTTGAGTCCTTGGACTCAGAGGCTCCAACTAAATAGGAAGAACTAAAGGTTCTTAACACCAAAGCATCATTATCTACATACAAGTATAGATAATTCAAACAAAACACGCAGAAGACTCGCAACAGACTCATACCACGTCCGGACAGGGCCGAACTGCTCTGATACCGCTAAATGTGACACCCTCTACCCTGCATATATTTATAAAGCGTAAAAGATATAAAAGAAAGAGAACACATGCATATCATAATAATAATAATAATAATAATAATAATAATAACAATAATAATAATAATAATAATAATAATAATAATAATAATAATAATAATAATAATAATAATAATAATAATAATAATAATAATAATAATAATAATAATAATAAAACGGGCAGAGGCTGCCGCATTATAACATAACTTCAACGCGGAAAAACTAAAACATTGTTTAAAAGGAACATAATAGGAAAGATAAAACGAACCCAACCCCGATGTCATATTACAGAGCTGGTATAACCAATCCGATAAATAACTCGGATAAACAAACTAAAACTAAACATAACTAAACTACGAGTTGCGGCTCCTTAGAGTCATTCCTCAGCAAGCTGCTCAATGTCCTCTGCATATCCAAAAAGTTACATGCAACAAACAACAAAAGACGGGGAGTAAGAAACATATATATCAACATAATGTCACAGAAGCAGTTAGCAAGATGAACATGCATCATATAAACATAACATATCAAACATAATCATCTCATTATATTAATATCATATATATATCATTCCAAACAATGTATGTTATACGATGCAACGCTACTCCACTACTCCAATGCATGAATGAGCAACACAGCACACAACCAACAATCACTACCTCCGCTTGGGCCACTCTACTACCCAAGTTCACCATCATCATCAACGTTATCTTTCATCTTTAGTCTTTAATCTTTTATCATTTAGTCTTTGCACTTACACTCTGACCAATAAGCACCAAAGCTCAACACCTTGAAGATTTAGCTTCAAGGCCCCCTTGGCCACTCAGCTACCAAGGTCCAATATCTTTTAAATAACAACACCTTGACATTATACTTCAAGGACCCCTTGGCCACTCGACTACCAAGGTGCAAAACAACAACACTCTAGCTAATAAGCACGATAGCTCAACACCTCGACCACTCGGCTATTGAGGCCCCCTGGAGTGAACGTTGGGCTACCAAGGTACAGAACATCATCTCTCCACTTTAATTATTAACACTCCGACAGATCAGGTACAGAGCTTAACACCCTGACCATTAAGCATCAAGGCCCTCTTGGCCACTTGGCTACCAAGGTACAGAACAACATCTTTAAGTTATCTAACTCATCTTTTCTTCGTTTGGTGTCTTCTTTCATTAATTGGATACTTTAGGGTAGAACCCCTGTTTTCAGGATTCTGGTTCTGATTGGGTCAGGTGAGCATGGGCATGCTCACCCTCAGCATGGGCGTCTTTGGACTGCGCAGTGCTACGATCGTCGTCTTCGCTCACCGAGCACGGCGTGCTCAATTGCGAGCCCTGCTCTGGATTTAAAACTGGAGCACAGGCTTGCTCCAAGTTAATCACGGGCGTTCTCAGTGGAGCGTGGCCATACTGATCTGGACAGAAAGGGTCAGAAACCCTTTCCCAAATCCTTGGGACAGATCACAAATTCAATCTATTGTCTTTTAACTAATCCATCGAACATCAACTTCATTAATCTTAACCATTCTTCATTAATATTCATGTATTATCGTCACGGGTAATTAATCGTTTAATCATAACTTAATTATTAATGTTCCTAGAACACTCATCACTAATCAATCCTAGGATCTTTAACTAAGCCCTATGAACATAACCTTACATCTCACACTATATTCATGTCTTATGAACAACTGGGAAAACATCCCTTAAATCTTATTATCATTGTTAACGTATTTTAACGTCTTAACATCATTAATAAGTCCTATTAATTGGTTATAGTCTTATTAACGTCATTGTTCGCATTAACATACCCAACAATCAACACTCAAATGGAGCACCACATCAACATCATCATCATAACAACATTCTCATAATCATAATAACATCATCATCATCATAGCATCATCATCATCATAGACATTCATGGAATCATTAAACATCATACTCAATTGGGCATACCAATACCATCTATTCATACATCATCAATAATTAACATAAAACAGTATAACAATTAAAGCATGACATTAACCTTATAATCATATCATACATACATCATTTAACATCAAATTTACAACAACATATGATAGGGTCATGAGTTAACCCTTCATCTTACGCTACCCCCAATGCCTACATGTCAATATTATTCCTTTTCCCCAAACCTGGTATGAAGATTTCCAAAACGACAACGTTGGAAAACTAGGAACGTTCCCTCGAGCGGCTCGACGAATTCCTCAAGCCTTGGTCAAACAATAAGGGAAGAGAAAAACCAATTCATCCCCAATTCAAAAGAAAAGGAAAATGAGATTAAGGAGGGATAACTACGTTACCTCAAACGATGCTAACACGTATAACTTCTCTCCTAAACGGACTCACAAACTCCAAGAACTTCAAGGGGTTCAAGGGAAAACTAAGAAAGATGAAGAGAGGCAGCTATTCTGAGTTTAACAATGTGAGGAATAGGGTTTAGGTCGAGTCTTATGGTATAAATACAAGTTAGGGCATAACGGGCTCCTATTTTAGCCCAAACTGTATACAGATCGGTATTTTGACCATAACTTGAGCTACAAGTTTCCGATTGAGGCGGTATTGGTGTCGTTAGAAAGCTCAGAGAAATATCTATAAATTATTGGCTAATGGTCTAATCCTAAATCGGAATCTAAGATGGTCAAAAGTACGATGGAAGTTTAGCGACAGATTTGGTTGTTATTTCTAGATAGGATCCTTAGAAGATTATGATAAGATTAAGAGATAATCAAAAATAGGATTATCCTATATTAATAAGGAGTCAATTCTGATTAATTGAGAGACTAAAACCTAAGAGATACACTATCTCGATTTAAATACTAAATCACACGATATCTCATAATATCTTTCTTAATCACTTATTATTAATTAATAAAATCACATATTATATATTAACATATAAAATCACATACAAAATCATATATCCATATAAGATCACACATTAAGGGACACAATCTCATATTAATACAAATATTCATATATTAAAATACATATTATCATATTTAATAATATATACATACATATATATATATATATATATATATATATATATAACAATACTAACTTCATTAATAATAATAATAATAATAATAATAACAATAACAATAATAACAATAACAACTAGGCATCCATAATAACATAATCCCTTATACGAAAATCGGGGTGTTACAGTCTTCCCTTAAGTGACAGCGGTAACTTCATAATAGAATTCATTCTTATATCGTTCTATTTATACTCGACACAATCCATCACTACATTATGTTCCTTATCCTTAACTTTTCCCCTTCATCTGTCAACCTAAAAACATTGTTTCCATATTTAACTCCCACAATTAGCACCACAATCAATACTACCCTAACTTCCTACTTCATATATCCGATCACAGTCTTAGTTCCTTAGAACGTATTTCACTATTCTAGATTATATCAAAATCTCACCTTTCAAGGATCAATGCAAAACATCTTAACACTCCTTAAAATAAACTAAAATCAACAGAAACCATGTTTGTTAGGATTATCTAATTCCACAACTTTGAAATACTAGAAAACTTAGTTCTACCCAAGAAATCATCCTTTTCGTTCACATTCAACTTAAGTGAAACTACAGTAAGCACTTTCCTTTTGATCTTCCAATTTCCTATATTCAATCATAAACACAAGCATTGATCATTACCCTAAATTTCCTTAACTATATTCTGCCTCAATCAACATTTGATACTTCGATCTATAATAATTTGTCTTACTTGCTGATATTGATCTAATTCTTACCAGTCATATCTACACCGCAACAAAACTCCACTCGCCTCTTATTTACCCTACTATAGGGAAACAATACTTAGGGACTACACTTGCTCCCTGTTAGACATTTAAGGATTAAATCATTTTCTTTCTTGTCCATCGAATTGAGGGTGATAAACTAAACTTAGAATATATGTTGCCCAATCAAGTATTTATTGCAATCCATACCCATCAGAGCTTAAAGTGAAGTCCTAAACTCACCATTAAAAAAATAACATGCCTAATTATAACCATTATCCTCAAATCTGATTTTAACATATCTAACAAATATTCCACATCATTCTAAACTTAACATGATCATTCCTTAACTCTATTTCTCACCACAAAACATCTTTTCAACAATCTAACAATACTTACTTAAGATCCTCATTTCTTACTAAATTCAACTTATAAGCCTAAATTTCCCAATCAAATCCACAACTATAACCATCATCTCAACCATAAAAGGCTACAAGGCTTCAACCGATTCAATCTTATACTAGTTAAGGCCCAAATTAATTTTGTTGTCTCTTTATCATTTTCAACAACTGATTGCTCGCTACACATTATCAACAAGAACTGATTCTTCTAGTAAGCTTCTTGTTTAACACTTGATGCAGATATTACTCATGCTCCTCGTGACTCTTAGACTAAGCGAGAACATCATCGATAAAGATGACTAGATCTTACTAAAATAATCTAACACCACATGGTTATCCAAAAGACAAACCATGCCAAGGATAACGTCTAGCTGCTAACTAGACAAACAAACAAGGTCTACCATCTATCAAGTGCATACCTTTCACAAGATCCGCATGTTGAGAGGAATCAGCTCCCCTCGCAGTAAGCACTCTCCCAGTGTCCCGAGGTCTAGTCACCTGTGGTCCTGCTATTGGGACTCCTTTCTCAGCTCTACCTCTCTGAACCCTGGCTTCTCTACTCGTAGCTATAGATTGCTGCATACCTCTATGTCTCCACTCACGAGCCAAGTGATCTGGTTTACCACGAATGTAACAAACACGTCTCTCACTGCAATTTCTCACATGATGCAGTCCCCCGCATCTGAAACAAGCTAAGCCTCTCTGCAACTGGCCCGTTCCAACCAGTTGTGTTGTAGCAACTGGTGTTGGTGTAACTGCCTGCACTGGTCTGGTATATGGTTCTTGTCTATCCTGATAACCATTACCTTCTCTCCTCTAGAGACTCGATCGAATAGGACCTCCACTCCTTTGTTGCCTCTGCTCAGCATCCGGCCTCTGGTCTATGCTCTATATAACCCTATAACTCTCAACCAACTCCGAAAAACTTTGAATATCTAAATACACTGCAGCTCTTCGTAGCTCATGTCGTAGTCCCTCTTCAAACCTTCTACACCGCCAATCCTCATCGACGAATCTCTGATAGAATTCTAAAAACTTAATCAGAGCTTCAAAGCGTGATGCATAATCATCAACAGTCATGTTTCCTTGTCGAAGATTAGAAAACTCTCTCTTCTTCTCAAGTCGAAATAAAAGCTGGATATACTTCTCGAAGAAGCATTCAATAAACAACTGCCATGTAATAATTCTGCCCTCGGCCACCAATAATCTTTTCTTTCCTCTCCACCAGAAATCTGCTCATTCGGTTAACATGAAGAAAGCATAAGTCACTTTCCTATCATCTCTGTAGTGCACAGTATCAAATATCTTCTCTATCTCTTGTACCCACCATCTAGCCTTCTCTAAGTCATAATCTCCTCGGAATCGTGGTGGCTTCTCTTTTAGGAATGTCATTATCCTTGTATCGTCAATTTCGAGAGCTCTTCTTCGATTCTACAGTTCCTGCTGCTCTTCGTTCATTTGCAGCATCTCCGCATTTTGTTGTATTTGTAGTAACAAGGAAACAAACATAACTTCCATGATATTGCGAGTCTTAGATGACACTCCTCCACCACCGGTATGATTAGCCTCACTATTGCTACCTCCAATAAGTCTATTGGGAATCCTATCACCACTATTGGTATGACGTCCTCTTTCTTGAGCCATGATCCTGTTTAAGGAAATCATCAGCTCCCATCCGTATGACATATAATACTACATAAACAAGTATATAAATACCATATGCCATACCAATGTTAGTTATCGTATCAAGTTCGGACACACTACCCAACTTCAAAGCATAGTTAAAATCCGATGTGGATTCAACTAGACACGGCCAGTAACAACATCCTAGACCTCACAGTCCGATCAGAATCAAACTGCTCTGATACCAAAATGAGACACCCAGTTGTGCCCCGATGTTTTATTAGATTAAAGCATTCTTAATTAATTCCTGAATCGTGCACTTAACTTGAAAACACATAAAAAAATTAAAATCTTATGTTAACAAGCATACCAACTTCAATTAATTAAAACTTCACACCATAAACATGTTGCAAATACATACATATGTCTTACACATAAAACAAAACACTATTTAGTGTATCCTCTCGATAGGATCCCTCTGCAGGTATACTTAAACAAAATATTATATTTAGCAGAAAATGTGAAATACTTCAAAAGACATGCTGGCCATACTATCTATACTCTATCACCATGAGTCACAGCTCGACCTCCAGCTTCCGATTCATAGGGAGTCCTATCCCACTCTTCCTCATTCATCTCATCCATAGGGTCTTCTCTTACGATTCCATAATAAAATAAAAAAATACAACATACAGAAAAATACAGGGGATAAGAGTCATAGTATATAACATAATAAAAGTCACAGACAATCAACACATATAACTAACAAATCATCCTCGAAATTAAGATATCATCATCTACCCTCAACCTCACGCAACTAAACCTTTATGATGACGTGGACACTAGTTCCGTATATCCGTTAGGGATTTTAGTCCGTCGTCCAAGTGACGCGTCCCTAAAACCGGTGCACACTCTTATTCATGGTGAGAATGCTCATGCAAAGCAATGACATTATAGCTGCATGGCACAGTCGGTGCACACCCTGGATCAAAAGTACTCATGCATAGCAATGACATTATAGCTACATGGTACAGTCGATGTAAAACCTCATCCATGGTAAGAATGCTCATGTAATACAATGACACTATAGTTGCACGGTACAGTTGGTGCACACCCTGGTTCTCTCCCTCAAGGGTGCTCAAGCAAAGCATTGACACTATAGCTGCACAAATTAAATCTAACATTGGACGATCTCACAAGGACTTCAGACCTCGTATGTGTCAAACATACGGTTATAAACACAACACAACTTATGAACCTCACTGAATTACATCAATAACAACCTAGTGCCTCAAGCTTCCATCCTAGCCTTGACTCACATTCTATGACACATATCATCTTTAAAATAATCAATTTAAGCTAGGAACTTCTAAATGCACCGATACTTTCTCACCCAAACCAAATCTCCCGAACAACATATATCCTTCCTTAAAATCAACTAAGCATAGTACTAAAAACCAGGCAGATCATGCATAATACAATATGAAGAAATATTCAAACACTAAAAATAATACGTCACATGCAATGGAATACCTCAACCAGCGTATCACAATAAATTCAATAACATAAAGTCAGACATCATCAAATAATTAAAATCAACCTAGTGTCGATAAACCTACAATCCCCGAATCACCGTTGGTTTTACAGAAAAAATTTCCAATGCGATTTTGGTCTTGTCGATTACTCGACTACTAGTAGGGTTTAGATCGCCCTACACAATTATTATATAATATACTACTTATCGATTTTGACGAAGGAGACTTCCTTTCCCCCACTTGAGTTATCAACAGAATCCTGAATCCGACGTTCCTCGTTATCACACCACAGCTTAACAGTTTCACCTTAAACCAAACAACATAATCAACAAATTAATCAACAAACCCACCCTTACATAAATAGTTAGGTTCGGCCTCCTAATTAAAAATAGGGTTAGGGTTCTTTTCTCATTCCAATCTTTTGGAGTCTGTTCCTATAGTATTAACTAGCAAAGATTAATTGTTACCATTCAAAAATATGAAATAAAATCCTCTAACCACTTTGGTTAGGGTTTCGGCCTCATAAGTGAATAGGCTAGGAAATTCTTTTGAGTTCAAACTCTTAGATTTAAAATCCCAAGGCATATTAGAAGCAAGCACAAGCCTCATTAATTACAAATTGAACAAAAACATCATACCCACATTCAAAGAGGGTTGTAAGACTCAATGACTTAGAGATTTTGATATATGGCAAATACAATTTAATGTGTGTGCAAGTGTTTTAGTGTCAAATTGCAAAGACATGTATCAAGCAGTAATCAACAAGTTCATTAAGCAAATTCAAGGAAAGTATTCAAGGAAGAACTTGAAGGAATCAAGGAGCTGCATGTAGAAATCAAAAGAGCAAAGTCAAAGATTAAAGGATCATCAAGACCAAGCTTAAAGGAGAATTTTAGATTTAAGTCTTAGATGATTTGTAAGAGAAAGAAATCTTAGTCACAAAATAGCTCAACTAAAAAGATGCATGAAGAAAATCAATTTTCATAACCTCCATTAAAAGGAATAAGTTTTTTTAATGAAAATGATTTTTGGAATAAGAAAATTATCTGCTACTGTAACTGACAAATGAATTTAAGGTTCTTTATTCAATACATAGATGTATTGAATGTGTCTACTGATGGATTAACCAAGTTCAAGTTTTTGAAAAACACGTACAACCATGTATTACACAGGTGTAAAAAAACTATCAGAACTATCAGTATGACATTGGTTAATACAGCCATGTACTCAACCCCTGTTCAAGAATCAGAATCAAGAAAATAGATTATATTATCAGACCCAAATCTGTTTTAATTGATCCCAACGACTATAACTTGTTTCCTATATAAAGTGGGATCAAAGGAACACTTATAACATATCAGAAGTTTACAAAATCAATTAGAGAGATCAATTTTGAAAATCATTCATCTTGTTGCTTGAGATTCATTGTGAAAAGGAGTGTTTCAATTCTCATAAGAACTTCAACTTGTATATCAGACTTCTGAGAGTTAGGAATCAATCTTTCTGTATTTTTCGATTGTAAAGAGAGAGGGAGTCTCTTTGTGTGATTAGGGTGAGGAATCCTAAGGAAGAACATTGATTGAGGCTCTTCACAAGAGTGTGGTATCTCGAGGTGAAGGAGTGCTCTGTGGTGTAAAGGTTTTTCAAGCTACCTGGCTAAAGCTTGCTGTGTTAGTGTGTGAATACCCACAGGTGGTGTGGGGACTGGATGTAAGTCACAGTGGTGGTGGCTGAACTAGTATAAAACTGATTGTGTGGTATCTCTAAACTCAAACTCTTTAATTTCTGTCTTGCGCATATAACTGTGATCTAGATGTTCTAAGTTTTCAATTGATATCAGTTCTTGATCTGTTTAATATGAATTAAAACCAGAGTATTACTGCAATCAATCTTGAGTTATTAGTTGTTCAAAATCGAGTTGATTAAAATTGTTCTTGATAACTAAAACTGATATATTGTAACTTCAGTTCTTGACTGACTAAGGCCTGTATCTAATACATGTACGACCCTGAACTGAACTTCTTCCTGTTTGATTCAATCACTGTTTAATTGATAGCTATGAGATGTGAACTTGAATCTTATTACTGATTTATCTTTCTGAATTAATCTTTCTTTCCTCACCACCTTCTATTCAAGATTTCATAAAAAGTCCTTCACTGTTTTTGTAAAAGATCCTAAGGCAACTCAGGTTTGAAAAGTAAAGTTTTTTGAAAAGCTTTTTGAAAGCTCAATTCACCCCCCCCCCACCCCCCCCGCTTGAGTCTTTGAAGCCAAAACAACAAGGGTCATCGGTTAGGCTAAGCTTAGGGGTATTTTGGTAATTTTACTTGAAAATTTCTGATTACCAAAATTTAAGGCCGGACTCCTTGTCAACTCTACTACATTAATCTCTCCTAATATCTCATCTCCATAATTGACTCCTTCGTTTACCCGACTTATCCCCCGACTTAAGTTTTACGCGTTTTCTTAACGATTACGTCCGAATAAAATAATATTAATTTTATCTCCTAACGAATTCTTTCGAAAGTTGGAAAATTGTCCGAGACAAAATATAAAACCTAATGGTTTCTTTCACGAGTCGAAATTAGGGTTTCTGCTAAGTAAAATCTTATTGTCAGTGAAAACGCAAACCAAGCTCCGTCTGAATTTTCAACCCAAAATTTCACCGTAACTCTCTACCATAATATAGATTATGAATATGACTTTATTCTATTTAAAATCATTTTGTTGCTCTCAGATTAAAATATAAATAATTATATTTTAACAGGTTAAACAGCGTAATTAAAAATCAGGATGTTACAAAGCATAGTCGTACTTAACAAGGAGCACGCCCGTGCTCCAGTTCAAATTTCAGAAAGGGCACGTTGCATAAGCACACCCGTGCTCAATAGTCAGGACGCCCGTGCTGAGGGGGAAGCACAGGCTTGCTTCATATCTGAACGCAGAAACCGTGACAAGGGGTGTTTCACCCCAAACACTTCAAATAATTTATAATACACCAAACAAACATGAAGACAAAAGACAAGTGATAAGATACTGTACCTCAATAGCCTTGTGGCCAAGGGGGCTTTGATGCATGATGGTCAAGGTGGTAATCTCTAGTACTTAATGGCTAGAGTGTTAATTAAATATGATGATGTACCTTGGTAGCCTAGTGGCCAAGGGGGCCTTGATAGCCGAGTGGTCGCAGTGGTAATCTCTGGTGCAGAATGGTCAAAGTGTTTAAAAGACTAAAATGATAAAAAGTTAACGATAATCCTCGATAGCCAAGTGGTCGAGGTGTTGATGGTGATAAAACTTGGGTAGCCTAGTGGCCCAACCGGAGATGGTGGTTGTGCTTATGTGTTATGTTGTACATGCATTCACACATCGGAGATGTTAGTGGGGGATGTTCAACATAGGGGAGGTCATCCGAGAATAAGGCAGTCTGGCCGTCCTCAGTGATTCATCCGAGAGTTAGGTGAATCTTGTGCCCCTGTGGTGGCGCATCAGAGAGTAAGGTGTGTCGGCTATCCTAGGGGTCCACCCAAGGTAAGGTGGATTGTCCCAGCGTTGGTGCTTATTGACCAATGTGGATATGTAAATCCAAAGCTGACATTCTGAGGTAGAATGGATCCAAGTGCATAAGGGAGTACCAGAGTAGTATTGCATCGCATGGCATACGTTAATGTATGATGTTATTAATTGTTTATGTTTTATGTTATTGATGTGATAACATGATTGTTGTGATGCATGCTCGTCTTGCCAACTGCTTCCTTGCCATTATATTCATATTCATGTTTCTTACTCCCCATTGCTATGTTTTGTGTTTTGTTGCATGTATCTTTTATGCAGAGGACGGCGAGCAGCCAGTTGAGGAGTGACTCTAAGGAGCCGCGACTCATAGTTAGGATTTCCAGCTTTTGTTAGTTAGTTTAGTTCAGTTTGTTATCCGAGGATGTTTTCCGGATTTGGTTATACCAGCTTTGTATGTGACATCAGGGGTTGGGTTGTTTTTCATGTTATGTTTTCCTTTTGGAACCTACGTTATGTTTGTTTTATTTCCGCGTTTGAAACTTGATACAATTTGGTATCCTTTAACCGTTGTTTTTAATGTTAATAAATGATGCATGTTTTTATATTATCTTATTCTTTTATCTCTTATATATGTATGTAGGGTAGAGGGTTTCACATTTAGTGGTATCAGAGCAGGTCTGTCCTATCTGGCCGTGGTATGAGTCTGTTGCGAGTCTTTTGTGTGCTCTTGTATGAATTATCTATATCTATTATAGATTGTGATGCTTAGTGTTAGTAACCGATAGCTTTTCCTGCTTTAAGTTCTCTGTAATTAATAAGCTGCTTTGGCATTTATAGGAACTTATGCCAGGAAGAGGCAGAAACGACCAGGCTATCGTTGATGCTTTGCACTCCTTGCCAACGTGATAGTCCAAAATCAGAATGCCAACGACAACGGGGGACCAACTGAGTTTCAGGGTCTTGACAAGTTCCAGCGGAACAATCCTCCGTCCTTCAAGGGAGCTTATGATCCTGAGGGTACCCTGTTATGGATGAGGGAGATCGAGAAGATCTTCCGAGCTATGGGATGCAAAGACCAGCAGAAGGTCATCTTTGGGACCTTTTTGCTGAGAGAGGAGGCTGAGCACTGGTGGGAGAACTGTCGCTAGTGCATGCAGGCTGAGGGTACTATGGCCACATGGAATGTCTTCAAGGACATATTTCTAGAGAAGTACTTCCCAGTCGACATCTGCGACAGTAAAGAGATGGAGCTCTTAGCACTGAAGCAGGGTAATATGTCAGTAGGAGAGTATGCGCTAAGTTTGAGGAGCTTGCTCGTTACTATACTATGTATCAGTATGTGATGGACGACCGCTCCAAGTGAGTATAGTTTGAGGATGGTCTGCGTCCAGAGATAAAGCAAGTTATTATCTATCAAGAGATAAGAGTCTTCCCAGTCTTAGTGAACAAGTGTTGGATCTTTGAAGATGCCTACAAGTCTGGAGGGTCAGCCTCCAAGGGATCGGACAATCAGAGCATCAAGAAGAGTGATCAAGGGAACAAGTGGAAGCCGCAGTTATCTTCAGACAGGTCCAGTGGATGGGATTCTTCTGCTCCCAGACCACTTCGGTGCGGCAAGTGTGGACGAGATCACTTTATTGTTAAGACTACATCTTTTGACATCTCTGATTTTGATGAATCCAAACAAAGAATGATTTTAAGTGAACCTTGTGAATCTACTAATGGGTGTATTAAGTGTTCAGATCATGAAGCAAGAGTCTCATGACAAAGAAACAAAATCTTAATGATGCATCTGTGTTATAATGCGTCTATACAAAGACTCGGCCTTTGTTAATTCCGATAATGCGTCCGAGACTGTAAATCAACTAAAAGTCCCTCGCTTCAACTATATTCAAATATGAAGAATATTTCCTGATAATTTCCAATAAATAAATTCGATATCAGAAAGCATAAAGCACCATTCTGTGCTTGAAGATTCATTTTGTTGCAAAAGGCAAAGTGAACTTTACTTGGTCACAGACCCGCTTTGAACAAATAAGGAAAGTTGCACTGCCCAAGTCTAAAAAGCAACAAACACTACTCTGAATCAAACTGCACTCTGATAAAGCTATGCCAACCTATATGTTCAACTTGTCTTGAAGCTCACCAACGATCATAAAAATTAAATGCAAGACCAGACCAACTATTTGGCATTTATGAATGAAGAACAAAAGAATACTCAGCTGAAGAACTCTCATCAACGGATTTATCTCTTTTGAGTATAAATAGAAGACATTGAAGGCTATTGAAAATATACACCAGAATACAATTACTCATGTATTCATTACTCTCTAAAGCACTCAAAGCACTCTTTAGTTCTTCATATAATCTCTTGCCACTTGTCGAGCCTGGAGAGGCTTGCTGAAAGAATACTTGTTTGAGCCTGGAGAGGCTAGATGTGCAAACAATACTTGTTTGAGCCTGTGGAGGCTAGATGTGCAAACAATACTTGTTTGAGCCTGTGGAGGCTAGGTGTGGAGGCTAGGTTTTAAAACCAAGGACTGGATGTATCCCAAGGTTTGGGGTGAACCAGTATAAATCTGTGTCTCTCCTCTCATATCTAATATTTTCAGTTTGCTTTACATTAACTATGCTAACTGAGTTGAAAAGTGAAAAGTTTTCTGCTTCATCATGCACATATCCTGTATTCAATGTTTTGGTGTTTGCAAAAAGTTAAATAAAACACAATTCAACCCCTCTTCTCGTGTTTTATATCTGTTCCTTTCAGTTGGTACCAGATCTTCACCTCTAGGTTGAGCACTTAACAGTGTTGAGGAAAGATCCTGTGGAACAGAAATCATGATGGCCGGAGCTAGTGTAACACCCTGCTTTTTATATATGTTGTATTATCGGTAAAAATATATTTGTTTATACTTTTAACCGAAACCTAGAAAATGATTTTGGAGAAAAAAATCATATCTAGAACCTACTCTATGGTAGGAAGCTCTGGTTAAAATTTGGGTTTAAAATTCAGACGGAAACCGATCAGCGTTTTCACTGACAGTAAGATTTTACTGATCAGAAAACCTAATTTTGACCCGAGATCGATACAGTTTTGTTTTATATGATATTTTCAACGATATAGGATATTTTGAAATTCTTGCTCAAAAATATATCACTATATTTTATTCAGTCGAAGTTTCGAAGAAAATAACGTAACAACCTAAATCGGAAAAACGATGGAGTCGGAAACGAAACTGAAGAGACCACGAAGAGGTCTGGACAACAAGTAAACATCACGACTCATGAGTCATCAAGTCATGATGACAACACCATAAATATCTAAATATTTAGTTGAAAATATCTAGATATTTGTTTAGGTGAAAAGTCCAAATTGCCCTTGAACTTTCCATGAAATTACAACTTTGTCCCAAGATATTTTTGGACCCCAAATTCCTCTTCAATTTCGTGCAGCCACATCCACTCAACCAAATCCATTTCATTTTGCTTTCATTTCATCATCTTCCTCTCAAAAACCGCAATCGGGTAAACAACGAAACCGGATACGAATGCGTAGAGATACACCGGGAGACAGAACGGCGAGTCATCCATAATGACTCATAGGGGATGGTTCATCATGATGAGTCATGGTAGCGACTCATCTTCACCATAAATGCTCAGAAATGCAAAACCTAAAATATCCAGATATTTATGTATTAACTTAACCTAGCTTGGTTAATATCAACTATGGTTATTAAGTGACACATCATCTCCCCTCAACCACTCAATCTACTTGGCTGTAACAGCACCACACTTAGCCAATTTCGTGCAGCCCTCTCCTCTTCATCACTTGAGGCAATTCATTCATTCATTTAATCAAAATTCTCCAAGTCATTTCTCTCAAAAACCTAAGACTCCATGATGGCAAAGCTTGCATCTTGGATCATTCTTTTCTTCATTTCAAAGTGAGGATCCTCTTCCTCATCACCTTAGCTCTTTTTATCACACACTATTTAGGATTAGAGGAGAATAATTGAGATAGAATCCTCAATAGTTACAAGAAGTCTTTGTTGGAAGCTTTGAAACCTAGTTGGCACAACCACAGTGAGAGAGTCGCCAAACACTCTTCAACCGTCAGATTGTTCTCAAATTTTAGAAAAAGGTTCAAGACTTGTGGTTCTTCATATCCAATGGTTATAATTTTGAAAAATATCTAGAGTGTGAGATTTACATATAGCACAGTGGGCCTAGGAGGTGAGAAACTCAACCCAGGTACCATCAAACCTGCAACCATAGAACTGTCATCTGAGATTCGTTAACCGTTGGATCGGGCGGAAACTTTGTAAGAAATTTTAGGAAGGATACTTATTCATTTTCACCGTTCATTTTTGTAATAAAAGGTCTGTGGCCAGAGATATGAAGCTTGAACAGTAGCTCTGTTTTGGTAGCTTTTCCCTAGGATTCCTAAGCTCATTTTTTAATCTGACTTCCCCTAAGTCCAGTCGTGGTTCTCGTAAGTTTTTCCATCAATTTTGTCTCTTTATTCAAATAGATTTATTTATTGGAGCCATATTGTTGATTTGGTTGGTATTTCTGTGTTCCCGGCTAATTGTGAAACTCATATGTGTAATCGGGACGAAAAACGGAACGGTGGATGTGTGAGTACGGTTAGTGGCAGATTTGTGGATGTTTTTGGAAAGTGTGCCGAGGTTCTTGTCAATTGCATGGATGCATTCAGAGCTGGTATGAGAAAGCGCGCACGCCGATAAGGTGGGAGAAAGATTCATCCTGTCGTCGGAATGGATAAATAGTATATATTATAATAATGGTGTAGGGCGACCTAAACCCTACTAGTGGTCAAGTAATCAACAAACCAAAATCACATTGGCGACTATTCCGTAGTACCAATGGTGATTGGGGATTGTAGGTTTATCGCCGTTAGGATAATTTTATAATATTTGAGAATGCATGCTTTTTATTATTATTGAACTATTTGTGATATGTTGGTTGAGGTAATCTACTGTATGTGACATTTTATTTTGTTGTTTGAATATTTTATTATTATTGTATTGTGTATGATCTGTCTGGTTTGATAATATGCTTAGTTGGCATTTAGGCAAAGATATGTGGGTTTGAGAGATATGCATGTGGGTGAGAGAATGATTGTGATTTAGAGGTGCCTAGCCTAATTTAATTATTTTAGAAATGAGATGTGACATGGAATGTGTGTTGAGATTGTAATGGAAGGTTGAGGCACTACGTTGTAATCGATACAAGTCGATGAAATTCATATATATGCATTGTTGTTCACAGTCGTGTGAGTGGAACACGCGAGGTCAGGATATCCTATTATGGATATCGAATATTGCGGGTGAGTGCCCTACAGATGTTGATGCCGAGGTAGACTACCATAATACTCTTTTAGTTCTTGATGCGTCGATCTGATCTATCCTATCGAAAGATAGAAGTATACTATACCGAGTTCTATCAAAAGATAGAAGTGTACTATACCGAGTTCTTAGCACCAAACCGTTTGGGACTACTGACTAACGTTACAGGAATAAGGATGGCCAAGTCAGCATAACGGTTTAGTTTCATGAGATTGAGGGTAGAGGAAGATATAGTGATTTAAAGATGATTGTTAGTTATGTGTGATGCGTGTCTTTGATTGTTATTATATTATATGCTATGATTCTTTTCCGCTTATAATGATAGAACTGTTTCTTATCTCCCTATTTATGTATATTGTGTATGTTTACTTTATTCCATGAGAAGACTCTATGAAGGAACCAGTTGCTGAGGAATTGGATGGAAATCCGTATGAACAAGACACTGGAGGAGGAGCTGTGAATTCGAGTGGTAGAGTTTAGGGAGTTTATGGCTAGTGCGTCTTGTGAGATGTTTTACTTTCCGCTGATTATAACAGTTGGTATAAGTATGTACCTGCAAGGGATCCTACTGATAGGATACCCTAAACAGTGTTTTGTATTGTGATGGTTAGACATATGTGTGTATATATAATATAATTATGGTGTGGTGTTTAACTTTCAGAAATGTATGTGTTATATATTCAAGTTTTTAATATCTTCGTATTTTCGGGTTACGTATAATGTTAACAATGCGGGTAAGTTTAAATAATTAATTAATGGCACAATGGGGTGTCTCAGCTAGCACAAGCGGAAGCAACTATGTAGAAGGAGCATCCATGACCAGACCTCCCTTCTTTGATGGAGAAAACTATATCTATTGGAAAGAAAGATTTCAATGGTTCATCATGTCAACAAACTCTGATTTATCGGATATCATTTATGAAGGTCCCTACACTCCAAAGAATGCTGACAAAACTAAGGCCGAGTGGACTACTGCAGAAAAAACTAAGTGGGAGCTAAATCATAAAGCAAGGTATTCCTCGATGTGTGCCCTAAGTCAGGAAGAATTTGAGAAGGTCCATGCATGTGGATCTGTTAAGGAAATCTGGGAGACTCTTGAAGTAACTCATGAAGGAACAACAAAGGTGAAAGAAACTAAGATAAATATGCTTGTACAAAAATATGAGTTATTCACCATGGAAGACGGAAAGCATTGCTCAAATTATAGGAAGATTTTAGACTATCACAAATAATCTGAAGTCACTGGGAAAAATCTACACCAATGCTGAGAAAGTTGGTAAAACCCTAAGGAGTCTGCCCAAACAGTGGAGACCTCTGGTTACTGCAATAACTCAAGCCAAATATCTCACAACTCTTCAAATGAGTGATCTTCTTGGAACCTTACAAGTTCATGAACATGAGCTAAATGAAGACAGCTCAACAAAGAAAGGAAAGTCTATTTCTCTCAAGGTAGAAAAGACTTCTTCAAAAGCTCTCAAAGTTGAAGAATCAGATCCAGAATCAGACGCTTCTGAAGAAGACTCAGATAGCGATGATGAAATGTCATTACTAACTAGAAAAATGAGGAAGCTATGGAAAAAGAAGAATTTCATAAAGGATAAACCTTTCAAGAAGTTCAATAAAGAAAAATACTTCAAAGAAAACAACAGTTCTGATAAAAGTCCTATAGTCTGCTATGAATGTTAGAAACCAGGACATATCAAATTTGAATGTCCTCGGTTACAAAAGCAACCCTTCAAAAATTTCTACAAAAAGAAAAAGAAAGGGATGATGGCAACATGGGAATATCTCCATGGCAGTTCATCAGATGACGATGCAGAAGGCGAGGATGCAAATCTATGTCTAATGGCAAATGTTGATTCTGACTCTGAGGTAATTTCTGATCTTAAGGAATTGCAAGATGCTTATAATGAATTGATTGAGGAATCTAACTGTTTAACTAAGGCACTCAGAACACTTAAGAGACAATATGTGAAACTCCTAAAAGGGCATGAACATAAGACTCAACAGTATGACAGACTGTCTCAAGAAAACAATAACCTTAAAGTTGAAAATCTTAAGGCTGAGATGCCACAATATGAAGAAGTTGTCATACTTCAATATAAAGTAGAAGAGCTCACCTCTGATGTTGCTTATTTTGTCAATGGAAGAGATAATCTGACCAAACTATTAGGAAGTCAGAAACCCTCTCTTGATAAAACTGGTATAGGATTCACTAACCAGACACATCATAAAGTATCTAACAAAATCTTAGGACAAAAACCTAAAACTCTTTATGATAAGGTTATTTCATATAAGGATAGCTGTAAAAACCATGGAAAAGCTAGACATATCACGTCCAAGTGCATTCACACAAGAAAGAAGTTGTCACAAACTTCAAGAACTAACAAGAAAGGACCCAAAAAAATATGGGTACCTAAAGCTTTTATTATTCCTATTGCAGATATCCTTAATAGGACAAAAAGCACACCTATCATGGTACATGGGCAGTGGCTACTCACGACACATGACAGGAATGATGTTTGGTTCTTAGTTCCAAATGAAAAAGGAAAATCAATTATTGGAACAAGATGGGTATTCAAAAACAACCTTGATGGATATGGTAAAGTAGTCATAAACAAAGTAAGGTTAGTAGCTCAAGGATATAACCAACAAGAAGGTATTGACTACACTGAAACTTTTGCACCATTAGCTAGAATAGAATCAATTCGCATACTTATGTCATATGTTGCACAACATCAAATCACCTTATTTCAAATGGATGTTAAAAGTACATTTCTTAATAGAATAAATGAAGAAGAGGTATATGGTAAACAACCACCTGGTTTTGAAGATAGTGACAAAACAGATCATGTCTATAAGCTAAAGAAAGCCCTTTATGGATTAAAACAATCCCCTGGAGCTTGGTATGATAGACTTAGTTCTTAGTACTTTTATTATGAAAAAAAATTTCATTAGAGGAAAAATTGATACTACTCTCTTTAGGAAAAGTTCTAAAAAGGATTTCATTATAGTACAAATCTATGTTGATGATATTATATTTGGTGCTACTAATGAAAAACTCCGCAAAGAGTTCTCCAAGCTTATGCAAAATGAATTTGGCATGAGAATGATGGGAGAATTAAAATTCTTCCTTGGTCTGCAAATCAAATAGACAGATGATGGAATATACATCCATCAACAGAAATATACCAAGGAGATCTTAAAGAAGTATAAATAAATACAGGAAAACCCATGAAAACTCTCATGGAATCAAATGTAAAACTAAACAAGGATGGAGAATGTAAAAAGGTAGATCAAACTATCTACAGAGGTATGGTTGGTTCTCTTCTGTACTTAACCTCAAGTAGGCCTGATATTCAATTCAGTGTCTGCATGTGTGCAAGATTCCTATATGATCCTAGAGAATCACATCTCAAGGCTATTAAAAGAATATTTAGATATTTACTTGGAACCACTAATCTTGGTTTGATGTATTTAAGAACACAAAAATACAGATTAGTTGGATTCTATGATGCTGATTATGCTGGAGACGGAGTAGAAAGAAAAAGCACAAATGGAGGATGTCATTTCATTGGAGCAAGATTAGTCTCTTGGACAAGCAAAAGACAGACTACAATTGCTCTATCCACTGCAAAAGTAGAATAAATTTCAGCTGCAAGCTGTTGTTCACAGCTTTTATGGGTAAAATATCAACTTGAAGATTATTCTATCTTTGAATATAATATTTCTGTTTGGTGTGATAATTCTAGTGCTATCTGTTTATCTAAGAATCCCATACAACATTCTAAGTCTAAGGACATAGAAATTAAACATCACTTTATAAGAGACTATGTTCAAAAAGGTGTTTTTGACATTAAGTTTGTTAAAACTGAAAATCAGTAGGCTGGTATATTAACAAAACCCTTAGCTAAAGACAGGTTCGTATATATTAGAGATAATCTTAACATTCATTTCATAAATGAATAATGTTTCATGGAATGTGGCTGATCTGAGTAAATGCATCTGCTTACGTGGATTAATGGCTGAGACTTTACTTTGCAGTTTTCTAAAATGTTTTTGAATTCAAAATGTTTTGTCTTTATTATTCTCACCTGCTCTTTCTGAAACCTTTCTCTTAAAAAGTAAAAGTCTTCTCTCGGAAACACTTTTCTATTTCAAAAAGTTTTATCTATCTCTCTCTCTCGTGTGAACAAACCCTTTTTCGAAACCCTTCATCTCCTTCCTCTCAAACCCAAATCCATGGCCAAAGGACCCTCACAGAAACTTGTACATGCTGCTACTCGATTAGGAATGAGCATCGAAGAGATCTCCATGATTGTACCTGGGAGATTTGTCAAGATGAACAAAATCATAAAAGGAGGCATGAACGTGATACCCGAATTGGAATCTTCTCAATGGGTCATTTCTTCGCTTTGAATGAACCAGTGTACCCATTACTACATCAGGAATTCTGGGAAAATGCTGAAGAAAGGATGTCTCAGACACAGATCTCCATTCGGACCAAATGTAATGGAAGACCTTATTTGTTCGCTCTCAACATTATCCAGAAAGCAATTGGTTGCCCTAGGCAAGGTGCTGCTTTCACAGATGACTAGGAAACTTAGTATGGTGAAGAAATTGTACATCAAGTTTTGTACAGGGTATCTAACCCTAGGAATAAAGCTGTTTCTCAGCTGCTTCCAAAAGGAAGGTTCTTGCATGTCTTGCTTATTAACTGTGTAATGCCAAGAACCAACGCTCGTGATAATGCCACCAAATCAAGACTTCCTACTCCTGTGGGATGCTGATTACTAAACTGCTGAACATCAAGAGCGTTCCCCTCACTAGCAAGGTTGATATGGCCACTGCCATAGATGAAAGAACCATTTCTCATATGAAGCTGAGACCACCAGGAAGGATTCCTAATTCTGATGAAGATGATAAGAAGAAGAGATCTTCAGAAGAATCTGAAGAGGAAACTGGTGAGTCTGATGATTCAAAAGCAATAGAGGTGTCTATACCTTTGGACCCCAAGGTCAGACCAAAGCTTCAAGTGAAAAGGAAGCTGATCATTTCAGAAGCATCTGATGATGATGATGACCATCCAATTTCCAAGTTTTTGAAGAAGGAATTGGTTCAAAAACCTATTGCTGCCCCTCGAAAGGAACTAAAGAGGAAAGTTGCAGTTGCAGCTACACCAGTTAAAAGATCTACAAGACTGAAGGTAGCTGAGCCTGTGCAGGTCGCTTTACAACCTGCTATCTCACCAGTTAGGTCATCCGAAGTAGCACTTCCTTCACCCATTTATTTATCTTCACCCTCCAACTCTTCCTCCTCTTCCCCTCATAACTCCCCTCTTCACAACCAAATTTCTATTGCTGAAAATTTACTTGCTTTATCTCTTCAAGATTTCAACTGGAATCTCACTCTAGAAAACCCTTCACGACAACCTACTCTTAATGACTCACCAGACCACATATCCAATCCTTCATCATCACCCTCTCCCTCACCACCTCAAGAAAATTAAACCCATTTTCCTGTTTCAAAATTTTTTTATTCTGTTATCTCACCTCTTTCTCACCCATCACCCTCTCTTCACACCACACCGCAAAGAAATATATCTGCCACCAACAACCCTCCTCTTAGATACATTTCATATGAACCACAACCTGTAGATCAAATAAAACCTGACCTTCTAAGCTCAGATGAGCTAAAGGCAATCAGCAATCTTGTTGCTGAACAGGCTGCAGTAAGGCTGAATCTAGCCTCTTGAAAAAACAGACCAAATCCTACTGCTTGCATGAAGGCTAATACAGTGTTGAAGATCTGTCCTGATCGAGGATCTGTCTGTCCAAAACCAAAGCTGAATCCTAAATCCAAGAAGTCGTTTGTTTGGCTAACAAGGAAGCATAAGAAACTGAAGTTCCCCAAATGGTCTACTTCTTTCATGAGTCATCCTGAGCCTCATGTCTTTCAAGACCCAGCTCATCACTGTGGCCTATCTATGTTTGACAAGCTCAAGACGCCTACAGATAGCACCAGACTCAATTCTTATCAGATTCCCTAGATTGGATTTCCAGATGAAGATAGAGCATAATCAATGCGATTATACCCCTTCCAACCAACCCTTATCTTTACCCTTTTTCTTTTCAGTTTACCTTTATCTTTTTATGAAAATCCTTTTTCGGTATACTCTTTTTGTTCTCCAATTTCTGATGCTAATTTAACTTGGTTTTTCAATCATTTCCCCCCTCTTTTCACTTCCTTATCAAATTTAGAAATCCATTCTTTTAGAATTCCCTGTTTGCAACCTTTTGGCTCGTTGCACTCATTTTTTCCTTTAACTCTTTCATTGTTCCCTATTTTCATTGATCTTAATTTCATTTTATCCTCAGGTTATTCTCTTCCCTGGCACTGCCTGGAAATTGTTCCCTATGAACCAACCACGACTACCAATTCGTCTAACCCTGACCCCACCTCTTCATCTCCACATGATGACTATGCTGAAATGGCATCCACAATTATTGGCATGGATCCAATGACTGGTGCTGAAATCAGCGGTCTTCGTGAGATGATGCAGATTGTTGTGGCACTTCTTAACAAAATTGTTGAAAAACAAAACTTTTAGTTGTTCTTTACTTTGTCAGAAATGTATTAGTCGATGATGGTTAAATCAAAAGACTCGCTTTTTCTCATATATATTTTGTCTATTGCTTTATCTTTTTGCTGATGACAAAGGGGGAGAAAAATATATTAAGTATGAATAATGAATATCTTTATGAACTGAATAATATCCTTAACTAAACTTAATTTATAAGATGCTACGATCCTAGGTATAACCTTAACCATGCGTCTGAATGCATTATGTAAGCATCAGTTCAGGGGGAGCTTGAATATCTTTATGAAGCTTGAATATCTTTATATAATACTATGTGTTTAAATCTTTGTTTATCTCAAGTTCATTAAAATCATAAGACAATGTTTGTCATCATCACAAAGGGGGAGATTGTTAAGACTACATCTTTTTACATCTCTGATTTTGATGAATCCAAACAAAGAATGATTTTAAGTGAACCTTGTGAAATCTACTAATGTGTGTATTAAGTGTGCAGATCATGAAGCAAGAGTCTCATGACAAAGAAACAAAGTATTAATGATGTGGCTGTGTTACAATGCGTCCAAACAAAGACTCAACCTTTGTTAATTCCGATAATGCATCCGAGACTGCAAATCAACTAAAAGTCCCTCGCTTCAAATATATTCAAATATGAAGAATATTCCCTGATAATTTCAAATAAATAAATTCGATATCAGAAAGCTCAAAGCACCATTCCGTGCTTGAAGATTCATTTTGTTGCAAAAGACAAAGTGAACTTTACTTGGTCGCAGAACCGCTTTGCACAAATAAGGAAAGTCACACTGCCCAAGTCTGAAAAGCAATAAACACTGCTCTGAATCAAACTGCACTCTGATAAATCTATGCCAACCTGTACGTTCAACTTGTCTTGAAGCTCACCAACGATCATAAACATTAAATGCAAGACCAGAACGACTCTTTGGCATTTTTGAATGAAGAACAAAAGAATACTTAGCTGAAGAACTCTCCTCAGCGGATTTATCTCTTTTGAGTATAAATAGAAGACTTTGAAGGCTATTGAAAATATACACCAGAATACAATTACTCAACCATTCATTACTCTCTAAAGCACTGAAAGCTCTCTTTAGTTCTTCACATAAAACTTCTCTGCTCAAATCATTTGTATTTATTGAGAAGTCTTTATTGCGATCTTACCTACCTTAAATATTTATTCACTCCCAAAGTGTTATTTGGTAGATTTTGAAAGTTGTAATCTGTGAAGCTGCTGCTTCATTAACCTCTTGCCACTTGTAGAGCCTGAAGAGGCTTGCTGAAAGAATACTTGTTTGAGCCTGGAGAGGCTAGGTGTGCAAACAATACTTGTTTGAGTCTGTGGAGGCTAGGTGTGTAAACAATACCTTTCTGTAACCTGATCAGTTATAATGTAATACTTGGTAAAACCAAGCACTGGATGTACCCCAAGGTTTAGGGTGAACCAGTATAAATCTGTGTCTCTCCTCTCATATCTAATCTTTTCAGTTTCCTTTACATTAACTGTGCTAACTGGGTTGAAAAGTGAAAAGTCTTTTGTTTCATCAGACGCATCTTTATATCCTATATTTAAAGTTTTGGTGTCTACGAAAAGTTAACTAAAACACAATTCAAACCCCTTCTCATGTTTTATATCTGTTCATTTCATTTACTACTCAATGCAAGGAAACAGACATCATCTGCTTCAAGTGTGGTAAGTTTGGCCACATCAGTCGAAACTGCAAGGGAGGAAAGTCAGAACCACAAAGTGCTAGCAAGAGTCAGAATCCTCAAGCCAGCCAACTAAAGACTACGGGGAGAGTATTTACTCTCCGTGGAGCCGAGGCCTCCGAATATGAAGATTTGATCTAAGGTATGTGCCTAATTAATGGAATTCGTTTAGTTGTATTGTTTGATTCGGTGCGACTCACTCGTTCGTATCACATGAATGTGTTAAACGTCTTAAATTGCCTGTGTCACTTCTTGAGGGTGACTTGATTGTTGCCACACCCATGAATAAACATGTTCTTACTTCTCATGCATGCAAGAATATTCTAATTACCATAGATGGTAGAGATTTTAATGTTGATCTTGTATGCTTACCCCTAAAGGACCTTGATGTTATTCTTGGCATGGACTGGTTATCTTCCAACCACGTCCTTTTGAATTGTTATGATAAAACCATAGTTTTTGGAACTCCTGTGGAGTCTAAGGATCCTAGGTTTCTCTCTGCCAACCAAGTTAAGGCTTCGAAGAAAGAAGAAGCCCAAGTGTACAAGATGCTATCTTGCCTGGAAGTATAGAGTCCTCCTGCTGTTGAAAGCGAGCCAGTTGTACGAGAATTTCCTGAAGTGTTTTGGGGGGATGTTTATGAACTACCCCCAGAAAGCGATGTGGAGTTTACCATAGATTTAGTGCCTGGCACCGGGCCTATATCCATAACACCTTATAGAATGTCTCTTCTAGAACTAGATGAGTGGAAGAAATAGATAGAGGCCCTGATGCAAAAACAGTTCATTAGGCCTAGCGTAACCCCATGGGGAGCACCAATGTTGTTCGTGAAGAAGAAGGATGGCAGTATGAGGTTGTGTGTTGACTATCGGTATCTCAACAAAGTCACCATTAAGAATCGGTATCCCCTCCCTAGGATTGATGACCTTATGGACCAGTTGATAGGAGCTTGTGTCTTATCTAAGATAGATTTGAGGTCAAGGTACCATCAGATTCTGGTAAAGTCTGAAGACATCCCAAACACAGCGTTTGGGACGCGTTATGGTCACTATGAGTATATGGTTATGCCCTTTGGTGTGACCAATGCTCCTGCTGTGTTCATGGACTACATGAACAAGACCTTTCACCCTTACTTGGATAAGTTTGTGGTGGTTTTCATAGATGACATCTTAATGTACTCCAAGACCAAGGAGGAACATGAGGAACACCCGAGGGTTGTCTTGCAAACCCTTAAGGAGAAGCAGTTGTATGCTAAGTTGTCTAAGTGTGAGTTTTGGTTAGAGGATGTGCGTTTCTTAGGTCACGTCATCTCTAAAGGTGGGATAGTCGTGGATCCAGCTAAGGTAGAGATGGTGCTCCACTGGGAAGCGCCAAAGTCAGTGATCGAGATTAGGAGTTTCTTGGATTTAGCAGGGTACTATAGGAGGTTCATAGAAGGTTTCTCTAAGATAGCTTTGCCCTTGACCCGTCTCACCAAGAAAGAACAGCTCTTTGTGTGGGACTCTAAGTGTGATGAGAGTTTCCAAACCTTGATGGATAGGCTGACATCAGCACCTGTGTTAGTTTTACACAATCCTAGTAAACCTTTCATAGTGTACTGCGATGATTCTAAGCAAGGTTTAAATGGAATGTTGATGAAGGATGGTAAGATAGTAGCTTATGCTTCTAGGCAGTTGAAAACCCATGAGAAGAACTACCCTACCCATGACCTAGAGCTAGGAGTTGTGGTATTTGCCTTAAATATTTGGAGGCATTACCTTTATGGAGCTAAGTTTGATGTCTTCAGTGATCATAAGAGTTTGAGATATTTGTTTGATCAGAAAGAGCTCAATATGAGGCAACGTAGGTGGATGTAATTCCTTAAGGATTACGAGTTTGATCTAACCTACCACCCAGGAAAAGCCAATGTAATAGTCGATGCCTTAAGTAGAAAAACCATACATGTCTCCGCTTTGATGGTTAGGGAGATGGATTTGATTGAGGAGTTTAGAGACTTGAGTTTAGCTTGGGAAGTTACCCCTAAGAGTATTAAGCTTGGAACCTTGAAGGTTACCAATAGTTTAATGGATCAAGTGGGAGAAGGCCAAAAGATAGATAAGTTTCTCTTATACCAGAGGGAGTTGCTTGCCCAGGGTAGAAACCTTATTTTTAAGGAAGGGTTCAAGGATAGATTTTGTATACCGGATGTTTCTGAGCTTAGGAAGTTGATCCTCGAGGAAGGACATAGGAGTGGTTTTGGTGGCCTAGGATGAAAAAGGATGTAGCTGAGTTTGTTCATGCTTGCTTAGTGTGCCAAAAGGCTAAGATAGAACCCAAAAAGCCTTCAAGAAAGTTGCAACCTTTGAGTATCCTAGAATGGAAATGGGATAATATCTCCATAGATTTTGTGTATGGACTCCCTAGAACTCCAGCTGGTTATGAAGCGATCTGGGTTGTTGTGGATAGGTTGACTAAGTCTATCCATTTCATCCCTATGAACATGGAATACCCTTTGGAAATGTTGACCAAGTTGTACATCAAGGAGATAGTTAGGCTCCATGGTGTACCTTCTAGCATAGTGTCGGATAGAGACCCTAGATTTACCTCTAGGTTTTGGAATAGTTTGCATGAGGCTTTAGGAACCAAGATTAGGCTAAGTTCAGCTTATCACCTACAGGCGGACGATCAATCTGAGAGAACCATCATGTCCTTAAAGGACTTGTTGAGAGTGTGTGTGCTAGAACAGTCTGGTAGTTGGGACAACTTTTTGCCCCTGATAGAGTTCACCTACAACAATAGTTTCCATGCCAGTATTAGGATGGCACCCGATGAAACTTTTTATGGGAGGAGATGTAGGACACCCTTGTGTTGGAATGAACCTAGTGACAATGTGGTGCTCGGACCAAAGATAGTACAAGAAACCACAGAAAAAAGTAATGATGATTCAGGAAAAGATGAAAGTGGCACAGAGTAGGCAAAAGAGCCACATGACAAAATGAGGAAGGCGATCATGTATTCTTGAGAGTTACTCCGGCAACTGGGGTTGGTAGAGTGATGAAAGTGAATAAACTCACTCCCAAATTCTTCGGTCCTTACCAAATTCTTAAAAGAGTCGGTGAAGTTGCTTACCAAATAGCCTTACCACCATTCTTGTCCAAACTTCATAATGTGTTCCATGTATCACAACTTAGAAAAGACATTCATGATCCGAACCATGTGATAATACCAGATACGATTTAGTTAAAAGAAAACTTGATTTTCGAGGTACTACCCCTTCGAGTTGAAGATCGGAGGGTGAAGCAACTGAGAGGCGAAGAGATTCCTTTGGTTAAAGTTGTTTGGAGAGGGGCAACTAAGGAAAGTTTTTAAATGGGAGCTTAAAGCAAGATGATGGAGGCGTACACGCACCTCTTCGTTCGTGGTAAGTAAAAATTTCGTGTACAAAATTTTTATAAGGTGGTGGAATTGTAACAACCCGTTTTTCGTATAAGTGCTTATGTGTATGCCTTGTTTGCCCTAGAAATGTTTTGGGGGCTAAGTAGGATTTTCTAGGCTTAAAATCCCTTTCTGGTACATGAGCACGACTGTGCTCATATCCAGCACGCCCGTTCTTGAGGCACGTATCTTGTAGCTACCTAAGACACAAGCACGGTCGTGCTCAATAGGAAGCACGGCCGTGCTTAAGGGAAACGTGCGTCTCATTGACGCTGATGTAAGCACGACCGTGCTTAGTGGGGTGAACGGCCGTGCTTGGCCCTGAGTCTTTAAAAAGGCAGCATTCAGCGAGGGTTACGATTTAAACCCTCTAAATTGGCACTTTAGGCAACCCTAAGTGTGAAGGCAGCCTATACCTTCCTTCCCTTTTGAACCCAGATCATTCTTTGTGTTCTTGCCCTGTTTGGGAGAGTCAATCTCACGCTAGTGCCAATTAGTAGAGGTAATGGTTCTTCCCTCTTCTGTTTCCTTTTCCTTTTCCTTTTCTTGAATTGGGAACTAATTAGTTTACCTTTTCATGTTGGTCAAGGCTTGAATTGTTCGTCGAGCCAACTCAAGGGAACCGGTTAGAGCTTTGTTGGTTAAAGGGAGAAATCTTCATACCAGGTATGGGGAGAAGGAATAGTATGAGTATGTAGGCTTGGGGGTAGCGTAAGACGAAAGGTTACCCATGACCCTATTCCTCGATAACATTTTTAAATGCCTAATTGTTGTCTTGATGTTTAACTGTTTATGATGTTGATATTGGCATGTTTGTTCTTATTGATAAATGTGGTCTGTTATGAACATGATGATGTGATGATGCCATGAATGAGTGATTTATCATTTTTATGAGATTATGATGATTATTGGTTGTTGGTTGATTTTGTGAACGTTGTGATGATAAACGGTAAAACGTAATAATGTTAAGGGATTTTTCCCAGTTTGCTCATAAGACTTTAATCATAGTTATAAGAGGTGAGGTTTGTTTGATGGTCCTTGGCTAGACCCTAGGGAATGATCTATGAGAGTTTAGGGACAATTAAAAGGAAACTGAGATTAAAGGACTAATTCCCCTTTTATTATAAGACATGAAGATTAAGTCAAAAGTAATGAAATTAATGTTTAAAGACTTAGTAATAGTCAATAGGTTTAATCCATGTTTTATCCTAAAGGAATTGGCAAAGGGTTCCTGACCCTTTCTGCCCAGGTCAGTATGGCCATGCTCCAGGAAGCACGGTCGTACTTAACAAGGAGCTCGCCCGTGCTCCAGTTCAAATTTCAGAAAAGGCACGCAGCATAAGCACACCCATACTTAATAGTCAGCACGGTCGTGCTTGACTGAAAGTTCAGCACGCCCGTGCTGAGGGCCTGTATAGATCAGAACACAAAAACCGTGACAAGGGGTGTTTCACCCCAAACGCTTCAAATAATCTTTAAGACACCAAACGAACATAAAGACAAAAGACTAGTATAAGATATTGTACCATGGTAGCCTCTAGCCAAGGGGGCCTTGATGCATGATGGTCAAGAAGGTGATCTCTAGTTCTTAATGGCGAGAGTGTTAATGATGATGTACCTTGGTAGCCAAGTGGCCAAGGAGGCCTCGATAGCCAAGTAGACGAGGTGGTAATCTCTGGTACAGAATGGCCAGAGTATTTAAAAGACTAAAACGATGAAAAGTTAACGATAATCCTCGATAGCCAAGTGGTCGAGGTGTTGATGGTGATAAAACTTTGGTAGCCTAGTGGCCCAAGCGGAGGTGGTGGTTGTGCTTATGTGTTATGTTGTACATGCATTCACGCATCAGAGATGTTAGTGGGGGATGTTCAACATAGGGGAGGCCGTCCGAGAGTAAGGCGATCTGGCCGTTCGCGTTGATTCATCCGAGAGTTAGGTGAATCGTGTGCCCCTGCGGTGGCGCATCCGAGAGTAAGGTGCATCGGCTATCCTAGGGGTCCACCCAAGGTAAGGTGTATTGCCCCAGCGTTGGTACTTATTGTCCAATGTGGATATGTAACTCCGAAGTTGACATTCTGAGGTAGAATGGATCCAAGTGCTTAAGGGAGTAGTGGTGTAGTATTGCATCGTATAGCATACGTTAATGTATGATGTTATTAATTGTTTATGTTTTATGCTATTGATGTGATAACATGATTGTTGTGATGCATGCTCGTCTTGCTAACTGCTTCCTTGCCATTATATTCATATTAATGTTTCTTACTCCCCATTGCTATGTTTTGTGTTTTATTTTATGTATCTTTTATGCAGAGGACGACAAGCAGCCAGTTGAGGAGTGACTCTAAGGAGCTGCGACTTGTAGTTAGGATTTCCATATTTTGTTAGTTAGTTTAGTTCAGTTTGTTATCCGAGGATGTTTTCCGGATTTGTTTATATCAGCTCTGTATGTGACATCAGGGGTTGGGTTGTTTTTCATGTTATGTTTTCCTTTTGGAACCAATGTTATGTTTGTTTTATTTGTGTTTGAAACTTGATGCAATGTGGTATCATTTACCCATTGTTTTTAATGTTAATAAATGATGCATGTTTTTATATTATCTTATTCGTTTATCGCTTATATATGTATGCTAGGTAAAGGGTGTGACAATTATTGGTGCTCTTCCAATTCTTGGGATGACAACTTGATCGAAAAGGCTTACTTCTAACCTGAAAATTTGGAATAAGGAAGTTTTTGGCCATATTTTCAAAAGGAATAACACAATCATTAATTAAGAGGTTAGAAGGTATCAGTAAGGCTTTGATGTCAGGTCCTAATGAAAGGCTTACTAAATTAAAATAGGATCTTTGGAGTGAATATAACTTGATCTTATCTCATGAAGAATGTTATTGGTTTCAACAAGCAAAGAGTAATGGGTGAGGTTAGGTGACCAGAACACAATATTTTTGCACCAATCTACTATTAAAACAAGAAGGGTAAAGAGGATTGTGGCTCTTCAGGACAATTCTAATCATTGGATTTATGAAGATCTTCAAATTCAAAATCACATTTCTCATTTTTATGTTAATCTGTATAAATCTGCTGATCTAGCTGATTTTAGTTTTAATTCTAATAATTCTTATCCTATGCTTGGGGAAGAGGACAAAGTTTTACTAGAAGGTCCTGTGACCTTAGAGGAGACTAGGAGAGCCCTTTTTAGCATGGCCAATTTCAAGTCTTCTAGGCCAGATGGCTTTCATCCTATGTTCTTTAAAAGTCAATGGCAGACCCTTGGTCCTTCCATTCATAGGCTGATATGTGATTGTTTTACTAATCCTAACAAAATTGGTGAGATAAATAATACTCTTTTAACCCTTATTCCTAAGTGTGAAGATCCTTCTAAGGTTAATCAGTTAAGGCCTATTGCCCATTGTAATGTAAGCTATAAAATTCTCTCCAAGATAATTACAGACAGACTTAAGCCTATGCTTCCGTATGTTTTTTCCCAAAATCAAAGTAGCTTTATCTATGGCAAGTCTACTATTGATAACATCTTGGTGATGCAAGAAGCTATCCACTCTCTTAATAGTATGAAAGGGAGTAAAGGGATTGTTAAATTAGATTTGGAAAAAATATTATGATCGTCTTGAATGGAACTTTAGTATGGATTCTCTTGATTTGTTAGGTTTACCTTCTAATATTTAGTCTATTATTCATCATGGCATATCTACTACTAGACTTAGAATTAATTGGAATTGTAATCCGACTTCTTCTTTTTTAGCTTCTAGAGGGCTAAGACAAGGAGATCCCTTATCCCCTTTCCTTTTTGTGCTAGCCCTTGAGAGACTAGGTCATAGAATCAATGACTTGGTTGAGGAAGGAGTTTGGAAGCCTCTTAGGTTTGGTAGAGGATCCGGTCTCAAGCTCTCTCATGTTTATTTGGCTGATGACATAGTCCTTTTTGCAGAAGCTTCAAATGAATAGGTTCAGGTCATTAGAGGATTGTTAGAAGACTTTTGTCTCAAATCTGGCCAAAAAGTAAGTTTAAACAAGTCTAAGGTCTATTTATATAGAAATATTAATGATGACTTAGCTGATAGTTGAGTGACCAGTTCAGTTAGGCATAGATCAAACTAGAGATCCTCCTGGGTCCTATCTCGGGGCTCCTATGTTGCATCATGGAATTTCTAAAAATTATTTTAACTTTATGTTGGATAAAACGAGGAAGAAACTTTCTTGTTGGAAGTCAAATACTTTATCTTTTGCTGGTAGACTAACTTTAATCCAATCTTGTCTCTCTAGTATTCCTGGATATATTATGCAATCTATTGCTATTCCTATTTCTGTTTGCAATGTTGCTGAGTCTATTTGGAGGAACTTTCTATGGGGTAGTAGTGATTCTCAAAGGAAGTGTCGTCTAATTGCATGGGATAAGGTGTGTCAACCTAAAGACAAGGCAGCCTGGGGCTTAGAAAGTTCTCAACTTTAAAAAAATCCTATATGGCCAAAGTGTCTTGGCAATTAGTGAATAACCCAGAAAAGCTTTGGGTTCAAGTCATGAAAGCTAAATACAATTATGGATCCTTTGGTATGCCTATCATTTCAAATAAAAGTATTGCTTCAAGTACTTGTAGAGCTATAGTTCAAAACTGGAGCATAGTAGAAATCAACTTACCTTGGGTGGTTAATGATGGGAACAACATCAGGTTTTGGAGATGGTAAGCTTGAAGATCAGTTCTCCACTATTATTCCTCAGGCAGAACTCAACTTCCCAGTGTCCTTCTACTTTTCTGCTAATGGATAGAATTGGGATTGTCTGCATAATCTTCTCCCATGATATGTTTGTAATGCGATAGCCAGAGTGAAGCACCCATCTCATGGTCAACCCGACTTTCCATCTTGGGATGTGACTACAGATGGTCTATTCTCCATCAAGAGTAGCTATCATGTGCTCAGCAATAATCAAACTCCTTCTTCTCCTCCTCTATTTGAGTCTGTTTGGAATTGGAAAGGCCCTGCAAGAATGAGATCTACGTTGTGGAAGATTGCTCATGGAAAATTATTGACAAATGCATAAAGGAATCGTAGAGGAATGTCCTAAGATGACCTATGTCCGCGTTGTAACACCTGTTCATAATCAGTGATGCACGTCCTTAGAGATTGTGAAGATGTTCATCAATTTTGGTCCAAAGTCATTAAACCAGCCAATTTGGAGTAAATTATTAAAAAAAAACATGCAAAGATATCATTTTATGTCATTATACATTTATCAGTTACTCCAACCGCTAGTTTTACCAAACACTTCAAATCCAATCCACTAACTAATCTACTATCAGCTAGCTTATCCGCTAACCGCTAGCTTATCCATTATCCCCTAGTTTTTTCCAAACAGAGCCTTAATCTTTTGAGGGTTTAAATGTGAATTTGGCCTAAGGCATTGTAACATCCTGTTTTTCAAGCATGTGATTAAGATGTGAATTAAGTATGTTTAAGAATTAGATAATGGTTCTTCTGGTATGAGGAAGTTGTGGTTCAAATTAGAAGAGATTTGGCCTTGGAACTAACTCAGAACGCGAAGAAATGCGCGAAAACGCGATAAAATGGGTCCTGATCAGCAGAGCATGCTCAAGCGTGAAAACCCAACGTTCAAGCGTTGGCACGCTCAAGCGTGGGTTTCCAAACGCTCAAGCGTGGGAGAGGTGCGAAGCGGTGCGGTGGAGACGGTGCGCTCAAGCATGAAAACGGCCACGCTGAAGCGTCAAAACGCTCAAGCGTGGGGTTCTGAATGCTCCAGTGTTCTGAGACTTTGTAAAAGGACTTGATTTTGGTTCATTTTGAAGTCTTGGCCGAGTTTAGGGGTCCTTCTTCCTCAAATTCGAGCAGAGCTAAGTCCAGAGGGTGGTGTGGAGGTTCCGGAACTCCGTTCGAGCAATCCAAGTATCAAAATAGAAAACCAATCATACCATCGTGTTGGTTGTTTCGAATCCTAAAAGTTTCGATAGTTGATTTCCCGAATTGATGAAGATATGTCATAGTTTCATCGACGTTCTTAGTTCGGTTTTCTTAGATTCTTATCTTTAGTCTTATTCTAAGTGTATTTATGATGTTCGGTGGTAATTCGGGTCATTGAATAAGCGAGGATTTTGCCGTTGTCGTGGAAAGATAATTCTTGACTTCAAGGAAGCATAGAGGTAGCAAGAGTGTTCTTGAGGCAGCAGAGGTATTCCTATGTGAATTGTGATTTTAGATTCGTATTCGTAGTCGTCATGGTCTCCGATATTATTTTGGTATTTTTTGTGTTTCCGGTGAACCGTGGTACCCATATGTATGCTCTGAACGGAAAATGGAATGGTGACCATATTGGTGTGGATGATGGCAGATTTGGGAATGTGCTCGTAGGTGGGATCGTGATTGACAGTGATTGAGGGTCAAGGCTGTTCGTTAGTTCAGGAGTCGTGTTTAATCGCTATCAGGTGAGGGGGAAGAAAACTCAATTATCGAGAAAATGGGCATAGAATATGACCATTAACATGTGTGGGGATTCTCAAACCCCGTTGATGGTTGGTATATGTTTGGCGCGTTTGTATATGAATAATATGGTCAGATGATAACATGTTTTTGTGATAACATGTTTCTGTGATAACATGCTTATGTGAATACGTGGTGTATAGTTGTTCGTTTGTATGTCTGTTATGTTTTCTGTTAATATTATGATAATATGATAACTATGTGTTGTTGGTATGTTGATATGTGATGGATCTGTTTATGGTTAAATTTGGAGATGTTTGTCATAAAATCAAGATGAGAGCTAAGTAGGGAAAATATGATTTTGTGGTAATATCAAGGTGTTAGAGGAAAGGGGGGGGGGGGGGGGGGGTGAAAACACATGGTGATGGATGCATGTACATATCATACATACTGCTGATCAACTTCATGGGTAGCCGCAAAAGCCGTTTGAGCAGTTACTAACATGAGGTTGATGGTTGTGAGCGACTATAATGAAAGTTGGACAGTTGTCACGGAGGACCGTATGAATAGCTTCAATAGTCGTTTGAGTGGCTTTCATACGAGGTCGGATCATACTTGTGTATATGACTACAATAGTCGTTTGAGTGGTTATTGAACAAGGGAGGTGACCGTATCAACTGCAACAGTCGTTTGAGTTGTCGTTACAGTGGAGCCATGTGAACAGTTGCAATAGGTAATTGCCACACGAGGTTGAGGTGAACTATTCGGAGCTACCAGGTTGGCGGAACTCATGTTGGAGCAACGCAGGTGCTTTCTCAGTGTTCGGGAACTTCTCGAGTTTCTCATAGTTGGAGGAATTCGGAAAGGCAGTGTTTCCTCAGTGTTGGAGGACCTCTGTTGCACTTTCTTGGTAACTCAGGAGCCAGTAGCCCAACTACCGACTTATGTTGTTGTAGAATTGGCCAATCGTGCATGTAAAATTAGTTGTGCATTAGAATAAGTTATGATCCTAGTTGAAGAGATTTCGAAGTTGATTGTTATGACGACGAAATTGGAAGACTGATGTGTTTGTTGATGTCCATGTTAACATGTAGTATTTTATGTTGTTTCCTATTCTATGATGATTGTAGAGTTTCTTACCTCCTGTATATCTATGTTTCTCTTTTATTATATGTTGGTCCGGATAGTGGTTCATAGGTGGAAACGAATCCTCAGCCGACAAAGACACTGAGAAGTTCAGAAGCGATCGAGGTAAAAGTCGTCCTTCACAATGACAAAGACATTGATGGATCATGATTGGCGAGACCTTTGAGGATGTTGTTAAGTCTTTCAGTGTTTATACCACGGCCAGTGGAGTGTCAATTATTGTATAAGCCATAGCTTCTGTAAAACTCTGATGTTGTATATATATATATGTTTTAAGTGTTTTAGAATTTTTTGTTATAATTATATGCATCAATAACATGTTAACTTCCATGTGGCACTTGAAAGGGTGTTACAGGCATTTTGTAGTTTGTGATTGTATCGGTATTTGTTGGATTGTCTTTTATGATAGGATGAAAATTATTGTTAGTTTAAGGGGGTAATAAAACTGATAAGATTATTTGTCTATATAATTTACAGATCAGAAGGAGAAAGTTTCCATTCTTCCTTATCTGGAAAGTTAGCTGCAATGCCCAATTAAAAAAATATATATAAAGTTACCATTCTTCCTTTGTTTTTATTTCTATTATGCTTATTGACTGATGTCATTGTAGCATTGTTACATCTCTCCCTTATTGCCTCCTATACCCGAGGCATCCCCTTTTCTTTTAAATTTTGCACTTCATCGCCATAGAACCATACTACTGGCAGTGTAGGAGAAGAATGGTATTAGATTGCCTCCTCAACCCATGGAGGCTGTTAGATCTTTGCAATCTATATTAGATTGTGGGTTTGTATAGTTTTGATCGAATGGACTGAAAGGAAATTCTTGTGATGATTTTATTATTGTTACTCCATAATCCAGGTGGTAGATGGTTGAATCTGATTTGTTGCTGCTCTTGAGATTGTCTCTATTGAAGGTGGGCAGTAAAAACTCATTGTGCTTTGCTTTCAGATCAAGTTTCTTTCCCCGTTTATACAGGGTGTCTAAACTTTAGATAGTATTTGGTACAAGTTTTATGAAAATATTCCCAGAGATGTTAGTATAGGAATAAAAGTTTCTCATGTTTGATACAAGTTTTAAAAATTATTCTGAAATATAAAAGATTCCTGAAAATAAAATTAGTGAGTGATAGTTAGTGAATGTGGGAAAGAAAGATTCTCGAGAATGTGATTCCCTAGTTTGCCTTGTAATAAAATATTCCGGATATCAAATGTCACCTTAGTCATTTTATTAAATTCAAACTTAAATCTTCCTTAAGAAGCTACATCATTGCTTATGTATGACATTTACATACAGTCATGATGTTATCTATTCCGATAATGTTGCAATTTTTATTGAATGAATATTTTCTTTTTGCAGAAACTTTTAGAGCTTTGTGCACAGGTAATTTTAATCAGTTCTTCATGTTGTTTACTATTTAAACCCCATTTTGTCCTTGCACTGATTTAAGGTGTCTTCCATGTTGTGTAGGGGAGAAAAAGCAAGAGTGCCAGTAGCTTAAAACTTCATTACAAAGGGACACCATTTCATTGGGTAGTATATGGTTTTGTGATTCAGGACGGAGACATCGTTCATTGTGATGGCAAAGGATCGATCTATATCTATATATGGTGGCACCTCTCCTGGTGAGAATTTCAAGATAAAACATTCTCATGCTGGTGTGTAGCATCATATGCCTGGATGCAAGCATTCCATTTTATTTTATTTTTTCCATTTCTGACAATTTACTCCATGCCTTGAGGCCCTTCTCCGAGCTCCCTCAAATTGGAAATTGACTATTATTGTAACTTCAAAATTACATGGATCTCACTTACTTAACCATGTCAAGATTCGTTAACTATTTAAAATGTACTTTATAGGCGTCGCAACATATAATACAGATTGCGTCGCAACTATTTAACTATTGATTTTGATTATTAAAAATTATTAATTATTAATTTGATAAAGTGTAATGTTATATCCACTGTGGAAAAAAACTTATTGAATTAGAAGTACCGATATCTCATTGTGCACAAGTTATGATGCAATAATATCTTTTTGATAAAGTGATCTACCAGCTTAGAAGTTTAATTGTGATATTTTGTAATGGAGCTGTAAGAGTAGCACCACTACTTTATATCCTATTAGTATTTACAGTCTAATTAACTTGAAATGTGCATAGGTTGCAGAGATACTGATGAAAAGAGAAACACTGATACTGCTGAGAGTAATCGATTATATGGATGCTGGCAACAAGAATGGGCATTTTGTTGCTACGTGGTTCTCTCTGCCTCAATGGGAAATGGCCCTTGAAAAGCACATGGTCTGCCTCTTTTCTTCTCTAATCATTTTTCTTTTCTACATAGTCTTGCGCTTACTGCGTTCTGCCAAATCAATACAGTTGTACCCATGTTTACAGATGTCCGAGGATCTATGTTTATGGGTTGAACCTGCTTCCCATTGAGACACATCCATTCAGAGCACTCGGCATTTATACTTCGTGCTCTTAACAAGTTCTACTTTGTGAACCCCATTACCAAACCTTATATCTCAAATGGAATATTTAATTGTATGCAGCTACGTTTAGATTGGCAATCATAAGAGAGAATTATATTTTTCATAGGATAAAACAATTGTCATGTAAGCAGATTGGGATAGTTTTCTAATAGCAACCAGACATAATGACCAAAATTGTAAGATTGGAAAAGCATGAGGACTAAATTTGCTCAAAAATTAAGGAGGGATGAATTTCGTCAAACTTAAAAATTTGTGGTACTAAAACTTATAAATATGACTCTTCTGGAATTTATATGGTGGATTATATGAAGTTATGAAATAGTCACCTCACCGATAAGGGGTAAAATAACTTATAATAGTAAGTTTCCCAGGTTTTTTTTTTTTTTTTTCAAATTTCATTTTATCCCTCCCTTTGTCATCACTCCATTCCCATCCTTCTGTCGTCTGCCACCTACCGGAGCTCCGACCCCGGCAGAAACGCCACTCCCATCACGGCAAAACCCCCACCTCATCCAGTCCTCCATCTCATGACGATGGCCAAGCTGTTTTTGGAGTTTTTAATGGCCAAAACCCTTCTTCCACTCACCACCACCAACACCCCTAACACTGCCACCATCAAAGTTCTAATCTTTGTTCTCACTCTAATCTTCTTCAACCTTCAAATCAAACATGGCACTCAGGCCCATTGATGACACTCTTCCAACAACCCCAGACAGACCCAAAAAAAAAAAAAACCCAAACTCGCTGTTGCAACCCAAAAACAACCACTTTGTCCTGTGAATGACGAAAATAACGTTGCAATTCCATTACCCTCATCAGGGGATGCCACCATTGATTGTATCTCATCTAAAAACCTCAAACCCATGTCGGATCTTGAAGTCAAGATCCAAGTAAGTTCTTCTACGCATCCACACCATAAAAATTCAATCTTTTTATATTTTTTTTTCTTCCATTTTTTATCCTCAGATTTTGGCATCGACTTTATTAAACTCTTTGCCAATGCAGAGTTTAATTTGGTGAATCACCACTGTTTCCAGTTGTTAGACTACTGCTACTATTATGAATCTATGAATTTTGGGAAGTTAGCAGCAGCAGCACAGCCACGGCCAGAGAGCATGGCTTGAGAATGACAAATTTGGGTGTTGTGACGAAGACGGGGGCCAGGGGTGGTGAGACAGTAGGGTGGGATGGATTAAGGGATAAGCGATAAAATTGTCATATTTATTTTTGGTTAAAGTAACGTTCTGGTCCCTATACGTGACATCGATTTTCAATTTAGTCCCTAAACGTAAAAAGTTATCAATTTGGTCCCTATACGTGACACTGATTTTCAATTTGGTCCTCACATCTAATTGGTCCCTATATAAGAGGACCAAATTGCAAATTATTATCACATATAGGGACCAAATTGAAAATAATTATCATATGTAGGGACCGATTTCAAATTTTTTTGTTGAATTGGTCCCTACATGTGACAATAATTTGCAATTTGGTCCTGTTATATAGGGACCAATTAGTTGTGAGGACCAAATTGAAAATCAGTGTCACGTATAGGGATCAAATTGATAACTTTTTACGTATAGGGACTAAATTGAAAATCGATGTCACGTATAGGGACCAAAACATTACTTTAACCTTGATATTTTTTTCTTACCTGTTCAACAATTACCTATAACTGATCTTGAAAATTGGTTATTAAATTAATATATCAAATCCAACCAACAACCAAGCCTTATCCCACTAGGTGGGGTCGGCTACATGGATCATACGGCGCCATAATGTTCTATCATGAATCATGTTAATAGTTAAATCATTGGCCTCCGAATCTTTCTTAATAGTTTCTCCTATAGTTTTTCTTGGCCTACCTCACCCTCTAGCTATTGGATTGCCCTCCACTTGGTCCACTCTCCTTACTACAGAATCTAAAGGTCTCCTCCATACATGCCCAAACCACCTAAGTCGAGATTCAACCATCTTTTCTACAATAGGTGTTACCCCAACTCCCTCTCTAATGCTATCATTCCTAATCATATCACGTCTAGTTTTTCCGCTCATCCAGCGCAACATTCTCATCTCTGCTACATTGATTTTACTCTCGTGTTGATTTTTTACCGCCCAACACTCCGTCCCATACAACATCGCCGGTCTAATAGCTGTACGGTAAAATTTTCCCTTTAGCTTAAGAGGTACCTTTTTATCACACAAAAAACCCGAAGCCTTCCTCCATTTCGACCACCCTGATTGAATCTGATGGTTTACATCCCCCTCAATTTCTCTGTCATTTTGTATAATAGACCCAAGATATTTAAACCGTGTGACTTGTGATATGTTGTGGTCTCCAACTTTCACCTCTGAGCTAGAGGTGTTTCGCCTTTTGCTAAACTTATATTCCATATACTCCGTCTTGCTTCTACTCAAGCGGAAGCCATGTGCTTCTAAAGCTTGTCTCCAAGTTTCCAGTCTTCCATTTATATCATCTCTCGACTCTCCAACTAGAACTATATCGTCTGCGAAAAGCATGCATCGCGGTGCTGGCTCTTGAATGTGCTCCGTAAGTACATCCAAGACCAAGGTAAAAAGATAGGGGCTTAAAGCTGACCCTTGGTGCAGACCTATGGTTATTGGGAAATCTTCTGTGGCTCCACCCTGCGTTCTCACACTAGTCGTGGCCCCCTCATACATATCCTTGATAGCTCGAATATAGGCAATCCGAACACCTTTCTTTTCTAGGGCTTTCCACAAAACCTCTTTTGGCACCCTATCATACGCTTTCTCCAAATCAATGAAGTCCATGTGTAAATCCTTTTGATCCCTTCGATATTGTTCCATCACTCGTCGTAGCAAGTAAATTGCTTCCATGGTCGACCTCCCGGGCGTAAAACCAAATTGGTTGTCGGTGATTTTGGTTTCTTTTCTTAGTCTCCGTTTAAGCACCCTTTCTCATAGCTTCATAGTATAACTCATAAGCTTAATCCCCCTATAATTTGCGCAATTTTGTATATCTCCCTTGTTCTTGTAAATCGGAACTAAAGTGCTTCTCCTCCATTCGTCCGGCATTTTCTTTGACCTCATAATCTCGTTCAAAAACTTCGTGAGCCAACTAATGCCTATATTTCCTAGACTCTTCCATAACTCTACACGTATATTGTCCGGTCCAACTGCCTTGCCATTATCCATCCTTCTCAAAGCTTCTTTTACCTCATGCTCTTGGATTCTACGATAAAAGGTGTAATTTTGGTATTCCTCTCTGATGTCAAGCACCCGTGAGCATGATAAAACTTCAAATCCTTCATTAAATAACTTGTAGAAATAATTCTTCTATCTATCTTTAATATCTCGTTCCTTAACCAAAACTCTACCTTCTTCATCCTTAATACACTTCACTTGGTCCAAGTCTCTTGTCTTTCTTTCCCTATTTTTAGCAAGCCTATAAATAGATTTCTCACCATCTTTAGTGCCTAAGGATTGGTACAACCCGTCAAAAGCTTTAGTTCTAGCTTCGCTCACTGCCTTCTTGGTCTCTTTTTTGGCCACCTTATAATTTTACCAATTTTCAGCATTTCTACATAAAGACCAAGCTTTAAAACATTCCCTTTTAACCCGAACCTTAGCTTGCACACTTTCATCCCACCACCAGGATTCTTTACCCCTAGGTCTGAATCCTCTTGATTCACCAAGCGTCTCTATAGCTACCTTCCTAATCCCCTTGGCCATCTTGTCCCACATATCATTTGCACTTCCGTTTGCCTCCCAAAACCCTCCCTCCAAAACCTTGTGTTGGAATATCCTTTGTTTTTCACCCTTCAGTTGCCACCACTTGATCCTTGAAACATTTTCGTGGCCTCTTCTCTTCACACTCCTCTTAACTCTTACATCCATGACCAAGACTCTATGTTGGGTAGTCAAGCTCTCTCCAGGTATAACTTTACAGTCCAAGCAAATCTTTATATCTGATCTCCTAATAAGAAAGAAATCTATTTGAGAGCTTGTCACCCCACTTTTGTACGTGATAAGATGCTCCTCACGTTTCCTAAAACACGTATTTGCTATAGTAAGATCGAAAGCAGATGAAAAGTCCAAAATAGACTTACCCTCACCATTTACCTCCCCTAGGCCATATCCCCCATGCAAACCGTCGTAACCTCTAGATGCCCTCCCTACATGCCCATTTAGATCACCTCCCAAGAAAATCTTTTCACCTAGCGGTATTTCCTGAATTAGGCCTTCACCTTAGAATTCACCAATTTATATTGTGTTTATTGATTGATTATAGTATGGGAAGAAAGTATTTCATATCATATATGTACTTAACTGAGTGTAGTTACCCGACACTTTGTTATAGAAATATGGTTTAATATAGGATAATGTTACTTAAAGTGTGTAATTTCTTAGTATATCAAATTATTATACTTTTATAATCATTTCCTAATCTAATCCAACTGAGCTTTTTACAATTAATAACATTTATGTTAATTTAAGTAATTTCCATCTCCTTCTAAACAAATATGGGTTAATTTTCCTGATGTATTTTATGGAAATGATTTAATATACTAAGCTGATGATGTCTAAAGTGCAATTTCTTAGATATGTTACGATTTTCCTTTTTCAAAGAAAAAAGGGGGAGAATAACTTCCCAAACAAGTATGACTTAATTTCTATCATGTATTTTAAAGAAACATGATGTAATACACTAGGCTGATGCTGCTTAAAGTGCAATATCTTAACACAATAAATTATTATAATCTTATAATCACTTCCTAATCTAATAATCTAAGTGAGCTTTGTACCATGAATTTCATTTATGTTAATTAAGTAATTTCCATCTCCTTTTCCAAAGAAATATATTTGCAAAAATAATTTTCCAAAACAAGCATGAGTTAATTTCTATGGTGTATTTGATAGAAAGATGATTTAGGGTGCGTTTGGATAAACAACTTAATTAAGAGCTTATCGCATAAGACCTTATCGCATGAGAGCTTATGCCATAAGCGCTTAAAGAAAGAAAAAGAAAGAAAGGGACATGAGAGGATTCGAATAGTGAAAAACACGGAGAGGGTGTTTAGTGCATAAGCTCTTATGATAATTCCATAAGCTTCTCCCAGTGACTTATGAAAATAAGTCAAAAACTCCTTATGGGATGACATAAGTTATTTTTATAAGCTCTGCCAAACACACTGCATAAGAGCTTATGTCATCAGATAAGTCAAAAGGAACTTAAATAAGCTCTTCCAAACGCCACCTTAATACACTAGGGCTGATGTTGCTTAAATTGCAATTTCTTAACACATCAAATTATTATAATTTTATAATCAATTCTTAATCTAATACAATAAATTACATATTTTACGATTTCCTTTTACAAATAAAATAATAAGGGAAGATATATTAACTTCTCAAATAAGGATGAGTTAATTTCTATCATGTATTTTAAAGAAACATGATTTAATACACTAGAGTGATATTACTTTTTTTTTTCCCCTACTAAAGTGATGTTGCTAATGTTTATAGTGCAATTTCTTAACACACTAAATCATTATAATCTTTATTATAGATATTTAGTTAGGTACATTAGTTAGGAAGTGACTATCATCATTAGTTATATAAACATCTTTTGTACTCTTGTAACTTCACATCATCAATTAACTCTTTTTCATTCAATCAAGAATAATATATTCAAATTCTCTCAATCTCTTTTCTCATCTATTGGATGTTGTATTTACTAATATGGTATAAGAGAGATGTCATCCTCCTTAGAGGATTCTTTCCGCTGTATTTTCTTTCCCTTTTTTCTTTAGTTTATTTATTTATTTTATTTTATTTATCTTTCCTTTCTTTCAAATTCAGCTCTCATCAATAATTTGCTTTCTTTGGGACATTCATTTTCTTTTGTTGCAAGATTGATTTCTTTTAAGTGATAGAAAATCCTGCCCCAACAACAATGGATATACCGCAAACCATGGATTCTCTCGGGGAAAGATCAACATTCGTGAAGGACTCATCATGGGGTGAAAAGGGCTCAGGCTCTATCATATATCCATGATTCCAGATGAAGCTAGAAGAAAGCCCGACCATGGCGGCAATATTGGCATTGATTATCAAGAACCCAACATATATAAAAAATAGTTCACCCGATCAGAACCTACAGAATATCATACTCCAACCCATTTGCTAGCTAGCTTCTACTGATCACATCACAGATCTTGTTTGTATCATGGACAAACAGCTTAATCTAAAGAACAATATCTTGAAGATACTACCAAAAGCAGCTGCAGCAGAGACAATGAGATTTCCTTATAGGCCTGCGTAGAACCTTACGACTTTTTATCTCTTCTGAATGGTGAAGATCCTTTTCAAAACTATTTCATGCTGAACTATGAGAGACATAATTGGCAGATTTAACAGCGAGTCGACTTATTTAGAATCATTCTTGTCCATGTTCATTCTGGCAAAATTCATTTGTTTTAAAACAAAGTCATTGGAGACGACGGAAGAAGATAAAAAAGACCTAAAAGAAGGTTTAAGACTTCTCAAATCTACAAACTTGGTGTTACCTATATCGTTGATTAGATTTCCTTTCTTTTTCTGGCCGATGTAATTATGGCTTATAAATTTGTAATTTTCATTTATTGTTCTTTCTTTTTCTCTTATTGTGTTCATTCCAAATTGGACTTGCTAAGGAGTACTTTCATGCGGGGGCTATGAGAGATATCTAGTTAGTTACATTAGTTAGGAAGTTAATTGTTATCATCATTAGTTATATAAACACCTTTTTGTACTCTTGTAACTTCACATCATCAATTAACTCTTTCTTATTCAATCAAGAATAATATATTCAAATTCTGTCAACCTCTCTTCTCCTCCGATAGTTATTTACTAGTAATCTTATATCAAATTATTATAATCATATAATAATTTCCTAATCTAATCCAAATGAGCTTTTTACAATGAATTACATTTATGTTAATTTAAGTAATTCCCATCTCCTTTTTTAAAGAAAATATTTACAAAAATAATTTCTCAAACAAGTATAAGTTAATTTCAATAGTGTATTTTATAGAAATATTGATTTAATATAGTAGGATGATGTTGCTTAAAGTACAATTTCTTAGCACATCAAATTATTATAATTTTGGATGCGTTTGGAAGAGCTTATTTGTGCTTATCTTATGGCATAAGCGTCTCTGCAAGTGTTTGGGAGAACTTATGGAAACAGTTTATGGCATGCCCATAAGTTGTTTTCAGCTTATTTTCATAAGCTCTCCAGGATAGCTTATGAAAACAGCTTATAACTTATATGAAAACAATTTGACTATATTTTCTCTTTGATTATAGAAATAACTTATTAATAATAAGTGCTTAATTAAGTTGTTTACTCAAACAGACCCTTTATAATCATTTGCTAATATAATCCAAATGAGCGTTTTACAATGATTATATATGTCAAAATTTTCCTTTTACAAACAAGAATAATGGGGAAAATAACTTCCCGAACAAGGATGAATTAATTTCTATCATGTATCTTAAAGAAACAAGATTTAATACACTAGAGTGATGTTTCTTAAGGTACAATTTCTTAACACGTTAAATTATTATTACTTATATTAAATTATTATAATCTTATAATCATTTCCTAATCTATTTCAAATGAGTTTTTTACCATGAATTATAAATGAGCTCTTTATTACCAAAGTGGATTCATGTTCTTATTTGAAGCATCTTACACGGGATTGAAAATATTACATGAAAACATACTTATATATATGTTCAAACGTATATATGTATTATGTATAATCTATAACATTTTATGTTGAAGTTAAAGTTTGAAATGGATATAATAATTTAAATATTTACAATCCACGGGTTTAAATATTTAATAATAATTTATTTACTTGTACATATTTTTTTTCATTTAATTGATTTTTTTTAATATTTATAGTCATCATTTATGGTCAATTGAAATTTTTTCAAGGAATTTTTAAACTGATTTTATTTTATTTCCACAATCCAACCAATGTCGCCCTCACGATAGTATATCTTGTATATAATATAATATAATATAAAAAATGTAATTTAATAAAAATTAAATTATAAAACATAGATGTTATAATAATATAAATTATTATATATACTTGTAGTTATATTATATATATATATATATATATATATATATATATATATATAAATATAAAGGATAGTTATATAAAATTAATTATATCAAGGATATTATTATTTAGATACATATATTATATAGATTGTCCAAAAAAAAAGAACGATATATATATATATATATATATCCATACATTATCGAATGAGTTTAGTGCAATGCACGGGTCGGACACTAGTGTCATACTTATATATGAACTGTCTTATTGTAGGTGCATTAGTACGTGCCTGTTTGGTTCTGCGTTGAGAAGCCTCCAACGCACGTTTACAATGCTCAAACGTGATTTTGTTGGGTTGGGAGGATGTTTGGATCTTTGTTGAGAAAGCGATTTGTCCACTTAAAATCGATTCTAGCTAAAGCAATCTCCCATAGCTTTCACTTCTAGCTGAAATCGATTCTTATGCAAGTTGAATGTGATTTCTCAGCTTTGCCCCCCTTCAAGAAAATGGTGATTGTGAGGATTTCCCAGCCTCCTGTTCCGTTTCTGGTGTAGCTGCAGGTGCAGTACAGGTTAGAGATGAGAAGACAAGAGATCGGGCCCCAAGCCTCCAAGGACCCATTCATTATTTTGTTAACACAAAGTGAAAAGACCCATTTACGGGCCATTCATTATTTTTGTTACACATTGAAATGACCCATTTACTTTGATTTTGGCATCACACGTGTTCTTTTCCAAAGAAATTGAGCATGGCACGCACTGAGGAGTTCTTTTACTATGGTAAACATTTTTTTTATTCTCACTATTGGTATACATTTGAAGTTTCTAATTTAATTTTAAGTTAGGACCCATTTTGGTAATTACACACTCAAAAGCAATTTTGATCAAAAACATCCAAACAATAGGAATTGATCAAAATCACTTTTTCTATGGATGTATCCAAACATAAATCACGTTATGTTCAACTCACTTTTAACCAAAATCAATTTTACAAAATCAATTCTGTCAAAATCAATTTTCGTCACCGCAGAACCAAATACACACTACACCAATTTTGGAGTGGTACAACATAGCCTGAACCAATGACTCTCTCAAACCTCAATGGACCAGCTTGTGCTTGTTTGGTAGTGAAGATATAAGAATGTTTAATCTAATTTTAGTCAAGAAAAAACCATTGATATATGATGACTGTTAAATAAAGGCAGATAATGAGTAAACCAATGGGGCTTGTTTCACACATGCAATCCACGGTTGATTTTGAGGCCCGGTCCATTCCAATAGTGCGGCCCATTTTTTAGGTGAGCCTCAAAGTTTTTTTTTTGTTGGTATTTCCAATTTTTTTACGGCATTAAAGTTTCAATCATGACCAGTAATCTTAATTTCAACTGTATAACCCAAGTTCAACTATGTTCGCCCCAGTTTACGCTGGTGATATAAATAAAAACTTATATATTAGCCCAATCGGAAATTAATCCATCATAAAACATTGTAAAGGTTAAAATAACTTCAATGATAATCCGACAATTTTAAAACTATATAAAAAATAACTCTTTAATTAAATTTGACAATGGTTGAATGCAAATGATGACAACTGCTTAGAACAGTGCTTGGAGGATTACTTCAAAGATGCTAGCTTTACCTTGGTAAGTTCAACATAATTACAGTAAGTTTTCATAAATTTTGGGAATGAAAATTTGTTAATTAAGGAAGTGCTTTTTGTTAGTTTGTATGTTGTACCGTCAAGGAAAAGGAAGAAGATAGTGTGTAGTTTGTTAGATTCTTCTTGCAAGATAGGAATGGTACGGAGGAAACTTATATACAGTTGCTTATATGCTTGTTATACTGTTATCCACCTATAATAAGACACGTGGATTATTTTTTACTTCATCAACAACTTCACACTGACATCGTTACCATCTCTCTAATCCTTCTCTTCTGTTCTCACTTCATCTCCATCAACTTCAAACGACAATGGTGGATTGGTGGTGGCTGGTCGTGAGGAGCGTACGGAAGCGACGGAGCAAGGTTGGACGGTGGCGGACCCGATCTCGAGGGCAGCGCTGCAGGAGACGCAAGTGATGTATCTGGGTGTTTGGTGTAACACCCCGTTTTTTGTTTATCAGCCCTAAGTGTTTATGCGTTATATGTATATATGTTTGTTTGTTCGGTAGTTGTTAGAAATGTGCCTAGGAAACGTTAAAAGGGGTCAAGTGGAATTTTTCTAGTAAAAAGTCCCTTTCTGACACATGAGCACAGTCGTGCTCATGCTCAGCACGACCCGTGCTTAACCGCGTGCTCAGTGGCTGCTTGAGCCACGAGCACGACCGTGCTCAAAAGGAGCACAGCCATGTCGGAAAACAGATGTTAGTTACGAGGGTTTTGCAAACCCTGTGCTTAACCAAGCACGACCCCGTGCTCAAGTTGAGCACGCCCGTGCACAGGGGGAGCACGGTCGTGCTCGGGGTCTAATGCTTTAAAAATAGTGTTTCGTGATGGTTGCGGTGGAAACCTTCATTTTGGCACTTTCAAAAACCCTTGTGCAGCTGAAAACCTCTCCTTACTCCTTTCCTTTGAAACCATCATAATTCTTGGGTTTCTTGCTGTCGTTTGGGAGAGAAAGCGCAAGTTAGTGCCAATTAAGGTAGATTGGTTATCCCTCTTTTAATATCCTTTTCCTTTTCTTGGTTAGGAGATTAATTGGTTAATCCTCTTGTGTTTGGCCAAGGCTTGAGGAGTTCATCGAGCCGTTCGAGGGAGCCAAGAAGTTTCGTTACGTTGGTGTTAGAGGAATATTCATACCAGGTATGGGGAGAAGGGATAGTATGAACATGTAGGCATTGGGGGTAGCGTAAGATGAAGGGTTAACCCATGACCCTATTGTTTGCTATTTGCCTAATTGTTTACTTACTATATGTTTATCTATGTTTAATTATAATTGGCTTGTTTATTCATGAATTTTGATGATGATGTTTATGCCATGAATGAATCTTTGTTTGATGATGTTGTTTATACCATTGATGAACGTATGCTTGAGTTTGATGTTGTTAATATTGATAAGATTCTAATTAAATAAATAGGGCTTATTAATAACGCATGGAATTAAGGAATAAATCCCCAATGTTCATAAGACATTAACCGTAGTAAGGAGAATTGAGATTCATGCTCAATGGTATAGTTAAGACCCTATGATTGATCAAAGAGTGCTTTAGGGATGTTGATAATGAAACTAGAATTAAAGGATTAACCCCAATAATCATAAGACATGGAGATTTAACAAGAATAATGAGATTAATAGTTGAAGGTGTAATTAAAAGCCAATAAGATTGATCTACGAATGCCCTAGGAAGCTTAGCAAGGGTTTTCCAACCCTTCTGCCCAGAAATAGTACGGCCATGCTCCAGTAAGCACAGTCGTGCTCAATAGACAGCATGATCGTGCTTACTTGGATAAGTTTGTGGTGGTTTTCATAGAAGACATCTTAGTGTACTCCAAGACCAAGGAGACACACTTTAGGGTAGTCTTGCAGACCCTTAAGTAGAAGCAGTTGTATGCTAAGTTGTTTAAGTGCGAGTTTTGGCTAGAAGAGGTGAGTTTCTTTGGACATGTCATCTCTAAAGGTGGGATAGCCATGGATTCGGCTAAGGTAGAGAATGTACTCCACTGGGAAGCACCAAAATCAGTAACCGAGATTAGGAGTTTCTTAGGTTTAGCAGGGTACTATAGGAGGTTTATAGAAGGTTTCTCTAAGATAGCTTTGTCTTTGACCCGTCTCACCAAGAAAGGGAAACTCTTTGTGTGGTACTCTAAGTGTGAGGAAAGTTTCCAAACTTTGAAGGAAAGGTTGACATCTACACCAGTGTTAGTTTTACCCAATCCTAGTGAGCCTTTCGTAGTATACCGCGATGCTTCTAAGCAAGGTTTAGGTGGTGTGTTGATGCAGGATGGTAAGGTACTAGCTTATGCTTCTAGGCATCTGAAAACCCATGAGAAGAATTACCCTACCCATGATTTGGAATTAGGAGCCGTAGTGTTTGCCTTAAAGATTTGGAGGCATTACCTTTATGGAGCTAGATTTGAGGTCTTTAGTGATCATAAAAGTTTGAAATATCTGTTGGACCGGAAAGAGCTCAATATGAGGCAGCGTAGGTAGATGGAATTTCTTAAGGATTATGTTTTTGAGTTGACCTACCACCCAGGAAAAGCCAATGTAGTGGCAAATGCTTTAAGTAGGAAGACCCTGCATGTTTCAACCTTGATGGTTAGAGAAATAGAATTGATTGAGGAATTTATAGACTTGAGTTTAGCATGGGAAGTTACCCCTAAGAGTATTAGGCTTGGAACGTTGAAGATTACAAATACCTTGATGGATCAGATAGATGGGTATCTCTTAGATTAAAGGGAGCTGCTTGCTCAGGGTAGAAACCTAAGTTTTAAGGAAAGAACTGATGGAGTTTTAAGGTTTCAAGACAGAGTTCGTATAACTGATGTCCCAGAGCTTAGGAAGTTGACCCTTGAGGAAGGACATAGGAGTAGTTTGAGTGTGCACCCAGGGGCTCGGAGTGCTACCTATACTGGTCCGATAAGGACACTCCGAGGGACTGTAGCGAACGGACCACGGCAGCTTATTCATAGCAGGGAGACGATCGAGGTTTCACAACCTCCCATTTGGATGATCCTATTATATCTGGTACAACACGGGGACTTAGAGCATCAACCACCTCCGTACGTTCAGCCTTTACAGCAGGTAGCCCCGGAGTCACCTCCCGGGCCCATGGTCTTGATCCCGGAGGAGGATCCGATGGTTGATCCGAACTATGTTCCTCTGGATAATGGAGTAGTCCCGGATGTTGGAGAGGGGGCTGATGTATCCTCTCCAGAGACACCTCCTGGAGGTGGGGGGTTTATACTGGACTCTCCAATGGGTTTCTATAGTGGTGACCAGCTGTAGGATGTAGTCTTTATGGGTAGAGTGGGATTTTAGATTAGTCTGACTTAGTGGCTACTGAGAGCCATCTTTTGAGTAGTGTTTTTCAGACTCCCGCTATGACAAAGTTAGGATGTTTTCAGTTTGTTGTAATATATGTGTGACAGTAGATGGTGACCTAGTAGGAAAAAGGTCTTCTGTAAAACCTTGAAGCATATGTGTAATATATAGTGAGGTATATTATGTTATTGGTGTTTGGGTATGTGTACCTTAAAGAAAAAGAAAAATTTATCACTATTTTGATAAGCATCAGAAATTAGTAAATTTATTTTGTTTTCCGAAGGAAACCAGCAGATTAATATTTTCGTTATGTTTGATTTTTGCAACATGTTACGTAAATGTGATACATTGGGAATGAAGTGTCGCACGCAACATAGGGCAGGTCGTCCAAGAGTAAGGCGGTCTAGCCGTCCGCGGTGATTCATCCGAGAGTTAGGTGAATAATGGTCGCTCGTGGTGTTGCATCCTAGAGTACGGTGCATCGGCTATCCAAGGGGTTCACCCATGGTTTGGTCAACTATCGGCGTTGGTGCTTATTGGCCAATGTGGATATGTAACTCCGACGTTGTCTTCCTGAGGTAGTTTGGATCCACATGCATAATGGAGTAGCGGAGTAGTACTGCACCGCATGGCATACATTGTTGAGATGATGTAAATGATATGAATTTGTTATGTATGTTGTTATGTTATAACATGCTTGATTGTGATGTATGCTCGTCTTGCTATCCGCTTCCTTTGTCGTTGTGTTTTAAACATGTTTCTTACTCCCGTTTTTCTGTTGTTTGCTTTGCATATACTGTTTTGTTACACTACAAAAAAAGGTTGTTTAGCGACCGAAAATAGTGACCGAATTTTTTGATTGTTTTTGGCGACCGAAATGGCGACCGATTATAGGATCTACATGGAAGACTGATTAGAGTTAATACTGCGACCGAAATAGCGACCGAAATAGAGCGTAGCAGGGTTATCGGTCGCTATTTCAGTCGCTAAATAAAGGAACTTAAAAGTCAGAAATTTTATGCCTTTTTAGCGACCGAAATGGCGACCGAATTAAATGCAACGGTTAAATTTTATTTACATTTGTGACCGATATTAATTCGGTCGCTAAACGGCGCATAAAAAAAATTAAAAGAGCGCGTCTTAGCGACCGATTTACAAATCCGTCGCTAAATTTATGAATTTAAATTTTGAAATGGCAACCTTGCGACCGAATTAGCGACCGAAATATTCGGTCGCTAAAAATTAAAATCCCTAAAAACGCAGAAACCCCTTTCTTCTTCCATTTCGTGATCTCTCTTCCTCTCTCTCACTCGATCTCTCTTTCTCTCCTCCGGCCACCACGGTTCGCGACTTCCGCCCCTCCTCCGGCCACCACCATCACGGTAAGCTCTCCTCTCTCTCTCTCCATCTCTCTCTCTCTCTATCTGTTTCTAACTTTTTCTCTCTCGGTTCCCTCCTTCTCCGCACGGCTGCCACCATTGCCGGCACCACCAGAGCAGTGTCGCCGTCCTCCTCCTTCTTTGGTATGTTTTCGTCTCTCCTCGCCTCTCTCTCTCTCTCTCTATTCCTCTGGTTTGTGCATTCTCTGGTATGTTTTTGGTCTCATTCTGCTACATTTAGTGGTTCTGTTCTTCAGCCAAATTATAATGGTGGTTAAATCCTGACCACAAGTTCTCTGTTGTCTATGTTGTCTATTGTTTGTTCTTTGTTCTAAAATTCTATTTGATGTTAAGTTGTTTGTGTGAATTAAGTTGATTATGAAAAATGCACGTGAGTTGTTTGAGAATTTTCTCTGGGGGGTAATGCCAAGTTTTTCTCTGGGGAATAGTTAGATAACTGAACTTTTCTTCCTAAGTGGATTAAGAAGCCTTTCAGGCTTTCACACTACATTTCTTATTTTTTATTTTTTATTTTTTATAGGACATTTCTTTAAGTTTTATCTCATTCATATAGTTTATCTTGATGTGATTTTTATGTTCATAAACTATTTTCAGAGTTTAAATTGAGACCAGTTATCAGATTGCTAATATATGCATTTTTTTTTTTGGTGAATGCTAATATATGCATTAGACCCTTGCTTTTCTGCCTATATTTTCAGTTTGCTAATATCAGTTTTTTTTTTAATTTTTGTTTGAATTTAAGAAAGTGATTGCTATTATATTAGTCATATTACTCAAATGCATAAAAGAAAAATGGCGAGTATGCGACATGAATCTTTCCATCTTTTCTTATTATCACTACTATATATCTTGTTGTTTGTTAGTGGAGAGCTGAGCTCAATAGGAAGGTATCCTGCCTGAAAGGTAAGATACTGATTGTGTGTTGATAATTTAATATTTATGCATGCATTTGCAATTATGTGTTGTTTGTTAGTGGAGAGCAGAGCTCAATAGGATGTGATCCTGTCAAAAAGGCGGGATGCTTGTTGTGTGTTGTTAATTTAGAAGCTATGCATGTGTTTGAAAATTATGTGTTGTCTTGTTAGTGGAGAGCGGAGCTCAATAGGATGTTTGCTACTATATTTTATTTAAGTTTGTATTGAAATATGCTTCAATATATATTTGTTGAAGTATGCTGCAATCAAAGCTTAGGAGTTGTTGATACATGCTCTAATTAGTTGATTTTCTATTTGTATGTGTATTGTAATTTGGTTTTGATTTTGTGATGGTGTTGATATGCCAATATGTGAGAATAGATATGTTAAAGGATCTTGCTTGACAGGTGTTTGTTATATTGCTTACAAGGAGATGTTATAGCTGCTGTCCTGAAAACCCGTATGGACATAGGTTCAGTGTTTTCCTTATAACTGTTTTTGTAGAACTATTTTGTTTATGATTCTTATTTTGTTAGAAACTAGACTCGATTTGCTATAGTTTAGGCACTGAATTTGATGTTTTTAACTGAGTATTGATGAAGAAAATTCTGTTAAAAGTTAGAGGACAATTGCTGTCATGTTTTTCGAATGCGGTAGCTTGTTGGTTAAAACTGTACTTTTTGGAATGTTTTTCCCCAAAACTAAATTTAAATTTATAAACTAGGCTTGTTTAACTTTCCATAGAGGGGTCGTTTGTCTAAATCCGACTTCATTTTGGGACCTTAGGGTGTAACTTACATGTTGTTTGTAATACTGTGATTTCAATTGGGAATTACTTGTTAATAGTAGTACTGTATTCTAATTGAGAGATTATAGAATGTTCATGTCAATGGTTTATGTGTTTTGTTTTATGTCATTAGTTGTTAGGTGATAGATTGATTTATGAGTTAAGTTATTCAATCTTATGATGAAATGATTGTGAAACACCATTTGGCATCCAAATGTAGTAACCATGCTAATCCTCTCTATGACCATCCTTCAAAACGACGTAAAAGCATCTGCTTTCCTGAAAACTACTATGTTTGCTAATCTGTAAAGTTGCATGTGAAGTTGCATTTCTTTGTTCTATTTTAACATGCTAGTATGCTACATGGATCTTTCCATCTTTTATTATTATCACTTGATGAAGTTTAGACATATGACTTGTTTTCCTTATTGTTTTATCAGAAAATGGATCCGACTAAATGTTTTGAGACAGCCATCCATATAGACCAGGTACAGTATCTCATCAACTTAAGAATAACGATCGGATTCACGTAATGATAGTTAAGGCATAAACTAATCATTAATAAATTGTTCTTGTGTATTTGCAGGATTTGATTTCAATCCCGCGATCATTCTACCGTCGTTGGGGACAAGAAATACCGCGTGTTGTGACTATTGAAGACAAAAGTGGAAATTTGTTCAATGGGAATATAGTAATCCATGAGGATCGCCCATATTTTGCAACAGATACAAATGGTATTAGGGAGTTGTATTTGTTGTCCACTGGTGCATTGGCAAAGTTTAAGTATCTTGGGGGTTCTCGCTTCTACATGTTCATCCCTTTGGAAGATTGATGAGTTTTGATATTTTGATTAGTACTTATTGATTGTGGTGTGTTTTTTATAAACAATTATTAAACTTGCGTTAATTAATGTATATGTTTTCTTGATCATATTGACTGTGGTGTTTTGGATCGTTAGTACATCATATTTACGTTTTCTATTTATTCAAAAAATATATTAGTGTATTTTGTTTATATCAGAAATTAAAAATCAATGGGGTAATAGTTGACAAACAATATTTGGTCGGCAGGATTGAGTTACAGGAAAATTTAAAAAAAAAAAAATCAAAATTTGCGACCGAAATAGCGACCGAATATCGGTCACCAAATTAAGTGAGCTGAGCATGCGACCAACTATACGGCTACCGAAATATATAATTTTGCGACCGAAATATCGGTCGCCAATTTGCAATCGAAATACAAGTTCGGTCGCTAAACATTTAGCCACCAGGGTTTCTGCTACCCCCTTAATGCGGTCGCTAATTCGGTCGCCAAACTATATAGCAACCGAATTATCATGTTTAGCGACCGAAATCTTCGGTCGCTAAATAGGTTTTTTTTTTGTAGTGTTATGCAGAGGATGGTGAGCAGTCTGTTGAGGAGTGACTCTGAGGAGCCACTACTCGTAGTTTAGGATTTCTTTAGTTTTTGTTGTTATCCGATGTGTTTCCAGATTTTGGTTAAACCAACTCTATAACACCTCCTCAGTGCTACATGGTTAACTCATTGCAGAACTTAAAATAAAAATAGGCTGGTTGCTTTCGGAAAATAATTTATATAATTTTGTAAGCGTCGGGAAAAAAACGGGTATAAAATTTTTTCTGCGGGATGCTGTAAAACTTAAACATACATTAAGGTAGTAAAACCGCATTTCACGTATCACTGTACAGATCCTGGTCATGTACATAAAAGTCTGTCGTAGGGTATAAGTTTTCTGAAAATATTTACGGTATTAAATATCCATAACCAAACGAAAAAGTTTTAGATTACGATTCAAAAGAAAGGCCCTCAGAACCATATATACATATTATCATCGAAAATAAAGACACCTCAAGAAGCCTAAGCTGGTCGCTTTACAAGATATCCACTGAGAATAACCTATATGGTCATCTCATCTACACAAGGTCTCTTCAATGATCAGGTCCAATGTCTACGAATGTAGCAGGGGACTCCTCAGCAATTTCTATATCCGCGTACCAAGGTAAAACAACAGAACCAAAACAGATATATTGCACGGTAAAAAAAATTTTGAATCACCTATGCTGGGGCCTTGAGCCTTTACAAAAAGGGTAGGTTTAGTGGAGGATGAAGATGAGATCCAATGTGTGCAAAAATTGCAATCACAATCAGACCATCTTGTGATGCTTTTCTTGCCTTCCAATTTTCCCTTGAAGCATTTAAACTATGGTGGTGTTCACAGTGAAAGAAGAAGGAGAACAACGCGAAGTTCCTCTCTTTGATTGTTGTTGCAAAATGGGGTCTTCCAACTTGAACCTCTTAAGCTCATTGAGGGTAAAACATGACAATTCAAACACCAAAGAAGGACGAGAATAAAGGGTATCTGAGATATCCTCCAACTGCAACTTTTATATTCCTATCGACGGCTTTCTTTTAAGTTGTTTTGGGGAACAATAGTAGCAACTTACTACCTAACAACTATGGTATTTTGCAGCTCCACTCCTATTTGTGTAATGGTAACTAAAAGACTTAATCTCTATATAAGTAATTTATTTTGACTGTTTGCCACATCATTTCGGGATATCAGAATATTGTTATAGTTGCACTTTATTTTGCTTAGTAATAGCTATCATTTGTAGCGTATGCTTGAACCTTTTTTTTTTCTTTTAAGTTCAAATTCAGAAAAACGGTTCAACTATATTTGCAACTTAGCCATTGAGTTAAAAAAAAAATTTTAAAATGCCATATGATATTTACAAATTGTGCTGATAAATTAACATTATAAACCATCCATTTAGTTTGTTAATGGAGGCCACATGTGTGTTATACTGTGATCACTTAAGACCCAACCTACAATCTCGGTTTCCTTCGACCAAACACGTGGTTTTCATTTTGAAGAATCTCTCTCTTACGTCCAATGCACCAGAATTTGGGTGTGATATTCATTCCTAATTCTTACTACCAATAGTTCTAAGATGTTGATTAGAGTTTGGCCAAACTATTGCAGTTTCTTGATGTGTTTGATATCTTGTAATTAGGAGCGATTTTGTTGCGTGGTGTCACTGATGTGCTTTCACTTTTCCAGTAATCCGTGTTTGATTGTTGCTTGGAGATAGAAATTTTTTATCAATCTAGGGCGTTACTAGTTTTATTTTTTTCCAACAGTCCATGGTTGCTATTTTTCCTACAGTCCTTTCCTTTGATGTTTCAAATTCATGCAAGAATTAGATTGTTCCAACATACCATTCTTTTTAGATATTGAAGTAGTACCTCATTTACATTTGTTTTCTATTCTCAACACCCAAATCGTCACCTACAGCAACATGCTCCCCAAGCGCTCAAAGCACTCAATCGCTGCACGAGCGAAGAAGCAAAAGCTGGAGAACAGAGAAGCAAATGACAACAACAGGCATCCCGCAGGAAGAAGATCCAAACGGAGAAGTGAGAAGACACTGCAAAAGCAACAAAGCAACATCGTCGAAGTAATTTTCATATGAACCGGGGAAAGCCGGTAAACCACCGGTTTCGCCGGTTTTGCATCGGTTCTCCGGTTTTCTGACCGGTTTTTTCATAGGGCGGTTTTAGGGGTTATCCGGACCGGTTGATTGGCCGGTTCCCGGTTGAACCGGTCGAACAGGCCGGTCTGATCCGATTTGACTACCTGCCTTAAAACACTCTCCCTATTCCTTTGGGAGTGCTAAGGTGCAAATTTATGTGGGGTCACATTTTATCATTTGATTCATTTCCTTTTGCACACATGATAAATTTCAGTAATTGAAAATCAAACTTTTTCTACTTTTTGTTTTTTTTTCTTGCCCAATTATCACAGTATCAATATCAATTGTTGCCCAATTTAATCTCTAGAGCTTCCAATTTTGGATTATTATTTTTATATATATTCGTTATTTCTTATGATTGTATATTTCATTAGTAATTTGGTGTGTTTTATTAGTAATTTTGCTAAACTTTAAAGCAAAAACAAAAAAAAAATATCATTTTAAAAAATTAATAAAATCCAGTTTAGCCATCGAATTAGCAACCAATAATTCGGTAGCTAAACTTTAATTAACATTAAAAAATTGTGGTCTAGCGACCGAATATCGGTCGCTAATATAGGTTAACAGTAACCAACTTTAGCGACCGAACTAGCAACCGATTATCGGTCGCTAAAAATGGTTACCCAAACAATGAGACCAACCGTGTAGAGACCTTTTTTTATTATTTAGCGACCGAAAATACAGTCGCCATTTAGCGACCGAATTTATATTTCGGTCTCTAAAATCTTAACGATCAAGTTATCAGCCACCACCATGAATCGGTCGCTAAATTAAATAGCGACCGAATTAGCAGGTTTAGCGACCGAATATGCCGGTTGCTAAACAGTTGATTTTTTGTAGTGTTACACAGACCCATATATATAGGGTAATTACAAGAGGTGAAGTTAGTTGTAGTATAACTAACTTCTTAACAGAAATACATTTACAGCTAAGCAAAGTCCAGCTAATCTATACATAACTTATACATGTGCTATACGTATGACATACACTGATAAGACCAAACTCATTTTTAGCATAACTAATGATGAAAGTTACTCAAATGTGACAGAACAACGAAAATAAACAGGGCAAAGAATGTTCCCAATATTTAACACCAACCATATCCTAAATTTTCTTGCTATTATCAAGAACACAAGAACAATATTTAAATTTGAGTGACAAAGAAAATTCAAAATGATAAATCTAAATGGAGGTGATAAATCAAGACAATAAGGGGGATGGAGAACTCTAAATCTTGGATTTTGAATAGTATTGAAGGAACCCTAAATGTTCATACCCAAATCCCTAACCCGAAATAATCACAGATCGGTGGAAATTAAAACAGAGACAATGAAACATGGGCTGCAGATGATTTACCTAGAGCTCATCGGAACCGCGGTTTGTGGTGCCTCAACGCCCGCCGGATTTGAGCTTCTGTTCTTGCTCGCACTTTGGCAGTAGAAATGAGCTTAAGCAGGTGTGAGCAGAGGTGACGAAGGTAAGAGAAGAGGGGTTGGGGTAGAGGAAAAACCAACACTTACCGCATTTACCCACAATAGAGGGTCAGGTTAATGGTTCAATGGTGGACCACTTGAGGCACTATTCCACGGTAGAAGCCACCTAGTTAAAATACTAAAGTGCATTTGCCCCGGGATATATACAACTAAGTGAGAGAAGGCACTTTGTGAAGGAGGTGAATTTTGATTTTTAAACTTATAAATCAATAGGATTAGAAGAAAATATGTGATTTTGTAGTGTTTATGACTTTTAATCAAAAAGAAAAAACCTTATTCTCTCTTTAAACACAGCCGCGTGCCACCACTAGAGGGGGTGGTTTTGGGCCATTTTTGGCTTAGAATCACCCCTTTACTTCGTTTTTTCTCCCCTTTTATCTAAATAAGTGGTTTTTCCACATAGATCTATTTTTTTCCATGTTTTTCGTCGTCTGTGTGCGGCGGTATTGTTGTTTGTCATCTTGGTGAGGCGTTGTCTGATTTCCCGTCTTGATGCGGTGTTCGTTTGATTCAGATTGGCAGATCGGCTTCGATCCACCACAGATAGAAATAACATGTATCTTATGTAAAAATCTAGTTTAGAAAATTACAGTAGTTTCAATGTGACTTGAGTTCTAGCAATTTCGATCTGTGACTTGTCATGTACAAATCTAGTTCAGAAAAAGTAGCATGTATCTTGTGTAAAAATAGCACAAATAGCAATCACTTGATGTTGGATAAAATACAGGAGGTCACAAATCCTGTAAAGATTCTGGTTTAGCAGCTAATGCTCTAATTGAAACATAGCACTCTTAGGGAATTTAACAACAATACCTACAACATTTAAAAGAGTCTGCATAAGCTTATTTTTCGTCACCAAGATAGGCATATCAGAGGCCAGAATTAAAGTCATAGGCAATTTCTTCACAAATTCTATAGGCTTTATCAAATTAATGACCTACAATTAAGAATTAAGATACAAAACATGAAAACAATATGTAAAACATGAAAGAGAATATATATTCATTAAAAATTGTTCAATAGTGACAATTATCTAAAAATAAAACATGCTTCTCATCTTCCAGGGACCAGAACAACATTACAGCACCTTGTATGGATGCTTTAATAAAGTGAGTGACAATTATCCAGCCAGTTAAGCACAAAATATAGTGACCACAATCATGAAAATTAGCTTCTTTTACCTGTTTTCGCACTGAATACCATTTAACACGGTCATAGTTGTAGTAATTACTATCATATGTTCCAATAACCACCAAGTACGACTCATTGGTTTTGTTCAAAATACCATGTAACATTTTCTAAATTTAGCACATCTGAAAAAGGGAATCTAATAAAAAATGCTTAGAAGGTTCAGTCACATTCACATATCCAGGTTATGGTGGAATGTCAATCATCTTTAAGCTTATTGTCAGTACCTTCTCTAACCTCATTTTTTTGTTGCCAAACTACAATCCAAAATAGAATGCTTAAGAGGAAACATCTAACAAATAGTCTTCTAACATCTTAAAACATATATCTTCATTTTTAATGCTAGAATCCAAGTTCTCAAAACCTGCCGAAATTGCTAGAACTCAAGTTCTGAGAAACTCGTCAACCACGGCAAGGTTCCCTTCGGCTAAAGAATGAACCTAGTATCTTTTAGGTTCCTGCATTATTTGTATCATAGAAAATCATATCAAACCCGTTCTTGCAAAATGATAGAAAATCTACGAAAACAATCAATCTCAACCACAAAAGCTGATATCACTTCACTGGAGTGAACAAAATCAATGAAGTATAGATTATAGAAAGAAAAACAACATAAAAATTAGAAAAAATTAGGAAAATGTTGTACGTGTGCAACATGAACAGAAACAAATTAAACTCACCAGATGAAGAGAATTGAAACCTGGACTCATTGTGTGTGGAAACTTGCTATATTGCAGAGAAACAGAAGCAGATGAAGAATCACATGTTTCTATAACCATAAAAAAATCATCAAGAAGCATAAATGAAAAAAAGTGATAATAAATTCTATTAAATGTAACAGTCAATACAGAATTCTGAAAATAATTGTGTGGTCTTTCAATCTTCCACACAGACATGCAGTCACAAACAGACACTGAAGCACAAAGCAGAGAGATCAATGATAAGTTTTTGCATTTGCCATTTACCTGGTACCTTACTTACTGTACTTAATCATGCTATATAAATGGTATTGGTGTTGAGCTTTGCAATTTCATTAGCTCTTACAATTGCTAATCATGTCCACATACATGATTCTAATTCCAAGAAGATCCTCATGCATAGCATAACTCATTATCACACCTGCAAGCAAACTAATTATTAAGAAAGGATCGAAATAAGTTAGCACCTAAAAACAGGTGGTTAAATACAAAGATAGGTTAAAATGTTAAATGACTTCAAATTAAGATCGCATTATTAATCTAATTATTTAGATTTTGTTACTCTTTGCAAGTTCCACCTACCTAACACCCACTCAAAGAAGGTAAATCATCATACCACTCCCAATGATCTTCTCTGAGTTGGCTTCACATTTCAAATAGAAAGGGTTTCAAACTTGAAGCTTCTAACTTTAAATTCCATGAATACATGCTGCATTTTCAACAGTCATAACCCAAATGCTTGCACACTGCTCGAATCCCTGCAGTCAACTCGACGATCGAAGAAGAAAAACCGATTGTTCAGATTGGAAGGATTTCAGGAACCTAACAGCTTCCGCTAGGTCTTCCCGCTTCACGGCCTAGTCATTCTGTCTCCATTCTCTGAAGGTTTTGTTCATTTTGTCTCAAACAGTAATAACCTAACTGGAGATGAACATTTTTGAGGAAAAAAATGGATCATAGTAATTGAGAATGTGAGAAGACAGCTGGACGTCTCTTTAATTGAAGGGGCAGTGACTTTCCATTTGGTCTTTTGAAAAATTTGAATTATTATTGGGAATTTGAGAGATACAGGTTTAGGTAAGATAAAACGTTGGGAATCTTGGTGCACAACTCATTTAACAGGGCTGCTATTTACATTTTAGAGTAAATAGCCAATTTGGTCCCTGAAATTGTGAGATCGTGTCAATTTTGTCTCTCAAATTAACGAAATTACAAAAAGGTCCCTGAAACTGTCAAACGTTGATCAAGTTGGTCCCTCCGTTAAGCAGGGTTACTTGACGCCGTTAATGGCGCTGACGTGGCACGTTAAGTGCCCATGTGGCATGACAGTTGTATCACAGTTTCGGGGACCAATCTGACACTAAATTTCAGGGACCAAATTGACACTCGAAGGAACTAAAAACCTATCTTCTTCTTCCTTCGACTTCTTCCTTCGGCCGTCTCTGGTTGTCTCTGTGCTCTCTCTCCTTCGTCGTCTGTTTGTCTCTCTCTCTCGCTCTCCCAACTGGTACAAAATCCTCGGCGTGGAACCCTTCTCCAACGCCAGCACCATCCGAAAACAGTACAAGAAACTCGCAATTCTCCTCCACCCTGACAAGAACCCTTCCTTCCTCGGATCCGAGGAGGCCTTCAAGCTTCGTTGGCGAGGCCTCCGGTTCCTCTCCGATAGGGTTTGAAAGCAGGAATACGATATGAAGCTGCGGATGAGGATTCAGGAGGAGCAAGAGGGATTAAAATCATCCTCAGAGTTATAACAATCCAGCCAGCGAGGTAGGGATTAAAATCAAGAGAGAGTGGGATTACGAGATTCATGTTACTGTGTCAGGATTTGAATGATGTTTCAGAGAGCGAAACGAGCAAGACCATTACTCCATCCTGCTAATAAACCTCCACCCCATAAACCACCACCTCATCGCAATCCCATTCCTTTCATCACCCAAATCAAAGAAACACATGACCCAGAAGAAGCCCTATCACTCTTTCACCATTACAAGGAACGAGGTTTCACACACCATTACCCTTCCTATGCTGCATTACTCTACAAACTCGCTCGTTCTAGAAACTTCCAAGCCGTCGAAACCCTTCTCACTCACATGCAAAACACGGGCATGCACTGCGAGAGACCACTTTTCATTGCTCTGTTTCAACATTACGGTAAATCATTACTTCACCAAAAAGCCATTGATCTCTTTCACGCAATGCCTCGGTTCAATTGCGTCCGCACTTTGATCCTTCAATGCGCTTCTTAATGTACTAGTTGATAACCATCGGTTTGATGAAGCCAATGATGCTTTTAGTCGTTCTTATGAAATGGGTTTTCGTCCAAACACGGTTACATTCAATATAATGATCAAGGGGTGGTTGGGGAAGGATCAATGGGGAAAAGCATGTGAGGTGTTTGATGAAATGCTTCAGAAGAGAGTGCAGCCCAGTGTTGTGACTTATAATAGTCTCATTGGGTTCTTATCTAAAAAGGGTGATTTGGATAAAGCAATGAGGTTGCTTGAGGACATGAATCGGAAAGGGAAATACGCGAATGAAGTAACTTATACGTTGTTGATGGAAGGGTTGTGTTCTTTGGAGAAGTATGAGGAAGCTAAGAAACTATTGTTTGATATGGCGTATCGACGGTGTAAACCTCAGCTGGTCAATTTTTCTGTTTTAATGAATGATTTGGGAAAGAGGGGAAAGATTGATGAGGCAAAGTCTTTACTCAGTGAGATGAAGAAAAGGCAGCTTAAACCGGATGCTGTAACATATAACATATTGATAAATTATCTTTGCAAGGGAGGTAAGACGGCAGAGGCTTACAAAGTCTTGATTGAAATGCAGATTTGGGGGGGTGTGCCAAATGCTTTGCAACATACAGGATGATGATTGATGGTTTATGCCGGATTGGGGATTTTGAGATTGGTCTGAATATTTTGAATGCAATGCCGGATTGTTAGGTTTTTAGTCCCTTTGAGTGTCAATTTGGTCCCTGAAATTTAGTGTCAGATTGGTCCCCAAATCGTGGTACAATCATTATGCCACATGGGCACTTAACGTGCCACGTCAGCGCTATTAACGGCGTCAAGTAACCCTGCTTAACGGAGGGACCAACTTGATCAACGTTTGACAGTTTCAGGGACCTTTTTGCAATTTCGTTAATTTGAGGGACCAAATTGACACGATCTCACAGTTTCAGGGACCAAATTGGCTATTTACTCTACATTTTACTATAATTATAATTTTCATTTTTTAGATTAAATCATTTAACATCATTGGTTAGTTCGGTCCAGACCTCATTTAAATTTTAACAGACTTGTTGTTTACACTTTTCAATTATAATTTTATTTATTTTCAATAAAATGCCAATTTTATCCTTAGATTTGGAGGGAAAAAATGATTTCAACCTCTGCTATTTGTATATATATAAAGATTTCAATAAAATAACAATTTTATCCTTAGTTTTGAAAGGGGAAAATGATTTCAGTCTCTACTACTTTTATATATATATATAAGGAACACACTTAAAACAACTAGTAAGCCAGCAGATTCGGTCTTCTCCCTTCTCTTTCCCTTTTTCTCTCTTGTCTTCTGCAATGAAAATAAAATATTAATGATTAGATATACATGATAAAATGGTGAAAAATAAGATAACCACAATACAAAAACCTCATGGACTAGGGCAATCTTCAGATGGGCCTCCTTCAAATGGTTCTGAATCATCGAACACGTGCATATCTTGATGAAATTATCTGTAAGTGATTCAGTCAAATGACCAAAAGGATGAGGTGAAGATGAACGAACTTCGTGAGACCAAGCAGTATTTATATCTCTCGGACAAAGTGGACATTTAAGGTTCGTATTGCCTGCATTTTCCTTCAAACCATCATAGCAATGAGAATGAAAACATGGTTTTCAAGTTTCATATATCTTTTCTCTCGTCCCCTTGAGAGTCTGTTTCTCTCTCACTGTTGAGAGCTTTCCTATTTTACTCTAGTAGTCTGGTGTCATGGATCTCAATCTTGAAGGGCGCTGGGGAGGGAGGAGGTGGAGTGGATCGTGTTCAGTAAGGGCAGTGGACCGTCGCAACAAACCAATCTGGACTTTTATCTCGTAGGGCGGTTCCTGATTGATCACAAAATCCGTCTCAGTACTATGGAGGAGGTGATGGCGGACGTTTGGAGGCCGGGTAAAGGGGTGACGGTAACAGAGACGGAGAAAGGGTTGTACTTGTTTCAGTTCTACCATCAGTTGGATATGGAGAGAGTGGAGGGAGGTGGTCCTTAGAGTTTTGATAATTATTTGTTGGTTCTTGGTAGGGCTCAGGTGGGAGTTGCACCAGCGACTATTCCCTTGTTTCACGTCGCTTTCTGGATTCAAGCGCACAACCTTCAACTAGGTTTCATGAGTCCTATAGTGGGGACCTATCTTGGCAATTTTATTGGGTCCTTTCAGGAGTATGATCATGGGTTGGGCCACTGGTGCAGAAAATGGATTCTACATCGGAGTTTATACATCGATTTTTTAGAAATCGATGTGTAAAACGAGGCGGTGGCATTTTTGAAATTAAAACCAAAGTATTACACATCGGTTTAGAGAATAACCGATGTGTAAAACGTTTCCACATCGGTTATTTCTAACCGATGTTTAAAATTAAAATAAAAAAAATTTAAAGTCAGAATTTTTAACATTCAATATCGGTTCTTTAGGAACCGATGTGTAAAATAGTGATTAACTACATCGGTTTTTAATTAACCGATGTATAAAATTATAAAGAAAAAAAATAGAAATTAAAATTTTACTTTTACACATCGGTTTTAACATAACCGATGTGTATAAGATGGTTAACACATCGGTTTTTCAAATAATCGATGTGTAATATTCCTAATTTTTCTCTTTCCCTCCTTCTTCAGTTTACGAACCCTAAAACACAAAACACAAAACACAAAACACTTCACTTGCTCTCTGCCTCTGTTCTCACATTCATCTTCTGCCCTAACCCTTTCTCTCTTGAACATCACCACTACCGAGTTCTCTTCTCCTCTTCATCACTCTCACTCTGCCCTAACCGTTTCTCTCTTGAACACCACCGCGCGCGAGCTCCTCTCTCCACCACCATCGCGAGGTATGATCCTCTCCCCTCTCTCTCTCAACTTTACTCTCTATGGTTTGAATATTGCCCTAACTCTCTCTGTCCCTCTCATTCTCAGCCACCTCTTCGAACTGCGGCCACTAGTGGAGAGAGGCAACACCGAGCACGCGCACCAGCACTGAGCCACCCTCTTCCTCCTCTCTGCGAACACAGGTAAAGTCTTAACCCATTTTTGTTTCACCGAGACCACCATTTTCGGTAGTTACTATTTTAAGTGTTTGCATATTCATAAGTTTGACTCTAAGATGAGTGTTTTTGAGTTCTGAACTTTGTTTGTGATTGTTTGAGTGCTGAACTGTGTTTCCATTTTTTTGTTGGTAGTATTTATAGTGTTTCCATATTCTTGCTTTATTGAATATATGCAAGTTCCCTAGGAGAAAATTCTGGCATTTGCTTCTATTTTATTTTTTTAATCTTGGATGCTATTGAGTGGGTGCATGCAATGTGACTAAAAAACCCATTTCTTCAAATGTATTGTGAGTTTTCTACTTTATCAAGATTTTCCAAATTGCCCAATTTCTTTGTTGAATGGTTAATGGCTATGGGTTGTCTCTCATAGTTTAAGGAGCTATATAAAATTTGAACACCTTCACACGAACACTTTCTTTTGTAACTCGCTACAGAGGGATAAAAACCTCACTTTTTAGAAGGGAAATGCTGAGCATGTTGGACATCAATGGAATGTTGAATATTGTCACTGGTTTCTTAATGGGTCCATTACCCTGCTTATGTGGTTTATAATGTGTTAAAATAGTAAAGCCTTAGTTTCCCGTTTGAGATGCAATACTAATGAGCGTACGTGTATGTGCTTAATGTACCGCTCATTGTGTTGGATCTTGAATTGTCCAAAGTTGGACAGTTTGGGAAAAAACTTTTTCTTAGTTCAGTTAAAATAGTTATTCATTAATTCTAATGTTATATACTTGATGAAAGTTCGGAATGATAAATTTCCTTTCGTTCTCCGGGTGCATACTTTATTATATGTTTAGTTTGATATTACCATCAAGTTTGGCATATTATATGTTTACGTTGATATTTATAAGTTATGTTTATGTACGTTGATCGATATTTATAAGTTATGTTTGATATTTATCCTGACATACTAACAAGTTTTTTTTTTGTTTTGTGTTTAAACAGGTATACATGGCTGATCATGAGGATATCCCTCCTTCATGCAGCGAGTCAGAGACCCCGTCTACCGGTAGAAAGGGTAGACGTGCCACACGGATAAGGAATTTGGCTGCCAACCGTGGGTCAAATCAAAGGATAAGAGTAGACTTTGATAATAACCTCAATCCTATTGGGCCAATGGAAGATCAGTTTAACAGTTTTGTGGCGACCCTTGCTAGGAACAGGCCCAGTATACTCATTGATAGGTGGAGAGATGTACCGGCGGACGTGAAGGAGCAGATATGGGAGAATATTCTGGTATCTATACTTCTACGTCCTGTGTTTGTCTGTATCTACTTTATTTTTATCTTAATAATATCATACAGTAATTCGTTGATTCTTTTGGTCTTAATGTAGTTGACCTTTGACATACCGGATACATACGCTATGAAGAAGCGTTTGCTAAAGTATCTTTGAGAGCGTTGGAGGGCTTTTAAGGCCGACTGGCGATACTATATATTCAATCCAAAAAGTAAAAAGAACCCACTTGAGGTGTATCCGTTTCTTGACAAGGCGACGTGGGATCGCTTTGTTCGGAGCCGACATGATCCCGACTTTCGTGTTAACTTATTTGATTTGTCTCTAAATTTATGTAATTGCATTAATTTCATTTACTTATGTAATTTAATTGTCTTTTATTTATAACAGGAGAAGAGGAAAAAGGGGCAGAAAAACCAAAGCAAGAATGTCTACCCCCATGTCATGTCTCGTGGGGGATATAAAAAGTTTGTTCAGAAAATGGTTGAAGAGGAAAAGAAAGCACGTCAGGAAGCAGCATCTCAGGCGGATCCTAATGCTGAAACTCTTCCGGAGGTTGTTGATCCACCTCCACCCCCACGCCATCGTTCATGGAAGAGGGGTCGACAAAGAAAAACGGGACAATATACATCCGAGGAGGCCCGCCAAGTAGCTGAGAAGATTGTAAGTATAGTTTGTTGTAATTGTTATTTTAAGATTGTTACCGAATTGTAATGTGACCTGATATTTTATGTGATAGGATGCCTTGGATGATCAGCTAACCCAAGGAACCTTTGTTCCTAGAGGACGCGATGATATCTTATCTACTGCCATCGGTAAACCAGATCACCCGGGCCGTGTCATTGGTGTTGGATGGGGAGTCGGCATTCGCCAATACCATGGTTCATCTTCACACCAATGCCACAAGGATGTTGAAGCAGATAGAGCACGACTAAAACAGGAGATTGCAGCTGAGCTTCGACAGGAGATGGCCGAGCGCTTGCCCAAAGAGATGGCAATATTGACTTCTATGTCCCAAAGAGATGACAAATGGGTGTCCAACCCTCTATCCAACCCTCTGTCCATGTGAGCACTAAGGACTCATGTGATCCTCCTCATCATCCTGAAAATGATGATGATGGTGATGATGATGATGATGATGATGATGATGACCCTGATAGGTGTGAGCTGTATGTTGATGATCATCATCATCGCCGCTTAGTGGCATTGGGTATGGCACATAATAACTTAGGTAATACCATACACCATTGGTTATTACCGGATGATTAGCTGAGGGTCGTTGTTGAGATTATTCGAGATGCTGATGATCGAGTCCCTGTGCCCACTGAGGAGGTTCAAACAGTGGGTCAGGCCCCCGGTAACTTCATCCTCTGGCCAAGAAGACTGGTCAACTTTCTTGTTGCATCTGAGGTATTCGGTTAGTTGTGTTTTTCTATATTCATAGTTGAAATAATTTATTATTGTTTAAAGATAATGCTTTATTTTTATTCGTTATAGGATGTTGGAAATGATATTGTGTCTAAAAGGTCGGATCTAGGAAGACCAGAGATGTCTGCTCCTGCCAAGGTATTCATTTGACCATTTAGTTAATAACGAATTAAATAACTTAATTATCCGTGATTACTAATATATATCTATGTTGTTTAGGGGATCGACAAAGGGGCACCTGGCCATGGTGATGTTTTTAAAGTTCAGCTATACGAGTTGTCACCATGGAGAATGACGCAGCCTTGGTAAGGTTGGAACATGATGCCACCCGGTGAACTATATATACCAAAGAAGGAACTTATGGAGATGGTACTCAATAAAGAAATGGTCAGTTCTGCACACATATCGTTTTGGTGCACGTAAGTACATTTTATTTATAAGTTAAGTACGTAATTAATTTTTAAATACTATGATAATTAACATGTTTTTCCAATATATTAGGTATCTACATCGTATGTTAGTCGATCAGGGTAACCTCGCCCTTTATGGGTTCATTGACCCCATGTTCATTCAGGGTGATGTTCTCCTAGCATCGGAAGACCCGGTCACTACCATACGTGATATACTTGCCCGAGACGATCATCAATTCTATCTTGCGCCTTATCTCAATAAGTAAGTACCGGTTATTTAAGTATAACTATATATGACTTAGTCACTAACTGTTCCGCAAATACAACCTGCATTGGCAACTGTTGCTCTTGTACCCAAGAATGAACGTCGTGGTCTTCTTCTGCTCATTGGGAAATAAGCCGGCGAATCAACTGAAGACGATCATCGAAACGTAAGCATTAAAATACTTTATAATCAGTAATGCAGTTGTTTTAATTATCTGAAATCTATTAGATATACTTTAATTAATGTTTTTGCCATGATAGGTCTATTAATGCAACCCACATGTTGCGTGGTGAAAGGCGTAATCGGGCTATCAGATGGATTATTCCCAGTGTAAGATATTTATTAGTTCAAATGCATCAAATGCAGTGGGTACAATAATTGATTTCTATTTTATTTAATTCCTCATATTCTAATTGGGTTTCAATTGTACGTAGTCACGTATACAACGTGGGTCATGGGAATGTGGTTACTATGTGATGCAGTGGATGTTGGAAATTATCTCCTCCGGGATCACTGAAAGATGGCACGAGGTAAATGTTAATTGACACAATTAGAAGTAATAGTATAGATTCGTTATATGTTTTATGTTAGTTTATTACTTAAAAGATATAATCTCTTGTCCAATTAAACTTGCAGATATTCAACAATCCAACTTCATTATCTGATTCTGACATCAACAACATAAAGAGGCGTTGGGCAACTTTCTTTCTTGAAGTGTACCAACCATAGTTTGTATATATGTAGTTAGTTTAAAAACTTATCATGTACTAGCTATAGTGTACTTTTGACTGATCATATGTATTAGTGCTCAGGTCTGGTTCAATTCTTCTTCTCTCGTGTTTTGATGTAGCCTTGATAAAGTGTTGTTTTCATTCATTCGAAATTAATTAGGCCTGATGCCCTCTGTTTTCAGATTCTGTGCTCACTAGTCATTTGATGAAATGTCAGTATTTTTAACCATATGTGTAAGAGCTGATTGTTTGTGCCAAGAAAATTGAATGAAGTATGTTTTGCTTTTGATATGGTTAAAACTTTGTTGTAATTGTGTCAAAACTGGTTTGGTGTTCTGTTGTTGTTTCTTGTTTGATCAGGGTACTGCTGGTTTGTTAGCTTAAACAAGTTCCTGGAATTGATGGTTATGAATTAGTAAGTGCTCTTACTTTACCAATTAGTTTGCCTTGCCCATTTGTTATCTAACTCATGTGATGCCTAAATCATGTGTGGTTAATGCCTTGCTGTTTCTTGTCATCGAATGAACTATAAAAAATTGTGTCTTCCATTGTATGTGGCTGCATGTTATCATTTTCTACTGGTTTGGTGCAATAACTACATTATGTTTACCCCAAAATTTACAGTATGTTATTCTGGTATTGATCTGCATTACTGAAACAGGGGAAAGGAATGATTAAATTGTAAATAACAGATTAAAAAAATGAGATTTTACACATCGGTTCTTCATAAACCGATGTGTAAATTTCACTGACACATCGGTTTTATTCAAAACCGATGTGTAAATTTCACTTTACACATCGGTTCTGAATAAAACCGATGTGGAAAGTGAAATTTCCACATCAGTTTTTTGGAAAACCGATGTGGAAAGTGAAATTTCCAACTGCTTATCAATTGACAAATTAATTTTCCACATCGGTTAAAAGAAAACCGCTGTTTAAAATATACTTTACACATCGGTTTTATAACCGATGTGTAAAGTGGCAATAAACCACATCGGTCGTTTCCACATCAGTTTGAAAACCGATGTGGAAAGCCATAAATAACCGACGTGGAATCCCTTTTCTGCACTAGTGGGCTAAGGTGTACCGTCCACATTTTGCACCATTCAATGCACCATCCATGTGGTAAACATTGAGTCAATCAAATAACCACATGGGTTAGTCAAATTTTCAAACTTACTTGGTATATTTATACTGTAGTCAAAGTTTACAAAAACAGTATATTATTATATAATATGTATATTCCTTGTATTTGCAAATTTGACCTGTATTAAAATATTATTTTTTGTTTTAAAAGAATCTGAATATGTCAAAAAAATGCTCAGTGGCAACAACAAATCAAGATGGAAGTTTTTTTTTTTGATAGGCAATCAAGATGGAAGTTCTAGCAAAAAAATCAAGATGGAAGATCAAGATGAATATGGCAAAACAATTGCATTCAGTGGCAACAACAGATCAACGTAGGTCGAGGTCATGGCGGTCGGCTCTTCGACCATGGTTCCTTCATGAGCTAATCAGCAATGTTTCCTATACCTAAACGTTGCTCATCGCAAGCTGCCGACAACCACTGCGTGCCACTTTGGTTCGTTCTTCCCACCATACCCATATTTCAAGAAATGCAACGGAGGACGGCGGAGGAAGGGCGTAGAACCACCATCCACAACGCTTCCCTTTGTCCCACCGTCATCTCCGCCATGGTTCTGGAAAACGTCTTGAAGAGAGAAACGAAGTCCACCGTCGCCACCGTAGAACATAGATTTACAGCTGCCGCCACCAAAGAACACACCCATAGAAAGCAGATCTGTAAATCGTCCCACCATAGAATACGAATTTGAAACCACCGCCACCATAGAATGGTCTTTGTTCGGATTGCCGGATTTGACTGGAAGCGCGGTTGGAGGTAGGGTCGAGGTGGTTGGGGGAGGGGAGGGGAGGGTCTGTTCAGTGGTGGTGGGGGTGGCATGGCGGAGGTGGTGGTGGGGCAGAAAGGGAGATCAGAGATGAAGGGGTGTAAGGGAAGGAGAAATAGAGAAAAAAATTCAAGAAGAAATTAAAAACATATAAATACATAGAAATACTGTATTGAATTGTAAATACAAATTTTACTTGGGAAATTCTATGGTGCCCTCAAAGAATCAACTGATTTGGAACAACTGTTTTTGGACCAATAGATGAGTAGTTATATATTTAATGTAGTCAAGTCAAAGATTGATGTTTTTAACCAGGAAATTTTGCTATTTGCAGATTAGTCCCCTAGTAAATAAATAAGTTTTTAACCCTTTTAAATCTAAAAATATTATTATTTAAAATTTCAAATAACTAAATTTTTTGTTTAAAACATTTTTATCTCTTGTGGGTTATGGCAAGCATTACGTTTTGGTCTCTCTCTACCCTAACCCCTCCCTCCCATCATGAAAACCTTCCCTTGCCCAGCTTATGAATCCTAATTCCTCCATCACGAAATTGGCTTCCTTTTCCCAAATTACTTTGTGCGTTCGTTTTCCATCGGTCATCAAAGTTGTTATCGAAGGTCCAACGTCACCCTTTCTCTCGATTTGTTTCGTTTTGGTGAAACTGAATCAGGTTATGTTCTTGGTTCTCTGTTCCTGGTTCCTTCATTTTTTTCCTCCCATCAGAAGCGGAGCTGTCACTGTTGCGGCCTCATCTGTTCTTGGTGATGTAACAGCCGGATTTTAATTATGTTGTTCAACCGATTAAAATATAATTAAATTATATTTTAATTTGAGAGTTAGAAAGTGTTTTTTATTAAAATAAAATCATATTAATAGTCTACTTTAAGGTAGAGGGTTACGGTAAAATTTTCGGTTGAAAATTCAGACGAAAGCCGATCTACGTTTTCACTGCCGGTACAAGTTTACTATACAGAAAACTTAATTTTGACCCATGAACGAGACGGTTAGTGGTTTTAATATGTTTCCTTCAACTTTGGTTATTTTGAAAATTTTCGTTCAAAAATAGAATATAATATTTTATTCGGGCGAAAACTTTGAAAAAATTACGATCTGAAAATACAACCGGGTACGAAATGGAGCAGATTAGGGAGTACAAAAGAAGTGAAGTGACTTGATGAGACTTGATGGAAATGGGTTATGACACACTCCAAAAGTGTGATCATCACACTTTTCAAATTATAAAATTATATTCTAAAAACCTATTTTTTTTCTCTCTTCTCAAACCAAACAAGGCACAAGGTCAAAACTTGCTCTCCAAGCTCATTCCTATCTCCTCAATTTCATGCCACTCTCTCCCTTGTCTATATATACACATCTCATTTTCATTTCATCATCTTCCTTCTTCAAACTCCATTAAACCTTCATCTTCTTTCTTTCTTCTAAAAGTTCAAGCTCTTAAAGATTTAATTTTTATTCATCTTTTCTACTTGAGTTCTTCATTAAAGTTCTTCCTTATACTGAGGGTAATGCTCTCATATGAATCTTTTTACAAGTTTCATATTTTATTTCTTAGTTTACTTTATGTGTTCTTTATATGCTTTAAACTTCTAAAATCTCTCTAAAATGGTAGAAAACTCCTTTTGAGTTGAAACCACTTTTTATAGTCTTGTATTAACTTATATTTTCACATACTAAGAGTTTGTGTAAAACAAAAATCTCTACCTATCTCTTCCAATGAAAGCCGAATGCTTGCATTTGTGACCTAGGAAGTTTTTGTTTCAACTTTTGGAATATGATCATGTGTTTGAGTTTCTAACTATCCATTGATCTTAAATCTCTAAATCTTGGAAGTTTTGATAGCTTGTTCCTATGATGGCTGAAAATATGAATAAGTAAGCCTAGGATACTATGTTCCAACTTTCCAAGTATGATCATGGATTTAGAACTCTTAATACCTTGTGATTCTAAACCTAAGAGTTATTGTTAAACAAATAATATTTTCCTCATCATCCTATGATGGCCGAAACTTAGTGTTTAGGTTCTAGGATATTTGAGTTTTTATTTTTCCAAAATGATCATGGACTTAAGCTCCATAAGATATTTGGATGCCAAGTCTAAGAGATTGGAAAGTTTAAGGATTTCTAACTTATTTATTCTACGTTATTAAAGGTAGGATGTATTACTTTCATTTTTCCAAAATGATCATGGACTTGAGCTCCATAAGATATTTGGATGCTAAGTCTAAGAGATTGGAATATTTAAGTTTCCATTGTTTTCCAAAATGATCATGGACTTGAGCTCCATAAGATATTTGGATGCTAAGTCTAAGAGATTGGAATATTTAAGTTTCCATTGTTTTCCAAAATGATCATGGACTTGAGCTCCATAAGATATTTTGGATGCTAAGTCTAAGAGATTGGAAAATTTAAAGATTTCTAACTTGTTTATTCTATGTTATTAAATCTAGGATGTATTACTTTCATTTTTTCAAGATGATCATGGACTTGAGCTCCATAAGATATTTGGATGCTAAGCCTAAGAGATTGGAATGTTTAAGTTTCCATTTTTTCCAAAATGATCATAGACTTGAGCTCCATAAGATATTTGGGTGCTAAGTCTAAGAGATTGGAACTATAAAGATTTATAACCTATAAATCCTATGAAGGCCGAACTTAGAAGATTATGAACCTAGGAAACTTTGTTCTTATTTTTCCAAAATGATCATGGTTTTGAGCTCCTTAATACATATGGATGTTAAACCTAAGAGATTGGAAAGTTTAGTGAATGCTAGCCTATTTTACTAGCCCTGGCCGAATACCCTAAGTTTATAACTTAGTGGGATTTTAATTCAACTTTGTTAAGTGATAATTGTTTATGAACTCCTAACACTTAAGGATCATAAATCCATGAGTTGTATAATTTTCGGGAATCTCTAACCCTAAGAACTAGTCTTGGCCGAACCTATACCTTGTAGTTTAGTGTTCTTGTTTGATTTTAACTTGTGATTTTGTGTTCATAACCTTAGACTTCCATCACGGAGGAAACGAGGGCGTTCGTGGAATACCTCTTCGAGCATCTAATCTCCTTACCTTCACAGAAGGTGGAGTTAGTACTTTGTGGTGTGACAACGAGGAGCTTTGAGTTCGGGAGTCCGGTGATAACCCAGGTGGGGGAAAGAACCAACTTATCGTCGGAATGGATAAGTAGTTGATTACATAATAATTGTGTAGGGCGACCTAAACCCTACTAGTAGTCGAGTAATCGACAAAACCAAAATCACATTGGAAACCTTTTCTGAAAAGCCAATGGTGATTCGGGTATTGTAGGTTTATCGATATTAGGTTGATTTTATATTGTTGATGGTTGATTTGATTTTACTACCTTTATTGTATTGATTTTGTGCTATGTGGGTGATATGAGAATATTTTGATTGATATTGTGTTATGCATGATCTGCCTGGTTTTTATTATTATGCTTAGTGAATTTTAAGCAAAGATATATATGTTGTCTAAGAGATGATTGTTTTGGGTGTGAGGATAATGATGATTTAGAAGTTCCTAACCTAGATGATGTATGTTAAAGAGGCATTATGGCATAGAATATGTGTCAAGTTCTAATGGAAGGTTAAGGCACTAGGATGTTGTTAAAACGGGTTGGTGAGATTCAAGTATAGGTGTTATTGTCCACAACTATGTATTGGTAATATAATACACAAGGACAAAAGTATATTGGTAATATAATACACACAGACAAAAGTGTATTGGTAACATAATACGCAAGGACATAAGTGTATTGGTAATATAATACACCGTGTATTGGTAATATAATACACGTAAAACACTTCTGTGTATTGGTAATATAATACATCGTGTATTGGTAATAGAATACACGTAAAGCATTTCTGTGTATTGGTAATATAATACACCGTGTATTGGTAATATAATACACGTAAAACACTTATGTGTACTGGTAACATAATACACCGTGTATTGGTAATATAATACACGTAAAATCAAGAGTTCTCGCGAGACCACTTCCACCTTAGGAAATAGGTGTGCAACTATGGTGTCTTTGAGTAGCATGAGATTGGGGGTAGAGGATGATATATTAACTTAAGGGTGATCTGTTAGTTATGTGCGTTGTTTATCTGTGACAATTACTGTATGATTTACTATGACTCTTTTCTGCTTTATGATGATAGAACTGCTTCTTATCCTCTATGTTTCTGTATTCTTGTGGGTTACTTAACTTACATTAGAAGACCCGATGGAGGATTATGTTGCTGAGGAGCTGGGCGGAGCTCTGTATGGAATGGAGGTTGCTGAGGAGTTGGATGGAACTCCTTACGAACTAGACGCTGGAGGTCGAGCTGTGATCCATGGCGAGTAGAGTATAGATAGTATGGCCAGTGTGTCTAAGAAGGAGTAATTTTTATATGTTTCCTCTAAGTATGGCTTTTATTTTAAGTTTATGCCTATGAGGGATCCTACTGAGAGGATTCCCTCAACAGTGTTTTGGTAATGTAATAAATAAACAGGTGTGTATTTATATATTACAACCTTGGTGTGTTTAATTTGCAGAAGTTATATGATTGTTTAAATAAAGTTTTAATTTTTACGTACTTTTCACGCTAAGCGCGCGACTAAGGAATTAATTAATAAGGTTTTAAGCTAATAAAACTCCAGGGCACAACGGGGTGTCTCATTTTGGTATCAGAGCAGTTTGGTTCTAAAACGGACTGTGGGTTATGTCCGATCAGAATCAAGGACTGCGAGGTTTATGATGTTGTTACTGGCCGTGTCTAGTTGAATCCACATCAAATTTTGACTATGCATAGAAGTTGGGTAGTGTGTCCGAATCTGATGTGAGAGGTTAATATTAGTCTGGCATATGGTATTTATATACTTGTCTATATAGTATTATATGTCATACTAATAAGATCAGATGATTTCTTTTAACAGAATCATGGCTCGCGAAAGAGGACGTCCAACTAACAGTGGTGACGAAACTCCAGAAAGGATTATTGGAGCTATCAATGGTAATGCCCACAATACTGAGAATGGAGGAGGATCATCTTCGACTCCAAGTGCAATGGAAACCCTAGCTGCTGCTATGCTACTGCAAACCCAGCAGAATGCTGAGATGTTGCAGATGAACAAAGAACAGCTAGAAATTAAGAATCAGAGGAGGGCGACAGCAGCTGAAGATGCCGGATTGACTAATTTTATGAACGGAAAACCACCTCAATTCCGATGAGAGTATGACCTAGAGAAAGCAGAATGGTGGATACAAGAGATCGAAAAGATATTTGCTACTATGCGCTACAGCGAGGAGAAGAAAGTGACCTATGCTGCCTTCATGTTAACCGAAGGAGTAAAATTCTGGTGGAAGGGAAAGAAAAGACTGTTGGAAGCTGAGGATAGGAACATTAACTGGAAGTTATTCACCGATTGCTTTTTCAAAAAATATTTTCTGCATCTAGTTCGACGCAAGAAGGAAAAGGAATTCACAAACCTCAAACAAGGCAACATCTTTGCTGGTGAGTATGCATCACGTTTTGAAGGTTTGATCAAGTTTTCGGAATTCTATCAGAGGTTTCCAAGTGAGGAATGGCAATGTAGAAGATTTGAGGAAGGACTCAGAGATGAGCTGCAGAGGGCTGTAGTGTCTCTTGACATACAGTATTTCCCAGAACTAGTCGAGAGATGCAGTGCCATTGAAAGTATAGACCCAAGGATGGCCAATGAACAGAAACAATTGAGGAATGGAGGTCCTAACCGATCGAGTTTCCAGAAGCACGGTGAAAGTGGTTCTCAGTGGAGACAGAGACCATATGCTCGACCGGGGAAACACCGGCACCAGCACCAGTGCCTAGAACGGGTCAGCATGCCACAAGGCTTAGTTTGCTTCAAATGTGGAGGATCGCAATATGCTAGAGACTGTACAAATAGGCCTAACTATTTCAACTGTGGGAAACCAAGTCATGTGGCACGAGATTGCAGACAAAGGGTTATGCAACAGCCGACAGCTGCCGGAAGAGGAACTGGAGACAATAGAGGTGGAGCTGGAAGAGGAGTCCCAGCAGCAAGACCATAAGTGACCAAACCTCAAGCCACTAGAAGAGTGTTTACCGTGAGGGGAGCTGAATCCTCTCAATCTGCTGATCTTATACAAGGTATGTTTTTTATAGCTGGTAGACTCTCATATGTGTTGTTTGACTCAGGCGCTACACATTCTTTTATTTCGCATGAGTGTGTGGATCATTTGAACTTAACTGTTTCTAAATTACCTTATACCCTCATAGTGTCTACTCCAACCAGTAATCCTTTGACTACTATGTCTGTTTGTTTACGGTGTCCTATCATTGTTGAGAATAGGACATTTATTGTAGATCTTATCTATTTGCCTATGCAACAGATAGATGTTATTCTTGGCATGGATTGGCTTTCGGCTAACCATGTAGTGCTAGATTGTTCTAGCAAGACTTTATCATTTCTTGAACCTTTTAGTGTAGCATCTGCCAATGAAGGAGTTTCTACGAGGAGTGACAACTCTCAATAGTTTGTGATACTTTTAACAGTGGAGGCTAATGAGACTCCCAACATAGATTCCATGCCTATTGTGAGAGAGTTTCCTGAAGTTTTCCCTCCAGACATTCCAGGTTTGCCACCGGAAAGAGAAGTGGAATTCACTATAGATCTCGTACCAGGGATAGGGCCTATATCTATAGCACCTTATCGGATGTCACCGGTTGAGTTGGCAGAGTTGAAGGAACAATTGGATGACATGTTAGGAAAAGAGTTTATCAGACCGAGTGTTTCACCGTGGGGAGCACCAGTGTTATTTGTTAAGAAGAAGGATGGAAGTGTGAGGTTATGCACGGATTACAGGCAGTTGAATAAGGTGACGATTAAGAATAAGTATTCGTTGCCTATGATAGATGATTTGATGGATCAACTGAAAGGAGCAGTAGTGTTCTCTAAGATTGATTTAAGATCTGGGTACCATCAGATCTGACTTGGAAAGGAAGATATACCCAAGACGATTTTTAGGACGAGATAAGGGCACTATGAGTATTTAGTTATGCCTTTCGGTGTAACTAATGCGCTAGCCGTGTTCATGGATTATATGAACAGAATTTTCAGATTGTTCCTCGATAAGTTTGTTGTTGTGTTCATCGACGATATTCTTATTTATTCTCGTACGCGGGAAGAGCATGAGGAACATTTGAGATTGGTGTTGCGAGTTTTGAAGGATAGGCAGCTTTATGCCAAACTTTCCAAGTGTGAATTTTGGCTAGAAGAAGTACAATTCCTAGGTCATGTGATTAATAAAGAAGGAATAGCCGTAGATCCAGCTAAGGTTGAGTCAGTTCTTAAGTGGGAACGGCCTAAGTCAGTAAGTGAAGTACGGAGTTTCCTAGAACTAGCTGGATATTATCGGAGGTTCATAGAGGGATTCTCGAATATTGCGTTGCCTATGGCGCAGTTAACAAGGAAAAATATAGCTTTTGTATGGACGGACAAGTGTGAACAAAGTTTTCAAAAGCTGAAGGACAGGTTGACTACATCACCTGTGTTGATCTTACCATATCCACTAGGACAATTTGACGTATATTGTGATGTGTCATACCAAGGTTTAGGCTATGTCCTGATGCAAGAGGGAAGATTCGTGTCTTATGCTTCCCGACGGTTGAGAATTCATGAGAGAAATTATCCGACTCATGATTTGGAGTTAGCAGCAATAGTGTTCGCATTAAAGATATGGCAACACTTTTTGTATGGAGCAAAGTTTAATGTCTTCAGTGACCACAACAGCCTGAAGTATCTATTCGATAAAAAATAATTGAATATGAGACAACGAAGATGGATGGAGTTTATCAAAGATTATGATTTTGAATTACTGTACCATCCTGGGAAGGCCAATGTGGTAGCGGATGCTTTAAGCAGAAAATCCTTGCACGTGTCTGCGATGATGGTTAAGGAGTTAGAATTGCTTGAGCATTTCAGGGATTTGAACTTAGTAATGGAATTGGTTGAGAATAAGATTTGCTTAAGTATGATCACTATTTGTAGTGATTTTATGAAAGTTCTTAAAGATAAACAAGTTCAAGATCTATACCTCTAGGAAGTAAGTAGTGGAATCGATGAAGGTTAAATTTCTGAGTTTAATAGAGAAACGGATGTTGTGTTAAGGTTTAGCGATAGAATATGTGTGCCAGAGGATGCAAAACTTAGGAAGATGATTTTAGAGGAAGTACATAAAAGTAAGTTGAGTTTCCATCCTGGATCCACAAAAAATGTGAAGTGTTCTCCTTTTTTGCAGGATTTCATGAAAGCAATGTACTCAAATTTCACTAAAGAGGAATTTGAAATTATTTTGATGGAGATGGTTGTAAAACATGGACTTGTAGGGAACAAATGGGTTTGTAAAACATATAAGAACAGGACTTTATGGGCCGCTGCTTATTTTCGTGATAAGTTCTTCGGACGTATACGAACTACATCTCAATGTGAAGCTATTAACTCAATCATAAAGAATTATGTTAGGAAGAAATCCAGCATTTTCGAGTTTATGCATAATTTTGAGCAGGCTTTGAGTGAATACAAAAACAATGAACTGGTGGCTGATTTTAAGCATCTATTTTCAGAACCTGTGTTGACCACATCGCTCCATAATATTGAGAAGGATGCTACCAAAATCTACACAGCAGAGATATTTAAAGAAGTTAGAGAGCAGATTGTGAAGTGTGATGCATTAAATGTTGTTGAGCGTGTGGCAAATGGAGGTAGGTTGGTTTTCAGGTTGACCAAGTATTGCGATCGTAGTTATCAAACAAAAGTTGTGTATGATACTTCAAAGTAAATATTTTGTTGTGCATGTAGACGTCTTGAGTCTCGTGGCATTCCTTGTTCGCATATATTTTGTGTCATGAAAGTGGAGGATGTAGATCATATTCCTGGCACTTTGATTTTTACCCGGTGGACTAAGAATACGAAGACTGCATTTTTGTCATTAGATTCGTCGACTGAAGTTGATTCTGATGTGATGGAGCTTGCAAGATTTGGCTCATATTCTGGTGCATGCACAAGGTTCTGTAAATTAGCTGCAAAGATAAAGGGACACTATGACAAGGTTATAGTTGATATAATGAAACTTTATAGTAAATATGAGAGGTTGGGTCTGTTCGCTGGAACTCAAAGCTCGTTCACAAAGCATTTTGGTGATCCCAATATGGTCAAGACCAAAGGAGCTCCGAAGAAGAAAAAGTTTGCCATGAAGAGGCCGAGACATTGTTCAAATTGTACTAGCACAAAACATAATGCTAGGACATGTCTAATGCGTTTTGGTACAAATGATAATAGTATGAATGATGATCAGATATCTTTTTCAGAGTCGTCTAGTTCTAGCTTTAAAGCTGATTGTGTGAGTTTCCTGTAAAATGATTATATTAATTTGAATGGAAATGGTTTAGTCCATTAATTTGTTTTTTAAATGATATTTTTTATGTCGAATTTTGCAAGATAAAGATGTAATGGAATCTGATGTAAACATAAGTCAGCACAAGGCTCAGCCAACTATCCCTTCAAGCAATAAGGACAAAGTAATTTAATTATACTATGTTGGGTTATTTCACTGGTTTAGTGTTGTATTTTAATAATATATGTACTGTTGACTACAGAGAGGGAAAGGGAAAGTTGGTGGTTGTTCGAATCGGAAGCAAAAGAAATCAAAAGTGATGTCGTAAAAGTCAAATAATGGTTGTGTAAGTTAAGGATCCTTTTTTATTCGGTTGAATGTTGTCAAATAGACGTTCTATGGTTGGCTGATATTTATTAGCTTTGTTTCATGTGTGTGTTATTAGATGCCGAAAAAAGGTGGCTCGTTATGCAAAAAATGGTGACCACCCTGTTATATATGTCCTAAGTGCAGCCAATGATAACCCCAATGCAATTCCCAACATATGGGTATGGTGATTCGAGTCAGGGAATGTCAAACTTAACTAACTTTGGTGGAGTACCAATTTATCCTCAAAATCGTCAAGCTCCTATTTTACCACAATTTAGTCATGTTGTTAAAATATTGTAGATATAAAATGTTGTTAAAATGTTATTGATTTAACTTTTGTAATACTCTATAATTGTTGATCCGTTGTTTTTCAGTATTATGGAATGCCACCAGTTCATAATGCCTCTTCTTATTTTGGATTACTTCAAGAAGTAATGAAGAATGGTGCACCTTGTAGTAAGTCTGATATGCCTTCTATTTGTATTCAATTGTTAATGTAGTGTATTTGATTTGATAAATTACTTTATTCTGATGTCAAAATCATAAAATGGATGTTTTTAGGTGAAAGGGATGCTCTGCCATAGTGGTTCATCTGAAGAGATTCAGCATTCATCTTATGCAGATTTTGTGGATGTTACAGCTTGTTTAATAATTTAGTTGGTGAAGTGTGGCTGTTACAAGGATTTTGTTTATTATAACGATAGTTACAGATTGTTTAACATTTTGTGGCCTGTCACAGATTCTACAGATTCTAGTTCAAACCTACAGACCAATCTACAACTCTTGGTGAAATTCTGAGTCTTTAGTTTTATGGTAGACGAGATTGATCGTTAAAATAAGAATAGATGAGGTCTTAGAAAAACTAAGGTAGAAGCGTTAGTAAGTCTAAAGAAAAATTAAGTAGACGAGACATTGAAAATAAGCGCGTCCATCTTGCCACGTCAGCAGACGGAAGTACTAAAACACAAAGTAACCTAGTAGACAAGCTCCATATGCCACGTCATTCACTACTACAAAAAAGGGCTTCAGTAGCGCTTTTTTTTGGCCTTTAGTAGCGCTTCAAAGCGATATCTATTCACCCGCTACTGAAAATAGGAATAGGTAGCGCTTCCTTGAGAAAGCGCTGTCTAAAGTTGGTAACAAGACAATCTATTACATACTTTAGACAGCGCTTTCTCAAGGAAGCGCTATCTATTTGTCACTTTAGGCAGCGTTTTTTCAAGAAAGTGCTACTGAAAGTAGGAATAGGTAGCGCTTCCTTGAGAAAGCGCTGTCTAAAGACAATCTATTACATACTTTAGACAGCGTTTTTTCAAGGAAGCGCTGTCTATTTGTCACTTTAGGCAGCGTTTTTTCAAGAAAGCGCTACTGAAAGTAGGAATAGGTAGCGCTTCCTTAAGAAAGCGCTGTCTAAAGACAATCTATTACATACTTTAGACAGCGCTTTCTCAAGGAAGCGCTGTCTATTTGTCACTTTAGGCAGCGTTTTTTCAAGAAAGCGCTACCTATCCCCCCCCCTTTTTTTTTTCATTATTCACTGTTTTTCTACATTTCCCACCTGCACAACCATCACTCATCAATTCACAATAACACTGCATTTAGGTACATCACACACATACACATATATAATTAATGTACAAAGCTTACATATTGGTAAGCATATATATATATATATATAAACCAAACCAAATATCAAAATTATGCATATATAACCAATTAATTAAGTAATATACTTTAACACAATTTTTTTTTTTTTTTGATAAGCAAAGAAGTATATTGATAAGAGTATAAGGGATACTCCAACCCATATACAAGAGCAAGGAAACCAAAACAAAAATGGCCAAGCCACGAGTAATTATACTACTACTCCTAGAAATGGATAGTAAGTATTCCTATTACACTAGCCAAGACCCAAATTAAAGCCAACAAAGCCAGAACAATGCTCGAGCAGCAATAGCAAGGCTGCAACGCCAAACAACACATCCACATGGACCTGAATTCGACCTCCCAATAGTAAACAGAGTTGCTAAGGACAATCAACCACTATGTTGCAATGAAACTGAATGTGATATGATGTAATTCCTGCAGATATACAACCTGTTACAGCCGAAAGAAATAGCCCATGCAGCTCCAACAAAAAACATAAGACACATGAATGCACGGCATCTAAGCTTCCAGCACTTTTGATTTTGACCGAAATCAGCAAAAACTAGCAAAATGGGTGAACACGCAAGCAGGCTAAATGGTTGATGCACCAGTCAACATAAGCCTGAATAACCACAATAACCGCCAAATTCACAGTAACGCTTACGCATAACCAATTCTACTATTTAAGTCCATAAACCAAAAGGTCGCTAACCTACACTAGATAATAACCATGCATACTAACAATGTGTACAAGCTAATCAACACACTAGTAATTATAAACAATTTGTGCATGCTGCTTCCATCTTCTGCTTGATCGTACAAAGTCTTTGTTGTCGGCCTGCATAAGATACACATACAGATCACTTGCACATACACACAAGTCTAATAATATAGGAGAGACACTAGCTAGCATAATATCAGAGTATGTCGTACCTTTTAATTGTTGATAAATTTCATAACCACATAACGACACCACTCGTCTTTAAGTTGAGTAAGTTGATCATCGGAGTATGTGATGCATTCACATTCAGGAAAATACTTCAAAATGAAAATTAAATCAAATTAGAATAACTAAATCTGAGTTATTAAATTATATAAGCTAGAACTGAAATTAAATACCGTGGTTGGGATTTGCTTTTGGTTTTGAATGATGATATCCTTGATAAATTTCAGAACGTAGTAGCCACAGTCGTTGTCATTCGGTTGACGGGGGCACTATAAAACCAAAAATAATAAATTAATTCTTTTAATTTTTAATTTAAATTAAACAATTGCATAAGGGTTTTCGTAAATACCATTATAGATATCCATTTAGTCGGCCTGGATGATTTAGAAATTTGAGACTTGCCTCCACGTAATCCTCGATGAATTAGCAAAGCCCTGAGTGTAAAATCAAACAATTTCATTGAAGTAAAGGTTTCGAACCATCATATATATATATATATATATATATATATATGAAGATAACAATAAATGCATATATATACTTACTGATTGTACGTATCCCTCATTTTTTTGTGATTGTTAAAATGCATATGCAAGGGATCTAAATAGTACGCCGTGTCCTCTTTGGGATTGATCACTAACAATACCCAATGGCCCCTACAAAAATGTGGTCAATTAGGAAATCTTAAGCAGTTAATCACATTTCATAAAAGTTACTATCGTTAATTAAATTAAATGACTTACACTACATTGCAAGGTGACAAAAACAAGGTCTCATCCTCCGGCTTTGCCAATGCCAAGCGTTCAGCTATATACTCTCTTATTTCCACAGAGTCAAAGTGCATATGTGTTCACTGTGGGCATAGAAACACAAACCTCCGAGTCCGTTCTTCTGGGATCAGTATCTCACGGTACAAGTACCTTAAATTAAAACATGTATACAAAGAAATGAAAAAGAGAAAAACTGAAAATGAAAAAGCAGGATAATACTTTTCATCAAACTCAATTCTTAGTATTAAAAAAAGATAACCACCAGAGATCAGTATCAATATTTAAAACAGTTGAGATATACGCTAAAAACAGTATGTGATATACTTCAAAGTTTGATGTAGTACCTGAGATATACGCTAATAACAGTCTGTGATAACCATTCATGATTAAGAATTTCTCCAATCTCGGAACCTTCACCACCGAGCTCTAATGTGTGCTCATAACCTGCACTTCTGGCTCCATTGGTATGACAATGTTTGCTCTATCTGCCATCCTTGTTAACACATGGGCTCTAAGAAAGGTTATAAAATCTGCACTACCATGAGTTATAGGAGGCTGGGAAGGCTGATGTTGCTCTTTTTTTTTAATGGGGATGTAACTGACCCTTTTGTTTGCTCCTTGCCAACTAACGGAGGTCAAGGGGAAGGTTGGGGTTTGCCCACATTATTGCCCACATTCTTGCTAGCTTTGTGCTTTGGCACTTTGCCCTTGTCCTTGAGTTTGGATTTTGCGGGTATCTACATTTTTTTCATTGCAACACATTAATTAGCTAGTGACCACCTAATTTAATAAATATATGCAGTAAATGATAATGGATCACTTACAACTACGAGGTGGCTTGGCCATGCCACATAGGTACCTATTGCTTGTTCCACTATCATCACATCTGCATTCACAAGTGGCACAGGCAATGGTGCATCACCCTCAATTGCAAACTCAACCACAACTTTTACATGACCTGCAGGTATTGGTAGGTTGTGCAGTGTGCCACCTGATTCGTTATAGACTGTCCCCCTAGCGACCAAGCGATGAGTTGGGCTTGCCAAAAATAGGTTGCACATATTATTTCCCTAAACCAATGATAAACAAAAATATTAATATGTAAATTGTCAATCCAACATGTACAGGTAAAGAAAGTGATTAATGTAATGATTATTGCCTCGAGTAGCACAAGAGTGCAACTATCTCTGGCACTATATGGGGTAGGGGTAGGGTTAGGGGAAGGTAAATCAGGCTCATGCCCCTCCACTGGTTCCTTGTCCTGCTTGCTGTTTTTCAATTCCTGGACTTCTTTAAACAGTTGGGTGACCATCCTCCTCAATTCTATTGTTTCTTCTTGTTTTGCACGCTTTCGAGATCCGAAGATAGTTTTCTGAGTGACCCAAAACCCACACCCCTATAGCGACCAGAATACTCTCTGGCAGGTAAGGCTTGGGCTAGGGTATCTTCGCGACCACCACTCTTTGAAACCAACTATTATTGACAAAGATGTTAAACATAATTATCATAAGAAAATTAGAAATGAAAATGTTAATTAATGCTATCATACTTACAATTCTTTCAGCCACTTCCCTAGTTGGGGGATGGTCAATCACACCCTCCTCGTTTTTACGGCCTTCCATCCACAAAATATGACGTTCAATTGAATCAACTTCTGGATCTCCACCCGCCTCCAACAGCTGTACATTTAAACAAACAAATTAAAATTCATCATCTTACTAAGAAAAAAACCAAAACGTGTTAAATAAACCAAGTTATAATTAAGGATATTATAAATGCCATATCTTCCTCAATGCCAGCATACCCCTTAACCCCTCCTTTGAAAGGGTAGTCAGGTTCTAACGCTCTCTGCCAATTTTCTTCGCTTATTCTCTATATAGACACAGAAATATATTAATGATCAGAGGAGGTATTCAATATTTAATTATATTTAAGCAAAAATAGCAAGTCATAATAAAAAGTAAACAAAATAAGAATAGTCATCTGCTTCATCAAGAAATTTTCATTTAGTTGGTTTCAAATACTCTGAATAGTTGCATGCAGTGCTAATAAATGCATAGGATCAAACTTTTCTTATTTTAAAATTATAACATTTCTTAAAAGCCAAACAAACCAGCATGTTAAGATCTATGTATACAAGTTCTAAGGATACATACCAGAAATTCCTCATCTTCCATGCGTTTTGCTACAATGGCTATCCAATCTTCCATGCTTATAAAATCTTTATATTTTGGTGGAGGCTCACGTCTGACATTCCCGTTGTCGTCTCTAAGGTACTCTCTCGTCAAGTTAGTTCGAAATGACCGGTGCATTTTTCCGGCATGCTGAATTAGAGTACTCCGCCGAGTCTCATCAACCACAAAAGTCATCTTCAACGCCAATATAAATAAAATCTCAGAGTATAAGTATGTCTACATAATTAAGAAACAGTATAACTAACTCTTGTTAATTAATTTACCTGTACATCACGCCAGATCTCATCTTTGAGATTGTTCAAAGCTAGACTCCTCCAACTATTGCAAGTAATAGGGACTGTTTGCCGCATGATAAGCCTTCGACTTATCTAGTTTTATAACTAGATGGACCGTGGTTTTTGTGCAAATTATTCGAGTTCAATCTCGTTTTCGCCCAAATTTGCCTTGTTTTGTTCCTAAGTTGGACTTTGACTCGTTTTGCGTCTTTTGTGTAGTTTTTAGCTTATTTTGGATAGAATTATGCTTTTGGTTGCTTTTTTTGTTTCAGGTCAATAGGTGAAGCTCCGGGAGTCAAGGAAAGTCAAAAAGCAGTGGAAATTGCAAGTCTGGAGACACTCGCCTCGCGAGTGGATGCTCGCCCCGCGAGCATGAAGGTCAACAAAGCAACAAAAGTCATCACTTCTGGCTCGCCCCGCTAAACTACTCTCGCCCCGCGAAACATGAAGACCTGGAAGTCAGAGACAATCACGGCCTAGCCGTGATGAAGGTCACAACCTAGAATTGAAGTCTCGCCCCGCGAGAGGTGTCTCGCCTCGCGAGATCCTGAAGACCCTGGAAGACAGAGACCATCATGGCCTAGCCGTGATGAATATCACGGCTGTGACAGATTAGGGTTTGGAGACTCGCCTCGCCAATCACAATTCGCCACGCGATCATTCAAACTCAGGATGGAGCCAAAACTGCAATTCGCCTCGCGAATAGACGCTCGCCCCGCGAGATACAAGATTTGAATGCACGCCAAACTAAAATTCACGTCGCGAGGATAAGCTCGCTCCGCGAGCGGGCGAGAAACAGAATCCTTATTTAAAGGCTGTTTCAGGTCAGAATTAGTGGAGTTAGTTTTAGGATCCAGAGGTTTTTCCACTGTTTAGAGTAGCGTTTAGGGTAGTTTCTTTTCTCTTTGGAGCTGCGTCTCCCTTTTTCTTATGGAGATTATGTCCGATTGTTTGTCTATGAGCATGAGGAACTAATCCCCTCGTCCGAGGGGGCAATGAAGCCACCCATGGCAGTGTAGATTCGATATGATGTATGTCTTTCTCCCTTTTTCTCAATAAATGTTTTCCAATTCTGATTTGATTGTGTTAATCATATGTGTTGCGTGATTGACTTGTTAACGTTGATGAGGCCTAGTCAGCGATTCGCGTTTAGAACTTGAATTGGGATCATCGATCGAATATTGCACGAGAGTGAGTAGGAGATCGGTGCAACCTTGTAGGGAACAAGAATTAATCAAATTCGAGATTAGGATTATGAGACCTAGTAAGTAATTAATCCAATCGTCGAATATGTCCTAACGAGCACGAGAGTGGATTTAGGAGAATTTAGGGGTCCCGGTTGACATTGTAATTGAACTTAGGGAGGAATTCATCATCACTTGGGAATACATATTGGGTAGGTGGATTTGTGACCTTGGACATTTTAATTTCTGATTTTTAGTTAATTAGTTTATTAGATTCGTTAATTGAATTTTTGATATTATTCTCTTTCTCTCAACCACCTTCTGTAACTTGACCAAACATATCGGATTTCCCGCGGATTAGTCGAATTGGTAGCCCAATCCCTGAGTTCGACCTCGGTAATTACTTACCGTGTTATTTTATTACTTGCGACGACCCGGTACACTTGCCGGCGTTACTAACAAGTTTTTGGCGCCGTTGCCGGGGATTGGCACAACCAATTTTCCTAATTTTAGGGAGTTTGATTATTTGGTTAAGTTATTTTTGTTCTTATTTTTTTTTTCTTTTTATTTTCTACTATCTCTCTCTACTTCTTTGATTCCACTTGGTCTTGCCTTGTTTTGTATGCGAGGTACATGAAGGAATGCTTCCGGGTTGCGAATATTGTAATGGGAACCATGACACTTGGAGTTGTCCGTTCTACTTCCCTCAAGTATATGTGGAACCATGGCATAATGACAGCGTGCCCCAGAACAACTATCAGAGTCAGAATCAGTATTGGGGTGATATGAGTAGAGACCATCCGGATTTCGCTTGGAGTAATGCTGACGATGGTCTAGCCTGGCAACCACAACCTCAACAAAATTGGCAACAACAACCTCAACAGAATGGTGGAAGACAACCTTGGGAGTTGGCTTTTGAGAAGTTGAGTGCGACACTTGAGAAAGTGTCAATCAATACAAACGCAGCCATTGACAAGTTGGCAACTCATACAGGGATGGCACTTCAGAATCTAGAGATGCAGATTGCCCAACTCGCAAGGCAACTAAATGAGCATCCCCCAGAGACTTTCCCAATTGATACCGAGAACGACCCTAAGAACCAATGCAATGCCACAACAACTAGAAGCAGTGGAGTGTTGGGATATGACTGGGATGTAACTAGTTCTCAGGGAGTTGAGGAAGAACTACCACATGTTGAGGAAGAACAACCGGAGGAAAAGGAATTGACAAGCGACAAGGACCAGGAACAGCCACATGTTGAGGAAGAGCAACCTAAGGAAGAGGAGTTGGCAAGGGACAAGGCACCGGAGCAAGGGGGTAGAGATCAAGATGAAGATAAAGTGGCAGAGGATTTCACCATGCTTGCCAAGCAACCTGATTTTGATGCGTTAAATAAATATGTTGGCTTGCATGCATGTGTGGACACCGGTAAGATAGACCCTCCCACTTGTCTGGCACACTTCCTCGTGAAGACACCATTTGACCCGAGAGGAAGTGAGTTCATAATTATAGAGGTCAATGGAATTTTCACACAAAGGCCGGGTGGAATAATGAATAGAGTGGTATTGCTGTTGCAAGGGCCACTTCACAAACCATGGGATCCGGGTGGAGGATTTGATATGATGAGCGTCTCTTGGCCCTTGTTTCACAGGCTATGGGATCCAGGTGGATGCTTCTTAATAAGTCAGGCTCGGGACGTTAAACAAGCGCTACTTGGGAGGCAACCCAAGCTAGGTATCCCTCTCTTTTCCTAACTTCTGTTTTGTTTTGTTTATGTTTTTGTTTTTGTTTGTCACTCTTGAATAATTTGAGAAGATCAAGAGTTGTTGTATGAATGTCGTGTCGGCAAGCTTGTTGGATTTCAATTGTATTTAGCATAGATTGATTGCATGAATTATATTGACCATCGATGATTTCCCCCTAGGTTCTGAAATTAGAAAAATTTATCCCCACTTAAAAATTGAAAACTGAACTTTGAGAATTTTGTTGTGATTACTTGATTTATGTTAAGTTTGGGGTGAGGGGGTGCACACACTAGGAATCGTATCTCGGTCAAACAATTTGCAAAATGTCCAGGTGAGGATTTGAGCCTCCAACTCTGTTTTTGAATGTGTGAATCACTGTTAAGTTGCACTTTCCCGAATTTGCTTGAATCTCTATATGGTTTGCATGTTTATGTGTTGCATCAAATGATTTAGGCAATTTTCTTTGAATAACCACTTGGCCTAAAAAGGACCATCCCTAATGCATGTTCCCTAGTTAGCCAAATTGAGCCCAATTGACCTATTGTTTCTTGATGACCCTATATTACGAGCCAAAATTTGAAAAACCATGTTAACCCAATCTTAGGATTAGGAGAGCATGGAAGCGTAGCAAGAGAATGGTTGTGAGGAACTAAGTTTGGGGTGGCTACAAGGTGATGTGTCATATTGGGGGTGAGAAAAAGAAAAATAAAGGTTGAAAAAAAAAAGAAAAAGAAAAGAAAAGGGGCAAATCAAAAGATTAGCAAGGAAAAAGGCTGTAGTCACCCGAGACAAAAAGAAAAATGAAAAAAGGAATTTGAGTGGAATATGTGTAAAAAGGTTCATGCTATCTTAGTTCCTAGGGACTTAAGCCTAGTATCCTTGAATATCCTACCCTCAACCAGGCCCCATTACAACCTTTAAAAAGACCTTCTGATGTTGCATGCGTGTTTTCGTGGGAACCATTTTTGAGACGAAAATCAAATTCATGGGAAGTGCTCTTGATATGTGAAATTGTGTGAGAAGTTGATAGCCTAGACGAAATTGCGAATGAGTGAAATTTTACATACCCTTGTGAGGAAGGCAATTGTTTGAAATTGGTGATCTTCCTTTTGTGTGTGACCCTGACCCTCAACTTAGACTAATGATTGCATGAATGATAAGTTCTCAATTGTTTAAAGTAAATGAATGTGGGGATTACATTAATGTAGGGGGGAGATCATTGGAGAAAAAACTGTTTTGATTGCATGAAATTTGTGTGAAATCGATTGATTCCTTTAGGCTTGCCAAGTCTTGAGTCGTTTTTGAGTTTTAAGCTTGCTTGGGGACAAGCAAGGTTTAAGTTTGGGGTGTTTTGATAAGCCTTCGGCTTATCTAGTTTTATAACTAGATGGACCGTGGTTTTTGTGCAAATTATTCGAGTTCAATCTCGTTTTCGCCCAAATTTGCCTTGTTTTGTTCCTAAGTTGGACTTTGACTCGTTTTGCGTCTTTTGTGTAGTTTTTAGCTTATTTTGGATAGAATTATGCTTTTGGTTGCTTTTGTTGTTTCAGGTCAATAGGTGAAGCTCCGGGAGTCAAGGAAAGTCAAAAAGCAGTGGAAATTGCAAGTCTGGAGACACTCGCCTCGCGAGTGGATGCTCGCCCCGCGAGCATGAAGGTCAACAAAGCAGCAAAAGTCATCACTTCTGGCTCGCCCCGCTAAACTACTCTCGCCCCGCGAAACATGAAGACCTGGAAGTCAGAGACAATCACGGCCTAGCCGTGATGAAGGTCACAACCTAGAATTGAAGTCTCGCCCCGCGAGAGGTGTCTCGCCTCGCGAGATCCTGAAGACCCTGGAAGACAGAGACCATCACGGCCTAGCCGTGATGAATATCACGGCTGTGACAGATTAGGGTTTGGAGACTCGCCTCGCCAATCACAATTCGACACGCGATCATTCAAACTCAGGATGGAGCCAAAACTACAATTTGCCTCGCGAATAGACGCTCGCCCCGCGAGATACAAGATTTGAATGCGCGCCAAACTAAAATTCGCGTCGCGAGGATAAGCTCGCCCCGCGAGCGGGCGAGAAACAGAATCCTTATTTAAAGGCTGTTTCAGATCAGAATTAGTGGAGTTAGTTTTAGGATCCAGAGGTTTTTCCACTGTTTAGAGTAGCGTTTAGGGTAGTTTCTTTTCTCTTTGGAGCTGCGTCTCCCTTTTTCTTATGGAGATTATGTCCGATTGTTTGTCTATGAGCATGAGGAACTAATCCCCTCGTCCGAGGGAGCAATGAAGCCACCCATGGCAGTGTAGATTCGATATGATGTATGTCTTTCTCCCTTTTTCTCAATAAATGTTTTCCAATTCTGATTTGATTGTGTTAATCATATGTGTTGCGTGATTGACTTGTTAACGTTGATGAGGCCTAGTCAGCGATTCGCGTTTAGAACTTGAATTGGGATCATCGATCGAATATTGCACGAGAGTGAGTAGGAGATCGGTGCAACCTTGTAGGGAACAAGAATTAATCAAATTCGAGATTAGGATTATGAGACCTAGTAAGTAATTAATCCAATCGTCGAATACGTCCTAACGAGCACGAGAGTGGATTTAGGAGAATTTAGGGGTCCCGGTTGACATTGTAATTGAACTTAGGGAGGAATTCATCATCACTTGGGAATACATATTGGGTAGGTGGATTTGTGACCTTGGATATTTTAATTTCTGATTTTTAGTTAATTAGTTTATTAGATTCGTTAATTGAATTTTTGATATTATTCTCTTTCTCTCAACCACCTTCTGTAACTTGACCAAACGTATCGGATTTCCCGCGGATTAGTCGAATTGGTAGCCCAATCCCTGAGTTCGACCTCGGTAATTACTTACCGTGTTATTTTATTACTTGCGACGACCCGGTACACTTGCCGGTGTTACCAACACCGCACTTTGGACCCAATGTAACTAATCAAGTCTCTACCATTTCTACCAATGGGCTGACCCTTAACATTCCATTTAACCTAAATTTTTTTGATTAAGTGTATAAATTTAGATAACAAACAATTAATTAGATTAATTAGTAAGTATTTTACCACAATTTTAGGTCCTCCTTTACTCCTCTGGCGGATAATCTTCTTCTTAAAAGTTGGCCCACGACACCTCACCTTTCGTGTGGCCTCCTCAGCACTATCATGATCACTAGGAGATGCCATTTACCTACAACAAATTAAACACAAGTAAAAAACGTCAGTTCATAATCATACAAGTTTACTTAGAGAAATTCATGAATATAAATTTAAATGTCCAAGAAATTAAAAATACACAATCCTTACATACATGTTTTAAGTCAATCTTTTCCTTTTCCTTGTTGGATTGAGACTTGCGCGTCCCTTATTGGTACGAAATATTGGAAGGAACCAATGCCCCTCGTCATGATCATTTCTAATATACATAGCATCCTCTCTAGTTGGATTAGCCAAACGTGATTGTGACACTCCGAAGAAAGGGTCATCCTCAATATTAGCATCTTCATGTGCTTCATCATCAATCTCATTAACAATTTTTTTGTTAGTCAATAGAACAATGGACCAATTCGTATCAGTTGGATCGGTGACATAGAACACTTGTTGAGCTTGTGATGCTAAAATAAAAGGCTCATCTTTATAACCCACCTTATTGAAATCCACCCGCATGAACCCCAACTCATCCATTTGTACACCGTTATTGTTGTCAACCCACTTACATTGGAACACTGGCACCCGAAACATTGTGTAATCCAACTCCCATATGCGTTCAATGACCCCGAAGTATGGCATATTTGCGTATATAGGGTTTCTGTCTTTCGCACTTGAGATATGCAAGGATTCAGCTACAAGAGTCACCCCGCTATTTTGCATTGTACTCCGATCATCTTGTTCTTTTGTATAGAATGTGTACCCGTTCATCAAATAACCGGTGTAAGAGAAAACATGTATAGTTGGACCTTTCGCTAACCATCTCAATCTTTCTGAAATCGAGGCAGGATTTACAGCAAACTCTTCAGAAATCTGATCTTTTAGCCAAGTTATAAAACATCGATTATGCTCTCTTGTTAACCAATTTTGACTCTTATTTGGGTATGAACTCTTAAGTATGTCCTTGTGTTTTACAACATATGACTCTACCTCATCGGCGTTCTGTAGAACATACAAGTGTGCTTGCTCCCATTCTTTCCTTGGTATAGTCAATATTTCAAGATTTCAGAAATCCCTTGCCCTGCGCTTCTTCTCGCGTGACGAGACTTTGGCAGCCCTACAGAATATTCAACATTGGATAGGTAGTCGGTACAAAATTCAACAGCTTCTTCGACTATGTACCGTTCAACAATACAACCCTCTGGTCGTGACCGGTTTTTAACATAACCTTTTAATATCTTCATATAACGCTCAAACGGGTACATCCATCTCATATAAGCTGGCCCACACAATTGTGTCTCTCTAACCAGATGTACAGTCAGATGGACCATGATGTCAAAGAATGAAGGTGGGAAATACATCTCTAGCTCACACAAAGTCACAACGATTTCTCTTTACAATGCTGGCAACTTTCCAGGGTCAATCACTCTACTGCAAATTGCCTTGAAGAAGAAAGAAAGTTTAGTTAAGGTATGCTGCACTTTGTTCAGTAAAATGGACCGTATACCGATGGGTAGCAAATTCTCCATGAGAACATGACAGTCATGGGACTTTAGACCTTTAACTTAAGGTCTTTCATCGATACGAGGTTCATAATGTTTGAAGAGTACCCCTCTGGAACCTTAACTCCATGAAGAAACTTACAAAAAACAATTTTCTCTTTTCTAGATAGAGTATGAGCAGCCGGAGGTAAATATGTATTTTTCCCCTTCTTTACCGATCCCAATTCTCGTCTCAATCCCATACTAACCAAATCCAGCCTTGCATTAATGCCATCTTTGGTCTTCCCTGGCACATTGAGTAAGGTACCAATGACACTATCAAATACATTTTTTTCAACATGCATTACATCAATGAAGTGTCTTACGTATAATGACTTCCAATATGGCAGCTCAAAGAAAATCGACCTTTTCTTCCACCCTCGTGTGACAAGTTCTCTCACAAAAGGTTTCCCAAATTCAATACTCAAATCTTGTACCTTTTCAGACAGTTGCGCACCCGTCAACGGCAAAGGAGCTACACGTTCTTCTGTATTCCCATTGAATGCCTTTCTCCACGACCGGTAATGATGACTTGAATGCAAAAATCTACGATGCCCAAGGAAGACATTCTTCTTGCCATGCTCCAACCGCATCCAATCCGTATTATCTTCACATATAGGGCACGCACACTGACCTTTGGTACTGTATCCTGATAAATTACCATATGCCGGGAAATCATTTATTGTGCCGAAGATCATGGCCTTTAGGGTGAAACTTTCTTCTCTATACCCATCATACACCTCTATACCGGTCTCCCACATTTGCTTCAAGTCTTCAATTAAAGGAGCCAAGTATATGTCGATATCATTTCCTGGTTGTTTGGGCCCAGAAATTAACATAGACAACATCATGTATTTGCGCTTCATGCATAGCCATGGAGGTAGGTTATAAATCACCAAAATCACAGGCCATGTACTGTGAGAGCTACTCTGAACACCATACGGATTAAATCCGTCAGTAGATAATGCAAGTCGTAGATTTCTTGGTTCTTGCCCGAAATCAGGAAAATCATGATCAATTCTTTTCCATTGAGGAGAATCTGCCGGGTGTCGTAGCTTGCCATCTTTAATCCTTTCATCCTCATGCCATGTCAAGTGTCTTGCATCTTCTGAACTACGGTACATGCGCCTAAATCTGGGAATTATGGGGAAATACCATAGAACCTTCTCTGGAGCTGATTCTTTCTTCTTATACCGTGAGGCATTACATTTAGGACACGTATTTAACAATGCATATTCATTTCGAAATAAAATGCAATCGTTAGGACAAGCGTGTATCCTCTCATAGCTCATGCCAATAGAGCATAACATTTGTTTAGCCTCATATGTTCGACTAGGAAGCACATTATCCTCCGGCAACATATCTTTCAGTAGTGTGAGTAAGTCCGTAAAGCTCTTATCAGTCCATCCATTCCCCGATTTCAAGTTATACAACTTTAGCATCGCCGACAATCTTGTGAATTTAGTACAACCCTGATACAATGGTTTCTCAGCATCACTTACCAACTTCTCAAACATTCGAGAACAATCACGAAGATCTTCTTCAACCGTGTTTACCATCTCTTCAAAACGGTCGGCATCATATGTATTTATATTGGTGTCATCTGACACACATCTCCCACTATTCCCCATATCACTAGATTCACCTATAGTCTCACCATGCTTTGTCCAATAGGTATAACTTTGATCAATTCCATTGCACACTAAATGTCCTTCCAACTCAGCTACATTAACTCGTCTTGTATAACAACAACTTAAACAAGGACATATGATTCTACTAGGGTTTTCTACATGCTCAACTGCAAACCTAATAAAATCTTGCACTCCGTCCTTATATTCCTTTGACAAACGATTGGCAGACATCCACTTCCGATCCATATTTTTACGATCTACCATAATTATTTTGAGTTTGAACATGAAACGAAGGTTAATGCATGTTTATACCGATAAAAATAAACATGTCTAATTATACAACTAAAGGTTTAAATAAAACAAAGGGGAATAACAAGTGGTAAAACGTACCAGAGTGAAGTCGAGCAGCTTGAACAACAGAGAGAGTTGATTGCCAGACGTACCTAAGAGAATCCAAAATTGTTAGTTTCTTTGTTTCTTCCTAAATGAAATACCAGTATGAATACACTACTATAGACTAAAATCCATCAGCTAGTTAAGTTGCACAATTAATATCTCGTTAGATTGTGCTAATGAATATCAATAATTAGGATTTTGTAATGTAGAAATGTAGAAATAGATATAGGATCAAGTGGCTTCACCTCTTCTCTATTGGCTAAAAAAGGTGGATGCCAATTCCTCTCACCTTCTCTTTCCTCATTCAATATTTTATTGTTGCTATGTCTCACTAAAATATTAACATGTGATGTGCCTTTTTCGGCCTACTCAATTTTGTACTAACTATAAACCTTTTCTTTTTGCTTCAATTTTGTCCTTTTATTTTCTTTTTCTTTTTTTATTATTACTATAGGAATTGATGCAAAATTATATGTGAGCAAGGAGTTCCCAAGAAAAATTCCCGGAGAATGTGAACCTTATGTTACCCAATACACGGTGAACAGTTCACTGTGAAAATGTAACACCTAGGACTGGAATTTGAAGTCAAAAACAGACAATACATGGAATTTAATGAGAAAGAGTAACTAATCAGTCTCCATATATAGCTGAAGTCTCTTCTCTTCACATTGTTGCAAAATGAAATGAAAATACCTGGGAGACAGTTAACCAGAACTAAAAATAATGAAACTGCATGTATTCCAATATGTCAAGGGAAAACCACAAAACCAAGTGAACAAACAGTTGGGTAGAATCTATACCCAAAAGATTCATTGGACAGACTAAACTACAAAAGCAACAAATAAGGTGTAAATCCCAAAGGTGAGTATCATCAGCATTATCAATAGCACAAATGTTTTCTGAATACCCAGAATACAACACCCACATGAGACAGTGTGCCGCATGTGAGCGTAGCTCGCTATTCTTGTATACCATATGCCAAGCTAGAACGAATGTATCATATACAGATATGACAAGGGTCCCAGAAATAGAGCCCTTCTTTCTTTCCCTAATATTGACATTCGACCATAAATACTTCACAAAAGATCTAAAATTTGATGGCAAGTAAAAGGCTGGCAAGTACTATCTCATATGAATAAATTGAATGTTGAATATATACATCATATGGTTCTTTAGAACATAGCAAGTTTTGAGGTATATATCATATAGTCATAACTCAAATTATAAACAAAGCCTATGTCTTCAATCATGGGTCAGTTGTGCATGCTTAAACAGGTTGCACACATCATGAATCATCACTGATCATCTCATGATAAACCAAAACCACTAGCTGGTTAGGAACTAACTAACTACAAATTTTGATGAATGCATATCTCTTGAAGTAATGACAATCTAGCCTTGTTAACAGTATTAAAGAAGAGGAATATATGTTCCTCAAGATCCTCAAGCAGGTTTTGAAAACTCTGGAATAGATTTTCCACTTCTTGCATAGATTTTCTCTGGAATCATGTGCTACAGTTAATAGTTTACATGTGTGAGTAAGAATGTGTTTCTGTCAAGAAGTCAAGGAAGGCCTACCATTACCAAACAACTTAAATCTCTTAAAAACAACTGCAACTAACATAGCCTTTTGACCTTATCTATTACAATAAAGAACTAATCTAACCATCCCATATACCCGGGTTCAATGCCCCCTTTTCTGAATGTCACTACCAACAGCTTTCCAATCCACCCCTTTGAAGGGATCTTTTGATCCTTCACTTCCCATAACAGCTCTATTTCAAGCTTACAACTAAACTGACTTTTTATCAAAAAAAAAATTTTAAAAAAAAAATCCACAAATTAGGTTAGCAATGGACAAAACTGAAAATTAAAAGCATGAAAGAAACAGCACCCCACAAAATTATCGTGAAATGGCATCTGGGTTAGTGTTGGTAAGGGTCAAACTTCAAAGTGTTACAACAATTCCGTGATGCACCAAAACAAAATAATTAACTACAAATTTAAAGACTTTAATTAAAACCCGTGTTGAATTAATTCAAGTTAACTGGGACCTGATATGGTTACTACAGATTATAGAAATTTAAAAAAAAAAAACTCAACCCATGTTGATACAAAATTCAAAGTTGCAGCTTGCTTTTTGAAACAGAACACTGAAATGTAAAAGCGAGTAAAAGAATACAAATTGTGGAAAGCCAAAGAGTCAGTGAAATACCTGACTCCTCAAATCAATGACCTCTGAAGAAGCACCAAAGGTTCAGAGGGAGGTGGGTGTCGGTTAGGGATTGGGTGATGAATGAAGGGGCTGCTTAGGTTGGAGGATGAAGGGGCCGGAGACAGGGACCGAAGCGGCGGAGAAGGGTGGGGAGGTTTGGGTTCCCTCGGCGTGATCGAGGGAGAGAGTGGTTTTTGAGATTTTGAAGGAGTAGATGGTTCGATTTGTACTCTTCGTTTCGTTTGCTTCTGGCTTCCTGATCTGTGAGCAGAGGGAAAAATATGACGGCAGAGGAGAGGGAGACACGGTAGAGGGAGAAGGTGCGATGAAGGGGAAGGGTTTGAGAAACAGTCGCGCGAGGGTTTGAGAAGAGCCGCGCGAGAAGCTGTGAGGGAAATATTAATTTAGTAAAATGGGAATAGATAGCGCTTCTTTAAAAAAGCGCTATCTATTTACTTACCTATGATAGCGTTTTTTTTTTAGGAAACGCTATCTATTCTCTTACTTATAGTAGCGCTTCCTCAAGAAAACGCTATCTATTCCTATCAATCTACATTCAATAGCGTTTCCTTAAAGAAGCGCTGTCTTAGAATAAGGAATAGATAGCGCTCTTTTAAGGAAGCGCAATTAAAAACCTTCCGCCTATTTTTAAGTAGCGTTTTTCATTGAAGCGCTGCTGAAAGTGCGCTACTCAAACCCTTTTCTGTAGTAGTGATTGGACGGAGCTTCTCATTTAGGACTTAGCAAGTCCAAAGACTTGTGTGGACGAGCGACTCTACCATATTAGTAGACGAGCGCTTCTGTCAATTCAGTGGACGAGCGCTTCTATCACATTAGTAGACGAGCGCTTCTGCCACATCAGCAGACGAGCTCTTAAGTATAGCACGTCCATCTCTCTGGACTAGGCAGAAAGTATGTATACGCATTATCAGTAGACGAGCCCGTCTCACTGATAAGTAAATCTTATCGTCTAAAGACCTGGGCGTCCACTAGTTTTAAGACGTGAACCAGTCTAAGCTTAAACGTATTTATTTCAAATGATTGCTTATTTAATTCAAATAATATATGTCTTTTACCTTGATGCTTCTTTTGAATAAAATCTTTATCTCTTGGATAAAAGAACTTCGTACATCGAAACCATAAATCTTTTTACTCTGTCAAAATACATTGTTGTAAAGATTCAGTCAAGTACAAAGATGGTAAGTCATAAAGCAACCTTTGGTACAACAGAGAAGTGACAGTTCTACTTTGAGCATTCCTCTGTTAAAAACACAATTCAACCCCCCTACTTGTGTTTCCCTGTGTCAACTTCAGTATGGACTTGCTGGATTCATTTGTATATATAAAAGACAATATGGAAATAGGATAATGGCAATTAAACACTGCATTAATAGTTAATAACACAAATCATCCATTCATAGCTTGACTGTCTTATTTCCCCATGCGAGTGTAACTCAGTTTATTAGACATTGTTAGTTGAGAAGAATTGTAAATGGGATCCCATTTGGAAACTGTAGAAGGAATCGAACCCATACATGTAAAATAACTCATTTCATTTATTGTGATACATTTGAAACGTGTTCGTGTCCAAAAAAGATATTATGGAAATACGATAATGGCAATAAAACACTCATTAATTATTAATATACTCTTCCATCAAGGAATATACTGTTCCCTACGATTTATTAATTGTTGATTGTTTCCCAATGCAAATTAGTTTGTTTCCCTTTGATTTATTAATTGTCGTTTCCAATAAAGAGTGTACTTAGGGAAACTCAATTCATTAGAGCTTGTTAATTGACATCAATTGAAAATGGAATACTAACGAACTATCATTAAACGATAATATGCAGTTCTTCAATCTTAGTGTATCCATTTGATTTTTAGAATAAATTTTTTATAATTATTATAATATATACAGTTCTTGAACTTATAGTGTATCCATTTGAACAAATAGTCAAAAATATATTAATATAATTTTAAAATAACCTCGAAAATGAAAATGCAAATTAAAATAGTTTACAATTTAGACTAAGAAGGCTAAATTTAAAAAATAAATAATATAGTTAAAACAAAAAAAAAAATTATAATTTTTAAAATAAATTTTAAAATACAAATTAAAATTAAAATAATTCAAAATTTAGACTAAGAAGGCTAAATTTAAAACTAAAATAATATAGTGTATAAAATATATGTTATTATAATTTTTAAAATAAATTTTAAAATACAAATTAAAATTAAAATATGTTTACATTTTGAGAATGAATTTTAAAATTCAAAATAAAATTAAAATGGTTTAAAATTATATTTAACATGGTTTATAATTTTGAGAATAAATTTTAAAATAAAAAAAATCTAAAAATAATATTATAATTGTTTATAATTTTAAGAAAAAATTTAAAATAAAAAAATCTACAATTAAAATTAAAATTGTTTATAATTTTAGGGTTTAGGGTTTAAAAATAAAATTTAAATTGGTCATCTTGACCCACTTAGGTCATCTTGGCCCAATCAGTTCATCTTGGCCCAATAAGGTCATATTGGCCCACTCACTTCATCTTGGCCCACTAGGTCATCTTAGCCCAATCAGTTCATCTTGGCCCACTTAGGTCATCTTGGTCCAATCAGTTCATCTTGACTCACTTGGGTCATCTTGGTCCAATCACTTCATCTTGGCCCACTAGGTCATCTTGGCCCAATAAGGTCATCTTCTCCCACTTAGGTCATCTTGGCCCAGTAAGGTCATCTTGGTCCAATAAGTTCATCTTGGCCCACTTACTTCATCTTGGCCTAATAGGTCATCTTGGCCAACTGAGTTCATCTTGGCCCACTAGGTCATCTTGGCCCAATCACTTCATCTTGGACCCTAGGTCATCTTGGCCCACTTACTTCATCTTGGCCCACTCAGTTCATCTTGACCCAATAAGTTCATCTTGGCCCACTTACTTCATCTTGGCCCAATAGGTCTTCTTGGCCAACTTAGGTCACATTGGGCCAATTAGGTCATCTTGGCCCACTGAGTTCATCTTGGCCCAATAAGGTCATCTTAGCCTAATAAGTTCATCTTGACCCAATCAGTTTATCTTGACCTAATAAGTTCATCTTGGCCCACTTACTTCATCTTGGCCCAATAGGTCATCTTGACCAAATTAGGTCACATTGGGCCAATTTGGTCATCTTGGCCCACTGAGTTCATCTTGGCCCAATAAGGTCATCTTAGCCCAATAAGTTCATCTTGGCCCAATCAATTCATCTTGGCCCAATCAGTTCATCTTGACTCACTTAGGTCATCTTGGCCCAATAAGTTCATCTTGGCCCACTAGGTCATCTTGGCCCAATAAGGTCATCTTGGCCCAGTTACTTCACCTTGGCCCAATCAGTTCATCTTGATCCAATAAGTTCATCTTGGCCCAATAGGTCATCTTGGCCAACTTAGGTCACATTGGGCCAATTCGGTCATCTTGGCCCACTGAGTTCATCTTGGCCATCTTGGCCCAATAAGTTCATCTTGGCCCAATCAGTTCATCTTGGCCTAATCAGTTCATCTTGACTCACTTAGGTCATCTTGGCCCAATCACTTCATCTTGGACCATAGGTCATCTTGGCACAATAAGGTCATCTTCACTCACTTAGGTCATCTTGGCCCAATAAGTTCATCTTGGCCCACTAGGTCATCTTGGCCCAATAAGGTTATCTTGGCCCACTTACTTCATCTTGGCCCAATCAGTTCATATTGGCCCAATAAGTTCATCTAGACCCACTTACTTCATCTTGGCCCAATAGGTCATCTTGGCCAACTTACGTCACGTTAGGCCAATTAGGTCATCTTGGCCCAATGAGGTCATCTTGGCCCAATAAGTTCATCTTGGCTCAATCAGTTCATCTTGGCCCAATCAGTTCATCTTGACTCACTTAGGTCATCTTGGCCCAATCACTTCATCTTGGACCCTAGGTCATCTTGGCCCACTTACTTCATCTTGGCCCAATAAGGTCATCTTGGCCCAATAAGTTCATTTTGGCCCAATAAGTTCATCTTGGCCCACTTGGCCCACTAGTTCATCTTGGACCAATGAGTTCATCTTGGCCCAAACAGGTCATCTTGGCCCAATAAGGTCATCTTGACCCACTTAGGTCACTTTGACCCAATCAGTTCATCTTGGCCAATTAGTTCATCTTGGCCCAATTCGATGATAGTATTAGTTATTGAGCCAGTTTGTTATTACTTATCAATCCAATACAATAATAATGTTTTTCCAATTCCCAACCATAATGAATGCGGCTCCGTTTCAATCGAAGCATACAATGTTTGACATTGAAATACCCCATATCAAAAGAACCCAATCATATGATACAAGAAGTCTTTCAACAATTATTTCATCTTGCTCATTCTTGAAACGCATCAGACAGAGAGCATGGCAGGAAAGAAAAAGAAGGTCAAGTCTAGTAACCTTGAAGGTGGAAGTGGCAAGGCGAAGAAGGTGAAAAGTCCCCCATCTGCAAAGGAAAAAACAAAGAAGGAGATGATAAAAACAAAGTTACTGAAGGAAATCATTGAAATATCTTCCAGGTAATTTGTTGTATGAGATACAAATGCTTAATTGTTTAAATATTGGATAATGACATTTGTTAAAGTAAGTTATTTTTCATGATTCTCATTATCATGATTATCTCCTTAATGACTTATTTGAATGGTTATTCAGTTGCCCTGACAACACCATCAAGATTAATGAGAAAGAAAATAGAGACACTACTTCGGAAGCATCAACCCCAGTCTTCAAAGTTAAACATGTGGACATTAAGGCTGACGAGGATGCAACCAGGTTTGACGACTTGAAGGATGTTTTCCACAACATCGCCAGTTTGATTGCTGACAGAAACCCGTCCATTAAGTTCTCATTGTCTCCTAAAGGTATACCCATGATTGTTTCCAATTCGCCAAGTCCCATCAAGTCCCAAACAAAACTGAGGGTAGAAACTGACAGCATTCCATCAAAGATTAGCCCCGGAGGTCAGACTGTCACACACTGTAAACATAAGCTTAAACTTGTTTCTGAAGATGAATCATGGGAAAACTTTGGGTATGACCAGAATCTATTCTCCAAGTATGACCACCGCGAAGGCAATGATTTTTACATCAACTACCAACCTCTGGGTAGTTTTGGAATTGATGGAAGAAGCTCTGGTCTTGATATACCTGATGTAAGTATTTTCAGATCCATTTTATCCTTATGATAATCACTTATCTGCATTGTTATTTAATGTACAAAGTTAAGTTGTTATTTTTTTCTTGGCAGTGGGTTCCAATGGCATTCAGACCACCTATAGGTATGCACCTGAATCAAGTTGATTCAACAGTGGCACCATATATTTTTAGGCTCGATGAGGAAGACGAGCATGGGTAAGTTCGTTTACTAAGTTTGCATTTTAGATAACAGATTATACTCTAAATATTCTACGTGCAGGACTGAGATTTTGGGTAAGTATTCTACGTGCAATGTTTCTAGGAAAGCACTTAAGACACTGATGCCCAGAGGGTGGGTAGACCAAGAGGTTAGTATAACATTTGAAGTGTTTCTGACTTATTAAAAATGTTATGTTGAAATAAGTAAGCCTCATTTAGTAAACTCAGTTAAAGCACTTTTTTTCTTGTTTTTGTCTGGTTTTTAATTTTGTTTTCAATTTGATATTTTTATTTCGTATTTAGAACACTTATTTAATGTTATGTTTTTAATGTTATGTTTTCAATTTTCTTGTCTTGTTTTTGGCTACTTTTACATTATGAAGGAATCGTTTGTGAAAATCAGAATTTTTTAGTAGGAGTTTAGTCATAATTTTTTGTATAAAAAAAGGAATTCAATTTTTATTAGGAGATTGGTCATAATTTGTTGTATAAAAAAGGGGACTAGGACTCTTTTAATGCAGTCCAAAAATGGAAATATCAGTCTAGGTGAGAGATATGCACACACCGAGAGTGCAAGTGTTGGGTAAAACAGGATATAGGAGATTTGAGGTGTGACATTTGTTAGCATTATAATCATTCTGTAAGTGATATCAGAGCTCAAGAATAGAATTTAGAAAATATTTAGAGTCTTTATCGTGATGGTTATGGTGAGATTTGAGATTTAGAAGCTTGATGACTCCAATAAATTCAGTAATTGGAGTGTGAAGTTGATTGATGGCTTTGCTTACTCATGAAAGGCTTGAAAACGTGCCAGAGATGGTTGGCTTGAGACAATTAACATAATATTGTATTCAGCACTGTTTTTTTATTCATTTATATAATTTTCACTTGCATGATATCATTTGTAGGTACTTAATCTAGTTGCTCATAGGCTCACATATATTGAAAAGTTGATGAACCCTAAACATATAACCACATGGTTTCTGCCGACATATTTTTCGGTGTGTATATTTTTTTTATGTATTTAAAGTTTTCAAAATTTTGGGTATTAATATTTAGAATGATTGCAAATTTTTCGTGCCTTTGTCCCATCACAGCAATATGTAATTGATTTGGGTGAGAGTGCTGAAAGCTTGAGGTGCTCCTTTCAGCATGAATTTATAGGAAAAGTTGAATACGTTCGAAAGGTATTTCTTACTTTCCTCTGTCTTCTTTGTTTTTGATCAAGTCTATAGAAATTTGTTGTCCAAAGTTTATTAAATTATGCACTGGTTTTCAGATTTTCATTCCTATTAATGATGAAGGAGTACACAGGTACCTAATGATAGCTGACCTTCATCATCAAAAGTTACTGATGCTGGATTCATTACCTTGCCCTCAAAGACAAGATTTTAGAATGCTAAAAGTGCAGAGACTGGTACTTCTAATATTTACTCTTATTTATTTTATTTATTGACCTATGGCAATAACTAATAACTGTCTATTTGTATAGGGAATAGTTCTCCATGAGATGCTGATGCATGAGAGTTTTTATGCAATGCCAAGAAAAAACAAGCGCGCTATATCAACTTTCTCATTGGAGATACCAAGAGGGATTGGTCGTCATCTGATTGGATCGTAAGACCTTGTCATTTGTCTATTTTTTACACTGTTAAACAATGTCATTATTCTAAATAAATTGTACTTACATTGTTTTATTCTCATTGCTTTTCAGCGGCGATTGCGGTGTATGGGTCGCTGAATGGATGAAACGTGGCTCATGGAATGATGCCTACGATCAGATAACGGTAAACAACTTAACATAATTATTATGATAAAAATTATGTTTGTTCTAACACACACACACACACACACACACACATATTTCTTCTTTGTGAAAATAACTAATATTATTCATTCTCCTTTTTATAGGTTCGTCCTGCAACAAGGATGCATATAGCGCTGGACTTGGTGACCCACCCTTACAATGAGTTGAAAGACCCAGTGGTGGTAAAGGCTTATGAATAAATGGATGATCTGGAGAAAAAGAAGAAGAGGTAGGTCAAGTTTTAAATTGGTGTTAATTAGTTATTTTGGAGTATCATTTAGAAGAGCCAAGACTTTGAATTTTTTATGGTTCTTCCTTTATTATTGTCTTAAATCGTCACTGGATTGTTTAATTTATCTTAGTAGTATGATAGTTGCATTGCTTTTAATAGGATGGTTATGAGTTTGTTTTTATATTTCAGTTGAATTACTGTTTACATTTTAATGGTATGCGCAAGATATAGCACGTTCAACTATATGGTAGAGACATTTTGGAGTTATGGGCTTACTGTTAGAACCAAAGTGGTTTTGGATTAAAATAATCTCTTAAGTTTTGATGTTAACAAAAAGGATAAATTTGTATGGCAAAGTATGCAGGGATTACTTGATGCGAGTCAGAGGAACTAAAATTTAAAGTATGGAATCTACATATTCTAGTTCAAACCTCTAGACCAGTCTACAAATCTTGGTAAAATTCTGAGTCTTTAGCTTTATGGTAGACGAGATCGTTAAAATAAGAATAGACGGGTCTTAGAGTTAACTAAGGAAGAAGTGTTACTAAGTCTAAAGTAACCTAGTAGACAAGCTCCATATGCCACGTCATTGGACGGAGCTTCTCATTTAGGACTTAGCAATTCCAAAGACTTGTGTGGACGAGCGACTCTACCATATTAGTAGACGAGCGCTTCTGTCAATTCAGTGGACGAGCGCTTCTATCACATTAGTAGACGAGCGCTTCTATCACTTTAGTGGACGAGCGCTTCTGCCACATTAGCATACGAGCTCTTAAGTATAGCACGTCCATCTCTCTGGACTAGGCGGAAAGTATGTAGACGCATTATCAGTAGACGGGACCGTCTCACTGATAAGTAAATCTTCTCTTCCAAAGACACGCGCGTCCACTAGTTTTAAGACGTGAACCAGTCTAAGCTTAAACGTATTTATTTCAAATGATTGCTTATTTAATTCAAAGAATATATGTCTTTTACCTTGATGCTTCTTTTGTATAAAATCTTTATCTCTTGGATAAAAGAACTCCGTACCATCGAAACCATAAATCTTTGTACTCTGTCAAAATACATTGTTGTAAAGATTCAGTCAAGTACAAAGATGGTAAGTCATAAAGCAATCTTTGGTACAATAGAGAAGTGACAGTTCTACTTTGAGCATTCCTCTGTTAAACAAAAGCACTTCTCAGTGAAGTATATCAAGTTATCAGTCTCAACAGATCCAAACATTTAATGCTAAGTCTAAACGGATACAATTTGAAGACCGTTGAAGAAGATCAAGACAGAGAAGCACTCCAGCTATATATATACTTGAAGAACTTCAAGGATAAAATGGAGATAGATTCAATATATAGATATATGCAGTAACACAAGCTCTGATATCATAGTGCAAAATCTCTGTTGAAATTGTAACACAAGTTTACATGTAAATCTTGTTGATCTTAAACTTTCAAATCCTCACACATAGTGAGTTCTTAGATCAAAGTTTTAAATCTCTTTGTTTGAGTAAGAGCCTGAAGAGGCTTGGTAGAGAAAGAATACTTGTAGCCTGAAGAGGTGTTGAATACTTGTAAAGCTATTGGATTATATATAGTGGAGAAAAACCTTCATGTAGAAGGGACTGGACGTAGCTCTTGGTTGGAAGAGAGTGGACCAGGATAAAACACTTGCGTGAATCTTCTAAACCCTTATCTTTTACAGTTTTTGTTTATACTAACTGTGGGGTTCTGAATGTGAGTTTATTAACTCTTCGAAAACGTTTTCCTGTTTGTGTGTTGTTTTTATTGTTTTGCTTGTAAAAGGTTTGAGAAAAGACATTTTCAAAAATCTGTTAAGAAACACAATTCAACCCCCTTCTTGTGTTTCCCCGTTTCAACTTCACTTACAGTGTACTCCGGATTTTGGTCGTATTGGTGTACTTGGTCTGCATAGCATAATGGTACAATTTGTGATACCTTCATACAGATTATATTCTTGAATTTTTTTTAGGAATAACACTCGTTTAGTATGCATAATTAACAAACCAATATATTCATACCAACTACCAAGGGTGTTGCTATAATTAATTGACACTTTTAATTCCTTATCTTTCATTTTTATTAGCCACTCATTTTGAAGGTTTACTTGGAGTTGGTAACTTGGGATTGGAAGCAAGTCCTTATGTGGCCATGGATTTTGATAAGGTTACTATCAAACTTTACATTCTGCATAAAATGGAAATGTAGCGATAAAATAAGCCACTTAATAGTAAAGCACTGCAATCATGGTTGCTGGGATAAATGGTCCAATTATATAGAAAATAGGAACACAACTTCTGCCTTTCTCTCAAATTCTTTCGTTTTTTTGAAACCAAATCAGCCTTGGTGATTCTCCCTTCTTTGTTCGCTGGTTTGCTTCTCCCATCAGACCTGTTCCTTATTTTCAACACCATTGGAGCATATCTACGTGGAAGCAAATAAGAGTCGTTCACTATATAAGGAACGATTCCTTAGAATTTAAAAATAATTTCCCAGCAGCAGCATAGAAGCAACAGAGTTGAGAGGGGAAAAAACAGATGAGAAAAAAAGGGAGAAATGAACCATACTTAGAAATTGAAACACAATAATTGCAAATAAAAAAATAATCAAAACCCAGAAATTGAAACATCTCAACGGCCAAATCCAGAAATTAGAACTAAAATTTGAAAAATAGAATAAAGAACCCTTGACATAACCCAGGCAACAACCACCATCTGTGAAGGAAGTCCAGATTGGTGCCGCCCAGAACAGAGTTCCGCCACGAACCACCTGATTAGCTTTCACCCTTAACGTCGCCTCTGTTCTTGCTCGTCATCGCCGCATGAGGTTGTCGCTGCCGGGAGCTCCTCTGTTTCTGGTTTGGGGTCCATAAATTAGAAACCCATAAAGACGAGGTAGATCGTCGGCTGGAGGTCGTGCATGCAAGGGAAAAGAAATCGAGGGAATGGGTGTTCAGGGAAAATGGAATAGGGTGAGGGGGAGAGGGAAACCGATATTGAGAGTGATAGGGAGGAGAAATTGAGATTGAGAGTGAGGGGGAGAGGGAGAGGGAGAAGGAAATGAAACCAGATTTTGCAAAGTCGGATGATAAAAATCATAATACACTTTCAATTTTATATGATTATTATTCTTCTCTTATTTTACAATTTCATATAATCGTTATTTTAAATTAACTGGGATAAAAACAAAAGTTACTTAGGGACTGAATGTAAAATAAAAAGTATAGGAACTACATAATAAATTAGCAATGACTACATTAAATACAATCAAGTCATCTATTAGTCCAAAAAAACAACTGTTCTAACAGCTCCCATTTTACTTTCACCATTTAAGCAGAAGAAAAGTCAAAAGTGCCACCTATAAAATTGATTGGCTGATCATTTGATGTGGGTGATATAGTGAGTGGTGCAATAGGTGGTGTGGTTTAGCCGTCCAACCCTATGATCAATCCAACAACACTCAAATCCGGAGGAAGTATATGAGGATTAGGGTTCTTATTGATGTAAGGCTGCCTTTGAAGAGTGAGAGGAAGGTGAAGTTGGAGGGAGGAGAATGGAACACAGTGCTTTTCAAGTATGAAAGACTGAGGGTGTTTTGCTTCCTATGTGGTCTGTTGGGCCACAGTGACAAATTTTGTGATCAAAGATTCACACCACGTGGGGATGATGGCTCGCGGATGTGGGGAGTTGAGCTCCGGGCCGATTCCAAGCCGCTGAACAGCGGCGGAGGCGGTAGTCGGTGGGCGAGGAAATTTGGAGGAGATACGCCTAGCTCGAACTTCGCAAGTCCTAATCCATCGGGCCATGATTTTAGGAATGTACAAGCTGGAGGTGGGAGCAATAACAGGGATTCTGGAGTTAAAGCAGATATGGGAGGTTTAAATTCAAATTCAATGCTAAGTTTGAATATCCACACTCCATGCAATTCCAACGTGGGCTTTTACGAGGATATGAGTATTAATATTGCAGCTATTATTTCCGTTCCAGCCTCGTCAGCAATGATACAATATATATATAAAAGAATTTTTTTGAATATCAAAATGTGGACACCATATGGTGTCCCATTTGATTCTTGATGTATTTTTTATCGAGATGTATGTATACAGAGAGATGATAAAAGATAAGTGAAAGATAAACATATACGATTTCACATACGATATCTATATTTTGACGTTTAAATATCACATGAAAATGACAGACAGATATGAGTTTTTAAGAGGAGAAAACTCTATCATTGACAAATTGACCCTGCATGTACCCAATTTTCATCAGCTACTTCTTTGTAGTCGTAAAAATTAGCCGTTGTAATATTGAAGGCATTTCCAGCTGCCAAGGTAAATTATCTTCAATACCAAAAAAAGAAAAAACTCCATGTTTATGTTTATGTTTATGGGTTGCTTTTAATATGATTAAACTAAATTCATAAATTTATTGTTTTGGTCAATAATTCAATTCTTGGGCATGGTAGGATGCTTTCGAAAATCGTGAAAATAATATTTTTCCCTCATTATTATTTTCGACATTTTAAATTGGGTATTATATTACGACTCACGACCCTAATAAATTGTTAAATATGATTTTGGCAACAAGTGAAAGAGCCTGGCATAACATGGACGCTTTAAAGCACCGCATCTTGCACTGATTTGACGCATTATTTACTGAATGGTAAAAACCTTTTTGATTTTTGATTTTTTTTTAAAAAATTAGGATGAAGCGATTGTGTCTTAGACTAAGATAGAGAAAACATCCGGCCTTTAAAAACATTTACAAATAAATTTGCTTTTAAATCCTCTTAAGCGACTAGTGGGGAACAACTCGAATCTGACCTATTAGATATGTCACCATGTCATGCTTTCACTAAACCAACCTCTTAGAATTAACCTTTTTATATTTTAACTGAAAGTGAAAAATATTTAAAAATATTTATTAATTTTATTTTATACTGTCACATAATTTTCAATAATAGAAATAATTAGTAATATTTAATATCATCTTAAATATAGTAAAACACATTTGCATCCGGGTAGCAAGTGACGTATGAGCACTCGTTAAAGAAATCAAAAAGTAAATTTTGAATAGAAAATTAAGTATTGACCTATATGTAGAAAGCATTTGTCTCATAAAAACTCAAATTAGTGAAGGTGATGAAAAGTTTTGAAACTACGTGGAAAACTCATTTCATCAAACCTCAACAAAATCAGTAGAATTTACTTTGATGACATCATAAATAAATATTATATAGAGAAACTGAAACAAAAATAATTGACAAAAATTTAAACAATCCAAAGAGTGAGCTACACACAAATATTTTTTTTGGGTAGAACCCACAAAAAAGTTATACAATATTTAATTCGAACAGTAACCCAAACTCAAAACATACAAATAAAAAAAAATACAAAACATAAATATTGCTAAATTAGAAAAGTTCCAAAACAATTTCCTAAATAAAAATTGATATTTTCATAAAAATAAAATATTGCTCAATTAGTCAAAAAATACCTGACAGTGGTAGCTCCTCCTGACAATGGTGGTTGCTGTGGTGGTGGCATGAAAAGTCAAAGAGGGAAATCAAAACTTAGCAACTCAACAATGGGAAGGGAAAAACCATTAAACTCAGCAACTTAGCAACTCAACATATATACCTGGTGGAGGCGCGCGGTGGCTGGACTGAGGCGCGACTGAAGAAGGCAGATAAGAAGGGTGAATGAGGGTTTCTGGCGCGGTGGAGGAGAAAATGGAAGGAGGGTCGCGGTCAGAGGTAGAGGGGGGAAGGAGGTGGTACGGTGGAGGCTTGGAGGCTCACCGGAGACGCGGTGGAGGCTCGCCGGAGACGCGTTGCAGAGGGGAAGAGAGAAGGCAGAGAGAATAGAGAGAGAGAGGGGGAAACAGAAAGAAAGGGGGGAAGGGGATGGCGCTGGTGTACAATGTGAATTTAGCGACGACCTTTTTAAATTACCGACGGCCTTATCCATCGGTAAATCTAAAATTCGAATTTCCGACGGAAATGTCCGTCGGTACTATTGTAAATTATTTCCGACGACTATTTCTTCGGTAATTACCGACAACTTACTTGGTCGGTACACTCTGGCACCAAAAAATTAGCATTCCTGCATTGAATACTGACGGATTTATCGACGAAAAAGCCCACGGTACCATTACCAATGGACTTTCCGTCGGTAAATTTAGAATCTTTTAGTATTCATGCTTACCGACGGCTTAGTCTGTCGGAAATCTTCTCACTACCGACGGAACTGATGTCCGTCGATAATTATCTGTCGGTAATCCACCCTTTTCTTGTAGTGTCCCTAATGTATGAATTTTTTCCTTCTATTTGCTGGCCAAATCTCAGAGCAATTGGACAGGAATAAGAAATTACCTCGATACCCCTGAGTACTAGAAATCATACCTGATGAAGAGATTAGTCAATTTGGAATATCTGGCACAAATGTATGATTTTTTTCTCTCTATATTTTAGCCAAATTTTACCAAGGTTAAAATTCCCAAATTCCTGAATCTGGTATGATTTTTAGTATTCAAGGGTACCGAGGTAATTTCCTTTTCCTATCCAACTTGCTATGAAATTTGGCAAGAAAACAGAAACAAAATCATACATTATGGACCACATGGTTAAAATTACTAAATTCCCTCATTTTATAAGATATCTAGTACTTAGGGGTACCGGTGTAATTTCTTGTTCCTGTCCGACTTGCTCCAAAATTTGGCATAGCTGACGTGGCATTCCGTTTGCCACATCAGCGGTTAACGGAAAGAGATGATGGTATGGACTATTTCCAATTTTTTTTAAAAGTATAGGGACGAAATCCTAAAGAAAAATTTTGTAGGGACTAAAACCAAAATTTGTGTATTTTGCTGGGACTAAAAACTTATTTAAACCTATATAAAAATTAAAAGATATTATATTATAAAATCAAACTCGTACGTCATTGGTTCGAAATATCCACCGTCGTAAACTGTAGCTAATTTATGTATTGTCGGGAGATCTGGATGCCATTCAAGGATTGTCTCCTCCCAACCATGTTGGATTTTCTCCATACTCAAGAGTTAGAAGCCTAGAAGTTGAACCCAATAAACTCGTATTAGCGAATGACAAAAAAACCCAAAAGTTTGAGTAATAATAGTCATAGATGCATTAATTACATTAAAAATTTAAATTAGTTGGATAATAACATTAAAAAAAGATGAAGAAAATAATAAATAAGAATATGTGACTTAATGGCAAAATATATTTTATTATAAAAAATTATATATCAAGTTCAAATTACACAAGTAATTTTTTCATTCAACAATAACGCCACCATATCTAATCTAATTATCTAAAAATGAAAACTACTGAGAATAAAAAACAGAACAAAAGAAAACTAATGAGTTACCAATAAACAAAGACTGCACACTATAGAATTGTTACGAAGGAAATGCAAAAAAAAAAATATATATATTTTGGGCATAAGTATCATTCATGATCATCATTTAAAAAAAACAAAAAACATTATTATTAAGAATAGATGCTTTACTCATGTGATGATAAACTAATGTAGGAGGGTTCAAATTCTGGAGACATGTCTTTCAAAGATGCATATAAATATTTTTCTGCAGTTGGCCCGATTGCTTCATGTTATAAATTTCTATGGAAGAATTGTATTCCAACTTCAAAGTCATTTATCTTTTGGAGGATTCTTCATGACAGATTGCCAACATATTAAAATCTATGGAAAAGAAGTTGTGAAGTTGTACTATTAATGTCTCCATTTGCAGCCTTTGTGGAACTATTGCAGAAACTACTCAGCATTTCTTTTTGCAGTGTTCTTTTGCACAAATGATGGATATTGTTGCTGCTGCTGTCATTAGTGTGATTTGGTGTAGAAACAGATTAAAATTTTATCAATGTTCATTCTTTAGTCAATCTGATCATTTCTAATGTGTCTTTGGCTGGAAATTCGAGTAAAGGTATAATATGCAACTCAATTACAGAATTCAGCATTATGAAAGCTTTAAAGGATAATGGTCATCCTTCTTGTGCTCCAAAAATCATTGAAGTTAATTGGATTCCTCCAAGCTGCTATTTGGTCAAATGTAACACTGATGGAGCTGTCAAGGGTTGTCCCGGGCCAACTTCTTGTGGGGGTATCTTCAGGGATCATAGTCCTGCTACTTTAGGATGCTTTTCTGCAAATCTTGGTTCCAGAAGTGCTTTTCAGACTGAATTAATTGGTGATATGATGGCCATTGAGATAGCTTACAAAAAGGGTTGGAAGTTCTTATGGTTGGAATATGACTCCCAACTAGTTATTTGTGCTTTCAAAAACATTGATATAGTCCCTTGGAAACTTCAGAATAGATGGAAGAATTGTATAGATTTAACTAAGAAGATGAATTTTGTCTATTCACACATTTGTAGGGAAGGGAATGCTTGTGCAGATAGATTAGCTTCACATGGTTAAGCTATTTCTGGTTTTGTTTGGTGGCATACAACCTCAAGTTTTATTTATGATGTTTTCTTCTTGTGGGCTTATTATCTTTCCTTTCCTTAGCTATCATATTATGATTTATATATTCAAATTTTTTTTGCTGTACTAGCTCGATTCTATTTTACATTGTAATAAATTTACATATTTTATGAAAAGCTTAAATTTTTCTTTATTATTTATTCTACTCAGTAATAATGAGAAGAGTGTTAGTAAAAATTTTATTTCAGCAATTAAACATACCTGTTGGGGGGGGGGGGGGGGGTACGAAAGAAGCAATTCTTATTTGTCATATTTTTAGACACATCATAAATATTGAAGAACTTCTTTTATATAAATAAATTTAAATTTTTTTAAAAAACTTTAATATCTACATGTAAAATGATTAAAATTTGAAAGATATTAATATAATAAATACATATAAAGAGAGAGATTTGACCAAGAAAAACTTTTTTTCCATACAAGAGGAATGAATTAATTGTAATAATATTAAGGTGTCTTGGCCGTTGAAAATCCGTTAAACTTTTGTGAAATTCAATACCAACTTTATTTTATATCTCATTTAATATTACAATGAGAGATTTTTTTTCCTTCCTTCTATCTCCTTTCTCTTCTCACATACCCACATCTAGATTCGGATCCCTACCTTCGGAAAATCATCAATCCACTCATTAGTGCATTACCGCACACTTTCAATGATTGATTTAACGGTGTATTAACGTATAAATTCATTATTTTTTGAACTAGGAGAATTCATTTTCCTCCTCTGTATCTAGCTTAATCCATTAAGTTAGACAGTGGGGAAAAAACTGAATTTATGGGGTCACCGTATTTTAGAAAAATAATATAAAAATTGAAAGAAATTAGTAATAGCTTGGAAAATTTAGGATGGGGAGGCTTTAGACTCCCGGGCGTTTCTTCACTCACAAATATTCATATTCATAGACATATATAACAACTAGCCTTGCAAAGGAGTATCGATTATATAATGTATAGACATAGCCACCAAGTGTGTTTCTACAGACATAAGGACATGAAAAACCTTACGCAAAACCTTGATGATCAAAACTACAGCTTTTTAATCTATTTTGCTTTCATTCACCGCCTTGGCTTGCAAGAGTGATAAAACGAAAAATTATGAAAGTTGAAACGAGAATAGATTTACGCTTTTTTTTATAAGCAAAATTTTATATAAGACTGATTACAAGGGATACCCGAACTCATATACAATGAAACAATGATGACATAACTAATCACATCAACTATCTTGTCCAAAAAAAAAAAACTAATCACATCAACTACAGATAATATTCAACCTAAAGCCAAAGAGAACTATAAAGTTGAGATATAGCTATATATGGGATCACAATATAGCCTTTTTTATTTTGAAGATTACTAGCAATATATTTCATAGTAAATTGGCACTTCACGAACTTCTTCATAAAATAGAAAGGGAAGACATATAAAACATAAATTGAGTTGAGAGTAAAATTGAATAACATTGACTCAAATTCAAACCTACGATATTACTAAGATTAACAAACGAATATAGACTGCACTACAATTCATATACCCGACAAATTTCTTAATCATCATGCATATCATCTGGCGACTCGTTCAGGTCAAAGTCCAAAATTATTGGACCTACAAATTCATTATTCAATGGCAGTGTCCCAACCAATGTTTCAGTTTCGATGTTATTGGTTACCTCCTCCATCACTAGTCCTCTCACATCACTATCTTTACAATTGTTGTCTTCAGCAATGGCATCTGAAAGCTTGGGTTCAGCAATGGTTGTAATGTTCTTCTCTTTATTATGACTTGATTTGTGTCCCCCTAGAGCTTGGAAAGTTGGAAAAGATTTCCAGCAAATATCACATTCATAGCCATTCACTTTCTTTTCAGTTTTATCAACAAAGCCTTTGTCTTCAGATTCCCAATCTTGAGTCTTTGGTTTTAATAACAATTTCTTTATCTTCTTCCTCTTCTTCTTCTTCTTCTTCTTCACCATCTCTTTGATCCTTTCATCAGAAAAGCAAACCTCATCTTCCATTAGTTCAGTATTCACACTTTCAGAAGTCACATACACATTCATATTGGCTGAAATTTTTTCATCCCTGGCTCCAGATGAACCCTTTTCTCCATTCACCTTATCACTATCACACAGCATATGCTTTTCGCTGCTTGATGGTTCTTCTTCAGCAGCAATACCTTTTTCCTTACATGGGGTTGGAGGTTCAGGACTGTTTGGCTCAGCATAAAAGTAGTTGCATCGAATATACACAAGAATCTCAGCAGCCTCATAAGCACCAATACTTCTTCTCCCTCTTTTATCAGTCTTTTGCCATCTTGGTAAAGATAGATCTTTATCCACACAATCATCATCATGATCTTTTTTATACTGTTCCGTAGAATCAGAACTGAGGGAGGAAGAAGATGTGTGATGAATAGGAGGAGGGCAAACACCCCTCCAATCCCTCTCAGGGTGAGACCTCATGTGCCCAAACAAAGCATTCTTGGATGGGAAATCCTTCTTGCATAGATAACAAGTGTGTTTCCCATCATCATCATCATCACAAATAGCCTTATTATTGCTTCTTTTTGTGGGATTTGAGTAATGGGTTTTCACCTGAAAGTGAGATCTTCTATGTCCACCCAATGCTTTGCCATTGCTGAAAGTCTTACCACAAATATTGCACTCACGAGCAGCTATTGGTTCTGCATAAACTTCACTAGGAGATGATCTCTTCGTCTTCTCTACCTCTTCACAGGGTTCCTCATGATCATGATCCATTACTTCTTGCTTATCTTCATCCATCTGAGAAGAAAAGGGTAACAAAGAATGATAAAGCCAAGAACTACAAGATGAAAAATCGAAGATTGAAAATATAGATTAGAAGCTGTTCATCAAAAAACCGATAACCATCAAAACAGCACAGACAAGAAAACCAAACTGAAGAGAGAGTTATTATAAGCTGTAGGTTGTTAAGTGACAAAATATGGATTATTCGAAAAAGAAGATAATCGAAAAAGAAGATATACAGATAGAGAGGAAGAGGGAGTGCATGTTGGTAAGAGAAAAAAAAGAGAGAGAATTTCTCCAACTGATTTTGGACTGCCAGTATACCTCCTAATTGGTTATCATAATTAATTTAATCCATTAATCTTGTAAGGAAAAAACATTTATTTTTGTCATACTCAGATCTATATATTTAACTTTTAATATCTTTATAAATTTTAGCAAGCTGATATACCACAAATTATGTTTATAAAGTAGTTGGAGTTGGAGGTTGAGGACTGTTTGGCTCATAAGCACCAATACTTCCTCTCCCTCTCTTTTATCAGACTTTTGCCATCTTGGTCATGAAGATAGGTCTTTATCCACACAATCATCATCATGATCTGATTCCATCGAATCAGAAAGGAATAATATGGGGGCAAACACCCCTCCAGTCCCTCTCAGGGTGAGACCTCATGTGCCCAAACAATGCATTCTTTGATGGGAAATCCTTCTTGCATAGATAACAAGTCTGTTTCCCATCAACATCTTCATCATCATCACATGTAGCCTTATTATTACTTCTTTTCGAGGGATTTGAGTAATGGGTTTTCACCTTTTGTGAATGCTTCTTGGCAGCTTGAAAGTGAGATCTTCTATGGCCACCCAATGCTTTGCCATTGCTGAAAGTCTTGCCACAAATATTGCACTCACGAACACCTATTGGTTCAGCATAAACTTCACTAGACTTTGAAGGAGATCTTTTCATCTTCTCTACCTCTTCATAGGGTTTCTCATCACCATGATCCATTACTTCTCTTGCTTATCTTTATTGTCTGTATCCATCCGAGGAAAAAAAAAGAGGTAACAAAGAATGATCAGGTAGAGGTTAACTTCAAAAACAACAAGATAAAAAAGTGAAGATTGAAAATATGTACATGGCTATTCATCAAAGAAAAATTACCACCAAAACACAAAAAAGAAAACCAAATTAACTGAAGAGAGTTAGAAGCTGGAGGTTTTAAAGTGATAAAATATAGATTATAGAGATTATTCGGAAAAAAAACTTTAAAAATGAGCTTACGTAGTTGGGTGTATAAGGAAGATCGAAAACAAGGAAGATTTGGAGGAACAAGATGATAGATAGATAGAGAGGAGGAGGGAAGGTTGTGTATGTGATAAGAGAAAAGAAAGAATATCTCTAATTGAGATATGAAATAAAGTAGTATTAAATTTCCTAAAGATTTGAGTGATTTTAGACTATCAATATACCTCGTTAATTATTACAATTAATTCATTCCTCAAAAAAGATTTTCTTTGACAAATCTATATATTTTATTTTTTTGATATATATTTAACTTTTAATATATAAATTTTAGCAAGTTAATATATATGTCACTCTCGTTTTTTTTAATGCTATACTTACATAATTTAGGAATAACATATTTTACCATAATTTGTATTTATATATAAAGAATGAAAAATTATATATTGACTAATCACGTCAGAATTTTTATTTTCTACCTCCCTACAAAAAAAAAGATAACAAGTTTTTTTTATCAAAAAAGATTAGATTGGGGGAAGGCACGTCCCCTTATAAGTCCAGAAAATACCATCAACCTCAGCAAGTATGAGCGGAAGGCTTGACCAGACGTGTCAACCCTTGTTGATAGATAACAAGTTGTTTAAAAGATAGAAAATTCAAAATTATATTATAAACATATTTGTTTAAAACATAGAAAATTCAAAATTATATTATAAATATATATTATCACTAGTTTTTTATAAGAATATTTAACATGTTAGTTGTTACCCGTTTCATCAAGGATGTAAAAGATTCAAAATCTGGTTATTATAAATGTGTATCTTTTTCTTTTGACAGAATTATAAATGTATATCTTATATCTTATTTCTAGTTTTTCGTAAGGATGTAACAGATTGAAACTGTTAAGTGATTGGTCACTATCTTAAAACAAAATCAATATATATTGATAACCGTTTTTTGTTTATCAAAACTTTTCCATTTGGTTTCTACTTTAATTTCTACTAAGATTATTTTAAGAGTCAAATCTGAGATTTTTTTTTTACTAAAAAAGATATAGAGTCAAATCTGGGATGAATGGTGAAGTTCATCCTATACGTAACAGATTGTATTTTTATTTCGTAAAAATAATGAATACGGTCTCAAATATTGGAGAGTCAAATTATTGTCTCAACTCAATGGTCAAGTATGAAAAACAATATTTTTAAGTCACCAAAAAAATATATTATTTAGACTCTACCACTTAAAAAGAAGAAATTTTATCTCATTCCTTTAATTATAAAGCTATTTTTTATATCAAAGTTCTAAATAAAGAATGAATTTTTTTTTGAAGTAAAATAAAGAGGGAAATGAGTTTAATAGCTATACACTGATAGTGTGAATTTTGACTCTTATCCTGACTAACTTAAAAGTCATTGAGACCATGATTGGTGATCGGTTGACAATATAAATATCAATTAAACTTGAAGAAAATTAATTACCCTTTAATAAAATATATAGTTAATTTTTTTTTTATATTAGAGGTCTAAATAAAGAACGAAATTATAATTGACCTTATAGAAAATTAACATCACATATCATAATCAAACAAATACATACATATCTACATGAGTTTGATTATTATACATGTGTCATTTATGTTGCCAAACTATTACCTTAAAAATTACCTCTCAATTTCCGAAATCACAAATCTTGAGGGATAATGATCTCCTGTCTCATTTTGGTATATCATGTCATGTCCCCACCAATAATATTTTGATATGTATTCTACTTTTTCAATATTAAATAAAATTTTAACTTACATGAAAAATATTATTAGCTGGGACATGATGTTGTACACCAAAATGAGACACAAGATCCTTATCCCTTATATATCTTCACCACTCACCTCTCAATGAGTTTGTTCTAACTCTCATAACCAATGAAAAAAAAAACTATTGGCTTGGACATGAATGTTGAATAATGCCACGTATTGCTAGATTAAACAAGGTTGGTACTCGATCCTGTGCCAACTTCCAAACAAAAGCCTCCACTTTCATTGGAACACTCCCCATCCATGCTCTTGACACTACAACAGAAAATGCTTTAGTTAGCATTTCCAGGTGCCTTTTAATAGCGTTTTTAAGTGCTATCTATGCCACCGTTATTAAAAGTAGTTAGTAAAGATAGCATTTAAGAAGCGCTATTAAAAGATGACCTTAGATAGCATTTCCGCGTATTAACAAACGCTATCTTTAGTGTGTTTTCTGGCATCATTGGAAGGTCATCTGTGACTTTAGATAGCGTTTGTTTATGTAAACGCTATATATAGGCATGCCTTTAAATAGCGTTTGTTTATGTAAACGCTATCTAAAACATGCCTTTAGATAGCATTTGTTTTGGTAAACGCTATCTATAGGCATGCCTTTAGATAGCGTTTGTTTTTGTAAATGCTATCTAAAAGCATGCCTTTAGATAGCGTTTACATAAACAAACATTATCTAAAGGCATGCCTATAGATAGCGTTTACATTAGAAACGCTATTTATTCCCTTATTTTATTTTTTTTTAGTTTACCTGCTTCTTAACTTTACCTCCATCCTGCATGTTCATAAAAAACAGAAGGTTTACACAAATAACTCAAACACAATCCAAATTATAGGTAGCAAACAAAACCCAGACACCTAAGTTACTTGTACCAAACCATGCATAACACAATACAAAGTTTAGACCATATATAACAAGTGTAATCAAATAAACTTTTCAACAATATAGCGAGACCAATCTCCCTTGACTTCAGATAGTTGAGCAGTGGAGTATGTGACGTATTTGAAGTCGGGGAAGTATCTGCAACATAAAAATTAAATAAACTAAGTTACAATTGCTAAAACATTTGAACAGTAATATTTAACAGCTAAGTTAAAAACAATCACTGAAAATACATAACTACATTGGTATTTTAACTTGGTTCTTTCAGATAATTTCCTTCATGAAACACCTGAAATAATACCCACAATCTGTATTTTTGGGTTGTCTTGGGCACTATAAAAAATAAAATAGTAAATCAATATAGTTTGTTTTTAACTAATTAATTGCCCATTAAGTTTTTGCAAATATACCTCTATCCGAATCCGTTTAATGTTGGTTGCTTTTAAACGAGGCACCTTAGCTCCGCAACATGTCTTTCAAGAAGGTGTGAGTAAGTCCGTAAAGCTCTTATCAGTCCATCCATTACCCGATTTCAAGTTATACAACTTTAACATCGCCGACAATCTTGTAAATTTAGTACAACCATCATACAACGATTGCTCTGCATCACTTACCAACCTCTCAAACATTCCAGGACAATCCCGAAGGTCCTCTTCAACAGCATTTGCAAGGTCTTCAAAACCATCGCCCTCATAAGTATTTGTGTCGGTATCGTTTGATGAATATCTCACACGATTCCTCATTTCACTAGACTCATCTCTTGTATCACCATGTTTTGTCCAACATGTATAACTTTGATCAATTCCATTACACACTAAATGTTCTTCCAACTCGGTTGCACTAATTCGCCTTGCATAACAACAATCTAAACAAGGACATATGATTGTACTAGGGTTTTCCGCATGCCGAACTGCAAACCTAATGAACTCTTTCACCCCATCCTCATACTCCTTCGTTAAACGATTGGCATACATCCATTTCTGATCCATGCTTTCCCGATCTAGAAAAATTTCCATAATTGTAATGTGGAATTTTTAATTCAATTTCATTTCAATTAATAATAGAGTGAGATCAGAATGGAAATGAAATGGAAATAATTTTAGTATATAAATACATTTAATATACTTGCACTTAAATATCAATCTCGAACAATCGATGACTTCAAGAACTCCCTCAACAGAAATGCTAATGAACCTTAAATTTATGACTATTGTGAAAATATAACCAAGGCTATCATGGCATCAACCTACCCTTATGGAACACTTATCAATGGAACATCTTTATTCTTGAATATATACATAAAGATTATATTTTTCAGCAAACCATGTAAGCAAATGTCCTGAAGCAAGATAATAGATGTTCAATGAGAAATTAACCATAATTATTATGGAAACTACATATATGAAAATTTATCATGTAGTTATTGAGTCGACAAAAAACAAAGAAAGAAACAATATAAGGAAAGCTACCCTCATAGCATCAGCAAAGAGAGCATTCGAAATATTTGGGGGAGGGTCCTGAACACTAGTGTTGGGATTAGGCCGGGCCGTCCCACTGGGGCTTACAGTCTGGCCTACGTAAGGTCAGACCTGATCTGTTTAAAAAAAGATCATATTTAAGTTTTTTAAAAATCCATTTTAATTAAAAAGGACAGACCCACACCTATTGAAAAATCTTTCTAACCTGTTAGGCCAACCTATATATTTATATATATGATGAGGGATCAACTTACACCTAAAAAAACTTACAACTATTACACTCAATCTCAGCCATTGAAATACTTTAAATCTGATGGTTCTCATATGTTCATTTAATCGCTCAGATGACCTTTCTTAATTAAAGCTTTTCTTTTCTGCTCCATCAAATTCCCTTCTCACCTAATCTACGTCACTCGCAGTGAACTCTGCTTAACCTCTTCTGACCATTTTTCTTTCATTAAAACTCGTTAATGGTGAACTCTTCCTCGGACATTTTTTCATATTATATTAAGAATATATATATATATATATATATATATATATATATATATATATATATATATATTAAGAATATTAATATTAAAATAAAATGATTTTTACAATTTGACTATTGTTTTTTTGTCCGGAGGGTCTTTGACACAATTTGACTATTTGTAAAACACTAGTGCAGAAAAGGGATTCCACGTCGGTTATTTTTGGCTTTCCACATCGGTTTTGAAACTGATGTGGAAACGACCGATGTGGTTTATTGCCACTTTACACATCGGTTATAAAACCGATGTGTAAAGTATATTTTAAACATCGGTTTTATATTAACCGATGTGGAAAATTAAATTAGCAATTAATAAGCAGTTATAAATTTAACTTTCTACATCGGTTTTTCTTTAAACCGATGTGTAAATTTGACTTTCTACATCGGTTTTTTAAAGAACCGATGTGTAAAGTTAAATTTACACATCGGTTTTATGGAAAACCGATGTAGAAAGTTAAATATACACATCGGTTATTGAGAACCGATGTGTAAAATCTCATTTTTTTTTTTAATCTGTTATTTACATTTCAATCATTCCTTTCCCCTGTTTCACTAAAAAATATTGGTTAAAAATGTATCAAATGCTTCAAGCTCCATGTGCAGTAAACAATTACAAGTCTGTACAAAATTTTCCAAATTACAAGTCTATACAAATTTTTTTCAAACCCCCCTTCTACACTCATCATCTGGGCATTAACAAAACCGCTGATTAGCTCTTACAACAAAAAGCATTTCAGTTGGTAGAACTAAATGATTGCACAAAAGAAGAGGTATAAATGAAAGGAATGACCAAGAGTGACTCAGCTCCTCCATACTCGGAATTGAAGTGCTAAAAATCTGTTCAATTTAATGTATAATCTCAAAATTTCCAGCCAAAGAAAGAAGCATGAGAACTACCTTAGTGAATCAAACATTATTAAGAATCATTTTATGCCAATGACAGAGACACAAAGGTTGCAGATCAATAAACAAACCAGCAGACCACTCGATCAAACAAGAAACAACAACAGTAACACCAAACCAGTTTTGACACAATCATTCAAAAGCAAAACATACTTCATTCAATATGATAAGTTTTTAAACTATAGCTAATACATATCATCAGTCAAAGGTACACTATAGCTAGTATATGATAAGTTTTTAAACTAACTACATATATACAAACTATGGGTGGTACACTTCAAGAAAGAAAGTTGCCCAACGCCTCTTTATGATGTTGATGTCGAAATGAGACAATGGAGTTGGATTGTTGAATATCTGCAAGTTTAATTGGACAAAAGATTATATCTTTTAAGTAATAAACTAACATAAAACATATAACGAATCTATACTATTACTTCTAATTGTGTCAATTAACATTTACCTCACTCCATCTTTCAAGTGATCCCTGACGAGATAATTTCCAACATCCACCGCATCACATAGTAGCCACATTCCCATGACCCACGTTGTATACGTGACTACGTACAAATGAAACCCAATTAGAATATGAGGAATTAAATAAAATAGAAATCAATTATTGTACCCACTGCATTTGATGCATTTGAACTAATAAATATCTTACGCTGGGAATAATCCATCCGATAGCCCGAGTACGCCTTTCACCACGCCGCATGTGGGATGCATTAATAGACCTATCATGACAAAAACATTAATTAAAGTATATATAATAGATTTCAGATAATTAAAACAACTGCATTACTGATTATAAAGTATTTTAACGCTTACGTTTCGATGATCGTCTTCGATTCATTCGCCGCTTATTTCCCAATGAGCGTAAGAAGACCACGACGTTCATTCTTGGGTACAAGAGCAACAGATTGCCAATGCCGGCTGTAAATTTGTGGAACAGCTTAGTGACTAAGTCATATATAGTTATACTTAAATAACCGGTACTTACTTATTGAGATAAGGCGCAAGATAGAATTGATGATCGTCTCGGGCAAGTATATCACGTATGGTAGTGACCGGGTCTTCCGATGCTACGAGAACATCACCCCGAATGAACATGGGGTCAATGAACCCATAAAGGGCGAGGTTACCCTGATCGACTAACATACGATGCGGATACCTAATATATTGGAAAAACATGTTAATTATCATTGTATTTAAAAATTAATTACGTACTTAACTTATAAATAAAATGTACTTACGTGCACCAAAACGATATGTGTGCAGAACTGGCCAATTCTTTATTGAGTGCCATCTCCATAAGTTCTTTCTTTGGTATATACAGATTCACCAGGGTCGGCATCATGTTCCAAATAAGTTACCAAGGCTGCATCATCCTCCATGGTGACAACCTCGTATAACAAGATCTTTGAAAACATCACCATGGCCAGGTGCCCCTTTGTCGATCCCCTAAACAACATAGATATATATTAGTAATCACGGATAATTAAGTTATTTAATTCGTTATTAACTAAATGGTCAAATGAATACCTTGACAGAGCGGACATCTCTCGGTCTTCCTAGATCCGACCTTTTAGGCACTATATCATTTCCAACATCCTATAACAAATACAAATAAAGCATTATCTTTAAACAATAATAAATATATTTCAACTATGAATATAGAAAAACACAACTAACCGAATACCTCGGATGCAACAAGAAAGTCGACCAGTCTTCTTGGCCGGAGGATGAAGTTACCGGGGGCCGACCCACCGCTTGAACCTCCTCGGTGGGCACAGGGACTCGAGCATCAAGCATCTCGAATAATCTCAACAGACACCCTCATATGATCATCCTGGAATAACCGATGGTGTATGGTATTACCTAACTTATTATATGCCCTACCCAATGCCACTAAGGGCGATGATGATGATGATCATCAACATACAACTCACACCTATCGGGGTCGCCATCATCATCATCATCATCATCATCATCATCATCAGCAGCAAAGAAGAAGAAGATCACCATCATCATCATTTTCGGGATGATGAGGAGGATCACATGAGCCCTTAGTGCTCACATGGACAGAGGGTTGGACAGGGGTTGGACACCGCTGTCATCTCGGCCGGGACAAAGAAGTAAATATTGCCATCTCGGGGCAAACGCTCGGCCATCTCCTGTCGAAGCTCACCTGCAATCTCCTATTTTAGTTGTGCTCTATCTCGCAACCGAATCCTCGTGGCATTGGTGTGAAGATGAACCATGGTATTGGCGAATGCCGACTCCCCATCCAACACCAATGACACGGCCGGGTGGTCCGGTTTCCGATGGTAGTAGATAAGATATCATTGCGTCCTCTCTAGGAACAAAGGTTCCTTGGGTTAGCTGATCATCCAAGGCATCCTATCACATAAAAATATCAGGTCACATTACAATTCGGTAACAATCTTAAAATGACAATTACAACAAACTATACTTACAATCCTCTCAACTTACTTGGCGGGCCTCCTCGAATGTATATTGTCCCCTTTTTTCTTTGTCGGCCCCTCTTCCATGAACGATGGCGTGGGGGTGGAGGTGGATCAACAACCTCTGGAAGATTTTCAGCATTAGGATCCGCCTGAGATGCTTGCTCACCGACGTGCTTTCTTTTCCTCTTCAACCATTTTCTTAACAAGCTTTTTATATCCCCCACGAGACATGACATGGGGGTAGACATTCTTGCTTTGGTTTTCCTGCCCCTTTTTCCTCTTCTCTCCTGTTATAAATAAAAGACAATTAAATTACATAAGTAAATGAAATTAATGCAATTACATAAATTTAGAGACAAATCAAATAAGTTAACCTAAAAGTCGGATCACGTCGGCTCGAACAAAGCGATCCCACGTCGCCTTGTCAAGAAACGGATACACCTCAAGTGGGTTCTTTTTACTTTTTGGACCGAATATATAGTATCCGCCCAGTGTCGACCTTAAAACCCCTCCAACGCTCTCCAAAGATACTTCAAAGAAACGCTTCTTCATAGCATATGTATCCGGTATGTCAAATGTCAACTACATTAAGACCAAAAGAATCAACGAATTCTTGTATGATATTATTAAGATAAAAATAAAGTAGATACTGACAAACACAGGACGTAGAAGTATAGATACCAGAATACTCTCCCATATCTCGCTCCTTCACGTCCGTCGTGCACATCTCTCCACCTATCAATGAGTATACTAGGCCTGTTCCTAGCAAGGGTCGCCACAAAACTGGTAAACCGATCTTCCATTGGCCCAATAGGTTTGAGGTTATCATCAAAATCTACTCTTATCCTCTCGATTTGACCCACGGTTGGCAGTCAAATGCCTCATCCGTGTGGCACGTCTACCCTTTCTACCGGTAGAGTCGGTCTCGACCCGCCGCATGAAGGAGGTGTATCCTCATGATCAGCCATGTATACCTGTTTAAACACAAAAAAAAAAAAAACTTGTTAGTATGTCGGGATAAATATCAAACATAACTTATAAATATCGATCAACGTACATAAACATAACTTATAAATATCAACGTAAACATATAATATGCCAAACTTGATGGTAATATCAAACTAAACTTACTTTATGGTCAATTAGTAAAGTTCTCCCATAACCCTTCTCGGTGATCATTACGAGTAGCATGTACATCATCCACTTCATTTTCCTCATTGAAATTAGGCACTCGTGTTGAGAAAGAAGAAGTATCATAAATATCAAGAGTTGAATCGTGATTTCCCTCACTACCGTTATACATGTTTTTTCCCTGGAGAACCACTGACCACCTTTTGTTAGAAGGATCACGGATATAAAACACTTGTTTTGCTTGGGATGCCATGATGAAAGGTTCTTCTTTATTACCTACCTTACTAAGGTCCACCAATTTGAATCCTAAATCATCGGTTTGCACACCATTGTTACTGTCGACCCACTGACATTTAAAAACAGGTACTCTAAACTTCGTGTAATCAACCTCCCATATCTCTTTAATGATTCCAAAGTATGAAACTGATGCCATAACAGGGTTTTTATCTTTCGAACTAGAGAAATGCATGGACTCAGCGACGACCATAACCCCACTGTTTTGCATAGTACTTTTGTCATCCTGGGACTTTGTATAGAAGGAAAACTTATTGATATCGTACCCACTCCAGCATATGACATCAAAGTTAGGCCCCTGTGCTAGCCATTTTAATGTAGCAGAAGCAGTACCATCCTTTGCAATTTTTTCTTTAAACCAGTTCAAGAAAGTCTTGTTATGCTTGTTCAAACACCATTTTTCATTCATTCTAGGGTAAGTTTCATTGATGATGCTTTTATGCTCACATAAGTATGGTTCAACCTCATCGTGTTATTCAATATATACAAATGTGCTTGAAGCACTTCCTCCCGATCCATGCTCTTAACAAGTGATACCTCGTGTACCCTTACCATCATATCTTCCTTCGTGACTGAGACTTCGGAAGCCCTACAGGTTCCGCTTCGACATGTAGTCTGTACAAAACTCAATAGATTGTTCTGCAACATACCTTTAAACAATAGATGCTTCGGGAAGGTTTGGATTTTTCATATATCCTTTCTGGATCTTCATGTATCGCTCAACCGGGTACATCCACCTTAAATAAACGGGACCGCACAATCTAATCTCCCTCACTAGATGAACAATCAAATGAACCATGATGTCAAAAAATGAAGGTGGAAAATACATCTCCAATTGGCACAATACAATGGCTGCCTCATTTTCCAACTCATCCAAATTTTTAGTGTCAATGACCTTGCTACATATAGCATTGAAGAATAAGCATAACCTAGTAATGGCATGTCTGACTTTTTTAGGCAATATGTCACGAATGGCCACCGGTAGTAGTTGTTGCATCAAGACATGACAATCATGAGACTTTAAGCCAACTAATTTGAGATCTTTCATTGAGACAAGTCTTCTGATATTTGAAGAGTAACCCCGTGGCACTTTGACTCCCGTAGACATTCACGTAAACTTCTTTTCTCTTTTTTTGATAAAGTATGACATCTTTGGGGGCAAATAAGTCTTCTTATCCCCCACTTTAAGTGGAGCTAACTGCTCTCGTATACCCATCGCAACTAGATCCAGACGAGCATTCACACCATCCTTTGTCTTGCCTTGAATGTTGAGAAGCATTCCGATTAAACTGTCACACACATTTTTCTCTACATGCATCACATCAATACAATGTCTTACATCAAGCTTGCACCAAAAGATGGAAGATCAAAGAAGATCGACCTCTTCTTCCATATTTTCTTCTCTCGTAGCCTTCTTCCTGGGTCTTCCCATAGATAACATTAGTGTTGTTCACCCTTTCATAAACTTGCTCTCCAGTCAAGGCCACCGGAGCAATTTCATTCTCCTAAGTCCATTGAAAGCTTTCCTCAATCTACGATAAGGATGATTACGTCGGAGAAATCTCCGATGCCCAAGGTAGACTGTCTTCCTTCCATGTTGCAGTTGATGGTAACATGTGCCTTCTTCACATATTGGACATGCTTTATGCCCCTTAACACTATACCCACACAGTTCCCGTATGCTTGGAAAGTCATTGATGGTGCAAAATAACATGGCACGCAATCGAATGTCTCACGGCAATACCCGCCGATCACATCAACGCCTTCATCCCACATCATTCTCAAGTCTTCAATCAAGGGACTCGGATAAACATCAATATCATTTCTTGGCTGTTTAGGACCGAAATCATCATACTTAACATAATGTATTTGCGCTTCATGCACAACCAAGGAGACAGGTTGTAAATTACAAGGAGAACAGGCCATGAACTATGAATACTACTTAAGTTTCCATATGGATTCATTCCATCGGTAGCAAGTCCAAGTCTGAGGTTTCTGGGCTCATTGCCGAAATCCGGAAACAAACTATCAATTCTCTTCCATTGCAAAGAATCGGCCGAATGGCGAAGCTGTCCATCACACTTCCTCTCATCTGCATGCCATCTAATGTTCTTTGCGTCATTTACATTAGCAAACAATCGCTTGAACCGCGGAATCACGGGAAGATACCATAACACCTTCGCAGGAGGACCTTTGGTGACCACATCACAACTAGAATCACCATCCTTCACTTTGTAGCGTGATACCCCACACCTGGGGCACTCGTGCATCTCTTCAAACTCTTTCCTGTACAATATGAAATCATTGGGGCAAGCGTGTATTTTCTTATACTCCATACCCATCGGACACAATATCTTCTTCGCCTCATAGTTTCGAGATGGCAATGTGTTGCCTTCTGGAAGCATTTCTTTCAACAACTCAAGCATTTCGGTAAAGCTTTTATCGCTCCACCCATTTCTCGCCTTCACATTGAACAATCTTAACACCGCCGACAACCGTGGTGAAATTAGTGCACCCTGATACAAAGCCACTTGCGCATCACCGCACAAAGTATCATACACATGTGCGCGCCCGAAAAGACTCTTGCCCAACATCACGGATCATGTCCTCTAGTCCATCGTCCATTTCCACGTCATCAACTTCCTCTCTATCCGACACCCTCGGCCTGTCTAACGATTCACCATGGCATATCCATGTTGTATAACTCTTGCAAATCCCCTCACAAATAAGATGATCACGTATCTCCTCGCCTTCTAGTCGTCTCTCAATTCAAACAGCTTAACACAAGGACAATAAAACCTTCCGTTACCACTATCGGGAGCATTTGTTTTTGCAAACTGTAGAAAATCTTCCACTCCATTCTCATACTCATCACTTGTCCGTCTAGCATTCATCCAACCGCGATCCATGACTAAACCAATACCTTCGTACTTAGTCCAACACATTCATCAACCACTTCTTATGACAGGGTATGGCCCTATCCCATTCGAGAAGAAACTTTTTCAACATTCGGTTAACAGCTAGTCCTTAACTCTTATGCTCATACTCGACAAAATTTCGGCAAAGCATTTCCCGCGGTCTCCGACGCTACACTACTTGAACGCGATGACATCCACCACGATAAAGTATGCACCCGGGAGAACGAAAGGAAATGTATCAATCCGAACTTTCATCAAGTATATAACATTAGAATCAATGAATAACTATTATAAATGAATTAAGAAAAAGTTTTTTCCCAAACTGTCCAACTTTGGACAATTCAAGATCCAACACAATGAGCGGTACATTAAGCACGTACACGTACACGTACGCTCATTAGTATTGCATCTCAAACGGGAAACTAAGGCTTTACTAATTATTGAGGGCATATTATCGAATCAAATAAATTTTCAAGAAAATACATTAAAACTCCAATGAAAGCTTTTCAGCCAAAACGTACCTTCTGAGAGACAGACACGCCTAGTTGTTATTATGCAAAGACAACAGAGAAGTGAACAAAGCAGAGGGCAGTAGCACTATGCAATGAAGTGTAGATCACCCTGCAGCAAAATGAACATCTAAGAATTCTAATGAAAACCATAAAATTGACAGACACTATAAGGTCTTTGTAAAGTCACTTACCAAAACACAGAGAGGAAAAGGGTAAAAACAAGATCTAAGGTTAGTTCATTGCTTTTTTATATTGGGAATTCTATTCTGTCTAAAGGTGTGAGTGTACTACTACTCGTTTGATTCTCTTGTTTCTTGTTTCAATTTCAGAAAGATTATGCAATTAGTCATGTTGCATTCAGTCCTCTTGGACATGAGGTTGTCATCAGCTATGAGAAAGAAAACATTTATGTGATGAACGTAACAGGAAAGACCAACAAAACATCCTTTAAAGTTTTAAAAAGAAATCAGACTGCTTTTGTGGACAATCCTCATAGCCTTTACTTAAATTGATCTATCACAAAACATGACAAAGATTAACCTCATGAAAACGATAAATCCAACCCCGGGCCTGATATCATTAATCGACACTCCATATGAATCAAAGGATATATCAACAAGAAACAACATTCATAGTATCCCTTATCCTTCTATAGCTTTATCAATGGTGCCACCAGATAGTAAATTATAATTATATTATAATAGTAAAACAAAGTAGAGTTATACCATGCTGTACATAAGTACCAAAATATGTCTAAATGTTAAAGAAACTGTAACAAGCTGCTCCATGTACAAAGAGAAAACTTAACAAATAAAAACAAACAAACAAACAAAAATATATTTTGAAGCAAAATTTGAAAACAAGTGAAAAGAGAATAAGAGGTTCTTAGAGGGTTTGGAGAGATTCTTGAACTCATGTCTAATCACAAAGTTCCTAAAGAGGATCACCAAAACTATGGCTTACAAAGTTTACACTAAAAATAGTAAGAACTCAGAACTCATGGTTAAACTCAAAATATAAAATAGTCAAAATTCCAGGAACCCCGTGCCAAAAGAAAAGGGTGTTGCAAAAAGTCTACTTTGCAGGCACCAAGAATCCAATCAGATCTCTGTAGCTTTTCATCAACATGGAATACATATTGAAATAGGAAAGGAAAAGCAATATTTCTTAGTAAAAAAAGGTATAAAATCATAAATTTAAAATAAAGGTGATGTGTGTGGAAGCAACTAGAAGATGTCCAACAGTTCTAAGGAAAATGGGCATTAATAGAAGGCACTACAAAGCATCAAACAGAAGTTTTGGGCTATGATATGTATTCCATGTACTGAAGATGTAGCTAACCAAGACCAACCAAAAACTCAAGACCAACCAATGTAGCTAAATGCATCAGTTAAGCTCATCAATTCTAAATTAGAAGGCAAATGCAAAAGTCCATTGTTCGTCAAACTTAACATTCACGGGCAAAATGCAGAAAAAAAAAAAAAAAGGAGCATGGAGCATGGAGCATGGGATTACGGTCTAAAAGTTAAAGCATACCCAAAAAAAAAAGGAATGGGTCACAGAGAACCAAAACCTTAAACTCAATGCTTCTTTTCCTCAGCACTTACAACCAAAACCCTAAACAACCAACAAAAAAATAGGTCACAGAGAAGAATAAAGAAAGAAAAAAAAGATAAGAGAAGGGGTTTTTTACCAAAACAGAGAGAAGGCAGAGGTTTTTGTTCACTCACGAGGGCGCCGGAGGAGAGGACGGTGGTGGCTTCCTTGGTGGTTCTTGTGAAGAGGAGAGGGCTGAGTTTTAGAGAAAATGACAAACAATAAGAGAAGAATGAGAAGGGAAGTTTGGAAAGGAAGAGAGACAGGAGCTTACCTTTGTTCGATGTTGAGAGGGTCAGCTGTGGAGAGCTGTGGAGAGACAATGCAGAGCGACGGAGAGCGGTGGAGAGCAGTGGAGAGCGGTGGAGAGCGGTCAACAAAAGGGAAAGGGAGAGTTGGAGACTGATAGCAGCTATTTGATGCTTAGGGCAAGGGAAAAGAAGAATGAGACTTGGGAGGGAGAGAGCTCAGATGAATTCTCAGTGCCAAATGAAAAGGGAGGAAGTAATAATACACATCGGTTAATATAGAACCGATGTGGTAAACTTTCACACATCGGTTAATAACAAAACCGATGTTTAAAAATAAAATTTTAATTTCTAATTATTTTTTTTTTAGTTTTATACATCGGTTATTAGAAACCGATGTGGTTAATGACTGTTTTACACATCGGTTCTATTAAAACCGATGTTAAATGTTAAAAATTTCTGACTTTAAGTTTTTTTTATTTTAATTTTAAACATCGGTTAGGAATAATCGATGTGGAAAGGTTTTACACATCGGTTATTCTTCAACCGATGTGTAATACTTTGATTTTAATTTCAAAAATGCCACCGCCTCCTTTTACACATCGGTTTAATAGGAACCGATGTGTAAACTCCGATGTAGAATCCATTTTCTGCACTAGTGAAAGCCTATTTAAAGCTAGAGGCCTATTAGCCTATTTAATGACCTATTAGCCTATTTAGAGATAGGCCAACGGGCCTATTTGAGGTATTTGATACGAAACAGGCTTTTAAAAACACTAACAGGCCAGACCAGACTTTTAAAAAGGCCAGACCAAACTCAAAATAAAACCTTTAACAAATAATAGGTCAAGCTTAAGCTTTTAAACTTTTAAACAAATCTATTTAAACAAAGCATGGCATGACCTGACCTATTCTCACCCTTACACTATCATCTTCTCCTCCTTGCCATTACAAAGCATGTGCGCAATGAAAGTTGTAACCTTAAAATTAGTTTCTTGGCATATAAATCAGAATCAAGTTTGACATTTCATGAAAAGACAGTATTTATTTCCAGTGTTTTATCTCTCATACACGATAATTAGTAATAACTAATACTTGGAGGAAAAAATTTAGACGTATACAACAAACAACATTAGTAGACAAAGTTGAAGCACATTTGTGACAGGAAGAGTGCAGTAGTACCTTATTTTTATTTTCATTTATTGATACAAGCATCCAGTCATAACCTTCTTAAATGACTGGGTTCTCAGCTCAACGCTTAAACCATAGTTATGAATTATGAATTCTTAGCCTGATTACATAACATTACATAAAAATAAAAAATTAAAATGTAGAATCTGAAAATTTAAAAATAAAAAATGGAATAGATGTAACACCCCGATTTTTTCTGCTTTCTAAAATCGATATAAATATAAATCAATATATTTTTATCTGAAACTTAGAAAATGATTTTGGGAAAACCAAAGTCATATTCATATTACACTTATTTTTATAAGTATATGGTTAAATTTTTTGTTGAAAATTCAGACGGAACCCGGTCTGCATTTCCGCTAATAGTAAGATTTTACTGATCAGAAAACCTAATTTTGACCCAAGAACGAAATGAATAGATTTTATATCTTATTTCCAACGATATCGGTTATTTTGAAAATTTTCAAAATAAATAGGTTAGTATACGTGATTCGGGCGTAAAACCCTAAATCGGGTAATCGACGGAGTCGAGAACGGACATGCAGAGAAAAAACCCGACATCGAATGTTGAGATATCTTGCCACCTAGGGTGGTGAGTCATATGGATGACTCACCAATGTCATGATTACAACTAGCAAATATCTAGATATTTCTTCAAAATAGTGTAAAGATCATTTTACCCTTGGACTATTTTACCCTTGAACTTTCATTGAAATGATAAGTTTGTCCCAACAATTTGTGGACACAAATCAGCCACACCTCGGTCCAATCCTTCCCACATGTTTGTCATGATGGTTTTTTTGGAAAATTACCATTTTGTCCTTAAGTTGTCTTTATATCACAAAATTGACATTGTGTAAGATTACAACTTTGTCCCTAAAAATTTATGCTTTGGACCCTTTTATTCCTTGATTCCCACGGCCCAAACCCTCCAAGTGAGCCCATTCCATTGTTATATAAGGCATCTTCATCTTCTCCATGAAGCTTTCTCCATTTTTCTCAAAACTCTATGTTTTCCATAGCCATTTTTGTGAAGCAACCACTTGATTTCTTGCTCATTTTCAACTTCTAAGAGGTATACCATACTCTCCTCACTCAATCATCATCATGTTCTTCATTTATTTTTGTGATTTGAAGTCTTGATCATCATTTGAAATTCCTGGATCTAGAACTTTGAAAATTCATAGAAAATCATAGAAAAATCATATGAGTATGAAGCCAATTTCTATGCTAGCTCTTCTTAATCGTGAAAGGATTGAAAAGGTGCCAGAGATGGTTTGCTTGAGACAATTAACATGATATTGTATTCAGCACTGTTTTTTTATTCATTTATATAATTTTCACTTGCATGATATCATTTGTAGGTACTTAATCTACTTGCTCATAGGCTCACATATATTGAAAAGTTGATGAACCCTAAACATATAACCACATGGTTTCTGCCGACATATTTTTCGGTGTGTATATTTTTTTATGTATTTAATGTTTTCAAAATTTTGGGTATTAATATTTAGAATGATTGCAATTTTTTCGTGCCTTTGTCCCATCACAGCAATATGTAATTGATTTGGGTGAGAGTGCTGAAAGCTTGAGGTGCTCCTTTCAGCATGAATTTATGGGAAAAGTTGAATACGTTCGAAAGGTGTTTCTTACTATCCTATGTCTTCTTTGTTTTTGATCAAGTCTATAGAAATTTGTTGTCCAAAGTTTATTAAATTATGCACTGGTTTTCAGATTTTCATTCCTATTAATGATGAAGGAGTACACTGGTACCTAATGATAGCTGACCTTCATCATCAAAAGTTACTGATGCTGGATTCATTACCTTGCCCTCAAAGACAAGATTTTAGAATGCTAAAAGTGCAGAGACTGGTACTTCTAATATTTACTCTTATTTATTTTATTTATTGACCTATGGCAATAACTAATAACTGTCTATTTGTATAGGGAATAGTTCTCCATGAGATGCTGATGCATGAGAGTTTTTATGCAATGCCAAGAAAAAACAAGCGCGCTATATCAACTTTCTCATTGGAGATACCAAGAGGGATTGGTCGTCATCTGATTGGATCGTAAGACCTTGTCATTTGTCTATTTTTTACACTGTTAAACAATGTCATTATTCTAAATAAATTGTACTTACATTGTTTTATTCTCATTGCTTTTCAGCGGCGATTGCGGTGTATGGGTCGCTGAATGGATGAAACGTGGCTCATGGAATGATGCCTACGATCAGATAACGGTAAACAACTTAACATAATTATTATGATAAAAATTATGTTTGTTCTAACACACACACACACACACATATTTCTTCTTTGTGAAAATAACTAATATTATTCATTCTCCTTTTTATAGGTTCGTCCTGCAACAAGGATGCATATAGCGCTGGACTTGGTGACCCACCCTTACAATGAGTTGAAAGACCCAAGTGGTGGTAAAGGCTTATGAATAAATGGATGATCTGGAGAAAAAGAAGAAGAGGTAGGTCAAGTTTTAAATTGGTGTTAATTAGTTATTTTGGAGTATCATTTAGAAGAGCCAAGACTTTGAATTTTTTATGGTTCTTCCTTTATTATTGTCTTAAATCGTCACTGGATTGTTTAATTTATCTTAGTAGTATGATAGTTGCATTGCTTTTAATAGGATGGTTATGAGTTTGTTTTTATATTTCAGTTGAATTCTCTTTACATTTTAATGGTATGCGTAAGATATAGCACGTTCAACTATATGGTAGAGACATTTTGGAGTTCTGGGCTTACTGTTAGAACCAAAGTGGTTTTGGATTAAAATAATCTCTTAAGTTTTGATGTTAACAAAAAGGATAAATTTGTATGGCAAAGTATGCAGGGATTACTTGATGCGAGTCAGAGGAACTAAAATTTAAAGTATGGAATCTACAGATTCTAGTTCAAACCTCTAGACCAGTCTACAACTCTTGGTAAAATTCTGAGTCTTTAGCTTTATGGTAGACGAGATCGTTAAAATAAGAATAGACGGGTCTTAGAGTTAACTAAGGAAGAAGAGTTACTAAGTCTAAAGTAACCTAGTAGACAAGCTCCATATGCCACGTCATTGGACGGAGCTTCTCATTTAGTACTTAGCAATTCCAAAGACTTGTGTGGACGAGCGACTCTACCATATTAGTAGACGAGCGCTTCACAATTCAAAGGGACGAGCGCTTCTATCACATTAGTAGACGAGCGCTTCTATCACTTTAGTCGACGAGCGCTTCGCCACATCAAAGATACGAGCTCTTAAGTATAGCACGTCCATCTCTCTGGACTAGGCGGAAAGTATGTAGACGCATTATCAGTAGACGAGACCGTCTCACTGATAAGTAAATCTTCTCTTCCAAAGACCTGCGCGTCCACTAGTTTTAAGACGTGAACCAGTCTAAGCTTAAATGTATTTATTTCAAATGATTGCTTATTTAATTCAAAGAATATATGTCTTTTACCTTGATGCTTCTTTTGTATAAAATCTTTATCTCTTGGATAAAAGAACTCCGTACCATCGAAACCATAAATCTTTGTACTCACAAAATACATTGTTGTAAAGATTCAGTCAAGTACAAAGATGGTAAGTCATAAAGCAACCTTTGGTACAATAGAGAAGTGACAGTTCTACTTTGAGCATTCCTCTCATTAAACAAAAACACTTCTCAGTGAAGCATATCAAGTTATCAGCCTCAACAGATCCAAACATTTAATGCTAAGTCTAAACGGATAAAATTTGAAGACCGTTGAAGAAGATCAAGACAGAGAAGCACTCAAATTATATATATACTTGAAGAACTTCAAGGATAAAATGGAGATAGATTCAATATATAGATATATGCAGTAACACAAGCTCGATATCATAGTGCAAAATCTCTGTTGAAATTGTAACACAAGTTTACATGTAAATCTTGTTGATCTTAAACTTTCAAATCCTCACACATAGTGAGTTCTTAGATCAAAGTTTTAAATCTCTTTGTTTGAGTAAGAGCCTGAAGAGGCATGGTAGAGAAAGAATACTTGTAGCCTGAAGAGGTGTTGAATACTTGTAAAGCTATTGGATTATATATAGTGGAGAAAAACCTTCATGTAGAAGGGACTGGACGTAGCTCTTAGTTGGAAGAGAGTGAACCAGGATAAAACACTTGCGTGAATCTTCTAAACCCTTATCTTTTACAGTTTTTGTTTATACTAACTGTGGGGTTCTGAATGTGAGTTTATTAACTCTTCGAAAACGTTTTCCTGTTTGTGTGTTGTTTTTATTGTTTTGCTTGTAAAAGGTTTGAGAAAAGACTTTTTCAAAAATCTGTTAAGAAACACAATTCAACCCCCTTCTTGTGTTTCCCCGTTTCAACTTCACTTACAGCGTACTCCGGATTTTGGTCGTATTGGTCTACTTGGTCTGCATAGCATAATGGTACAATTTGTGATACCTTCATACAGATTATATTCTTGAATTTTTTTTAGGAATAACACTCGTTTAGTATGCATAATTAACAAACCAATATATTCATACCAACTACCAAGGGAGTTGCTATAATTAATTGACACTTTTAATTCCTTATCTTTAATTTTTATTAGCCACTCATTTTGAAGGTTTACTTGGAGTTGGTAACTTGGGATTGGAAGCAAGTCCTTATGTGGCCATGGATTTTGATAAGGTTACTATCAAACTTTACATTCTGCATAAAATGGAAATGTAGCAATAAAATAAGCCTCTTAATAGTAAAGCACTGCAATCATGGTTGCTGGGATAAATGGTCCAATTATATAGAAAATAGGAACACAACTTCTGCCTTTCTCTCAAATTCTTTTGTTTTTTTGAAACCAAATCAGCCTTGGTGATTCTCCCTTCTTTGTTCGCTGGTTTGCTTCTCCCATCAGACCTGTTCCTTATTTTCAACACCATTGGAGCATATCTACGTGGAAGCAAATAAGAGTCGTTCACTATATAAGGAACGATTCCTTAGAATTTAAAAATAATTTCCCAGCAGCAGCATAGAAGCAACAGAGTTGAGAGGGGAAAAAACAGATGAGAAAAAAAGGGAGAAATGAACCATACTTAGAAATTGAAACACAATAATTGCAAATAAAAAAATAATCAAAACCCAGAAATTGAAACATCTCAACGGCCAAATCCAGAAATTAGAACTAAAATTTGAAAAATAGAATAAAGAACCCTTGACATAACCCAGGCAACAACCACCATCTGTGAAGGAAGTCCAGATTGGTGCCGCCCAGAACAGAGTTCCGCCACGAACCACCCGATTAGCTTTCACAATTAACGTCGCCTCTGTTCTTGCTCGTCAACGCCGCATGAGGTTGTCGCCACGGGAGCTCCTCTGTTTCTGGTTTGGGGTCCATAAATTAGAAACCCATAAAGACGAGGTAGATCATCGGCTGGAGGTCGTGCATGCAAGGGAAAAGAAACCGAGGGAATGGGTGTTCAGGGAAAATGGAATAGGGTGAGGGGGAGAGGGAAACCGATATTGAGAGTGATAGGGAGGAGAAATTGAGATTGAGAGTAAGGGGGAGAGGGAGAAGGAAATGAAACCAGATTTTGCAAAGTCGGACGATAAAAATCATAATACACTTTCAATTTTATATGATTATTATTCTTCTCTTATTTTACAATTTCATATAATCGTTATTTTAAATTAACTGGGATAAAAACAAAAGTTACTTAGGGACTAAATGTAAAATAAAAAGTATAGGAACTACATAATAAATTAGCAATGACTACATTAAATACAATCAAGTCATCTATTAGTCCAAAAAAACAACTGTTCTAACAGCTCCCATTTTACTTTCACCATTTAAGCAGAAGAAAAGTCAAAAGTGCCACCTATAAAATTGATTGGCTGATCATTTGATGTGGGTGATATAGTGAGTGGTGCAATAGGTGGTGTGGTTTAGCCGTCCAACCCTATGATCAATCCAACAACACTCAAATCCGGAGGAAGTATATGAGGATTAGGGTTCTTATTGATGTAAGGCTGCCTTTGAAGAGTGAGAGGAAGGTGAAGTTGGAGGGAGGAGAATGGAACACAGTGCTGTTCAAGTATGAAAGACTGAGGGTGTTTTGCTTCCTATGTGGTCTGTTGGGCCACAGTGACAAATTTTGTGATCAAAGATTCACACCACGTGGGGATGATGGCTCGCGGATGTGGGGAGTTGAGCTCCGGGCCGATTCCAAGCCGCTGAACAGCGGCGGAGGCGGTAGTCGGTGGGCGAGGAAATTTGGAGGAGATACGCCTAGCTCGAACTTCGCAAGTCCTAATCCATCGGGCCATGATTTTAGGAACGTACAAGCTGGAGGTGGGAGCAATAACAGGGATTCTGGAGTTAAAGCAGATATGGGAGGTTTAAATTCAAATTCAATGCTAAGTTTGAATATCCACACTCCATGCAATTCCAACGTGGGCTTTTACGAGGATATGAGTATTAATATTGCAGCTATTATTTCCGTTCCAGCCTCATCAGCAATGATACAATATATATATAAAAGAATTTTTTTGAATATCAAAATGTGGACACCATATGGTGTCCCATTTGATTCTTGATGTATTTTTTATCGAGATGTATGTATACAGAGAGATGATAAAAGATAAGTGAAAGATAAACATATACGATTTCACATACGATATCTATATTTTGACGTTTAAATATCACATGAAAATGACAGACAGATATGAGTTTTTAATAGGAGAAAACTCTATCATTGACAAATTGACCCTGCATGTACCCAATTTTCATCAGCCTACTTCTTTGTAGTCGTAAAAATTAGCCGTTGTAATATTGAAGGCATTTCCAGCTGCCAAGGTAAATTATCTTCAATACCAAAAAAAGAAAAAACTCCATGTTTATGTTTATGTTTATGGGTTGCTTTTAATATGATTAAACTAAATTCATAAATTTATTGTTTTGGTCAATAATTCAATTCTTGGGCATGGTAGGATGCTTTCGAAACTCGTGAAAAAAATATTTTTCCCTCTTTATTATTTTCGACATATTAAATTGGGAAATATATTACGACACACGACCCTAATAAATTGTTAAATATGATTTTGGCAACAGTGAAAGAGCCTGGCATAGCATGGACGCTTTAAAGCACTGCATACTGCACTGATTTGACGCATTATTTACTGAATGGTAAAAACCTTTTTGATTTTTGATTTGTTTTTTTAAAATTAGGATGAAGCGATTGTGTCTTAGACTAAGATAGAGAAAACATCCGGCCTTTAAAAACATTTACAAATAAATTTGCTTTTAAATCCTCTTAAGCGACTAGTGGGGAACAACTCGAATCTGACCTATTAGATATGTCACCATGTCATGCTTTCACTAAACCAACCTCTTAGAATTAACCTTTTTATATTTTAACTGAAAGTGAAAAATATTTAAAAATATTTATTAATTTTATTTTATACTGTCACATAATTTTCAATAATAGAAATAATTAGTAATATTTAATATCATCTTAAATATAGTAAAACACATTTGCGTCCGGGTAACAAGTGACGTATGAGCACTCGTTAAAGAAATCAAAAAGTAAATTTTCAATAGAAAATTAAGTATTGACCTATATGTAGAAAGCATTTGTCTCATAAAAACTCAAATTAGTGAAGGTGATGAAAAGTTTTGAAAGTACGTGGAAAACTCATTTCATCAAACCTTAACAAAATCAGTAGAATTTACTTTGATGACATCATAAATAAATATTATATAGAGAAACTGAAACAAAAATAATTGACAAAAATTTAAACAATCCAAAGAGTGAGCTACACACAAATATTTTTTTTGGGTAGAACCCACTAAAAAAGTTATACAATATTTAATTCAACAAGAACTCCAAACTCAAAACATACAAATAAAAAAAAATACAAAACATAAATATTGCTAAATTAGAAAAGTTCCAAAACAATTTCCTAAATAAAAATTGATATTTTCATAAAAATAAAATATTGCTCAATCAATCAAAAAATACCTGACAGTGGTAGCTCCTCCTGACAATGGTGGTTGCTGTGGTGGTGGCATGAAAAGTCAAAGAGGGAAATCAAAACTCAGCAACTCAACAATGGGAAGGGAAAAACCATTAAACTCAGCAACTTAGCAACTCAACATATATACCTGGTGGAGGCGCGGTGGCTGGACTGAGGCGCGACTGAAGAAGGCAGATAAGAAGGGTGAATGAGGGTTTCTGGCGCGGTGGAGGAGAAAATGGAAGGAGGGTCGCGGTCAGAGGTAGAGGGGGGAAGGAGGTGGTACGGTGGAGGCTTGGAGGCTCACCGGAGACGCGGTGGAGGCTCGCCGGAGACGCGTTGCAGAGGGGAAGAGAGAAGGCAGAGAGAATAGAGAGAGAGAGGGGGAAACAGAAAGAAAGGGGGGAAGGGGATGGCACTGGTGTATAATGTGAATTTAGCGACGACCTTTTTAAATTACCGACGGCCTTATCCATCGGTAAATCTAAAATTCGAATTTCCGACGGAAATGTCCGTCGGTACTATTGTAAATTATTTCCGACGACTATTTCTTCGGTAATTACCGACAACTTACTTGGTCGGTACACTCTGGCACCAAAAAATTAGCATTCCCGCATTGAATACTGACGGATTTATCGACGGAAAAGCCCACGGTACCATTACCAATGGACTTTCCGTCGGTAAATTTAGAATCTTTTAGTATTCATGCTTACCGACGGCTTAGTCTGTCGGAAATCTTCTCACTACCGACGGAATTGATGTCCGTCGATAATTATCTGTCGGTAATCCACCCTTTTCTTGTAGTGTCCCTAATGTATGAATTTTTTCCTTCTATTTGCTGGCCAAATCTCAGAGCAATTGGACAGGAATAAGAAATTACCTCGATACCCCTGAGTACTAGAAATCATACCAGATGAAGAGATTAGTCAATTTGGAATATCTGGCACAAATGTATGATTTTTTTCTCTCTATATTTTAGCCAAATTTTACCAAGGTTAAAATTCCCAAATTCCTGAATCTGGTATGATTTTTAGTATTCAAGGGTACCGAGGTAATTTCCTTTTCCTATCCAACTTGCTATGAAATTTGGCAAGAAAACAGAAACAAAATCATACATTATGGACCACATGGTTAAAATTTCTAAATTCCCTCATTTTATAAGATATCTAGTACTTAGGGGTACCGGTGTAATTTCTTGTTCCTGTCCGACTTGCTCCAAAATTTGGCATAGCTGACGTGGCATTCCGTTTGCCACATCAGCGGTTAACGGAAAGAGATGATGGTATGGACTATTTCCAATTTTTTTAAAAGTATAGGGACGAAATCCTAAAGAAAAATTTTGTAGGGACTAAAACCAAAATTTGTGTATTTTGCTGGGACTAAAAACTTATTTAAACCTATATAAAAATTAAAAGATATTATATTATAAAATCAAACTCGTATGTCATTGGTTCGAAATATCCACCGTCGTAAACTGTAACTAATTTATGTATTGTCGGGAGATCTGGATGCCATTCAAGGATTGTCTCCTCCCAACCATGTTGGATTTTCTCCATACTCAAGAGTTAGAAGCCTAGAAGTTGAACCCAATAAAATCGTATTAGCGAATGACAAAAAAACCCAAAAGTTTGAGTAATAATAGTCATAGATGCATTAATTACATTAAAAATTTAAATTAGTTGGATAATAACATTAAAAAAAGATGAAGAAAATAATTAATAAGAATATGTGACTTAATGGCAAAATATATTTTATTATAAAAAATTATATATCAAGTTCAAATTACACAAGTAATTTTTTCATTCAACAATAACGCCACCATATCTAATCTAATTATCTAAAAATGAAAACTACTGAGAATAAAAAACAGAACAAAAGAAAACTAATGAGTTACCAATAAACAAAGACTGCACACTATAGAATTGTTACGAAGGAAATGCAAAAAAAAAAAAAAATTTTGGGCATAAGTATCAATCATGATCATCATTTAAAAAAACAAAAAACATTATTATTAAGAATAGATGCTTTACTCATGTGATGATAAACTAATGTAGGAGGGTTCAAATTCTGGAGACATGTCTTTCAAAGATGCATATAAATATTTTTCTGCGGTTGGCCCGATTGCTTCATGTTATAAATTTCTATGGAAGAATTGTATTCCAACTTCAAAGTCATTTATCTTTTGGAGGATTATTCATGACAGATTGCCAACATATTAAAATCTATGGAAAAGAAGTTGTGAAGTTGTACTATTAATGTCTCCATTTGCAGCCTTTGTGGAACTATTGCAGAAACTACTCAGCATTTCTTTTTGCAGTGTTCTTTTGCACAAATGATGGATATTGTTGCTGCTGCTGTCATTAGTGTGATTTGGTGTAGAAACAGATTAAAATTTTATCAATGTTCATTCTGCAGTCAATCTGATCATTTCTAATGTGTCTTTGGCTGGAAATTCGAGTAAAGGTATAATATGCAACTCAATTACAGAATTCAGCATTATGAAAGCTTTAAAGGATAATGGTCATCCTTCTTGTGCTCCAAAAATCATTGAAGTTAATTGGATTCCTCCAAGCTGCTATTTGGTCAAATGTAACACTGATGGAGCTGTCAAGGGTTGTCCCGGGCCAGCTTCTTGTGGGGGTATCTTCGGGGATCATAGTCCTGCTACTTTAGGATGCTTTTCCGCAAATCTTGGTTCCATAAGTGCTTTTCAGACTGAATTAATTGGTGATATGATGGCCATTGAGATAGCTTACAAAAAGGGTTGGAAGTTCTTATGGTTGGAATATGACTCCCAACTAGTTATTTGTGCTTTCAAAAACATTGATATAGTCCCTTGGAAACTTGGGAATAGATGGAAGAATTGTATAGATTTAACTAAGAAGATGAAATTTGTCTATTCACACATTTGTAGGGAAGGGAATGCTTGTGCACATAGATTAGCTTCACATGGTTTAGCTATTTCTGGTTTTGTTTGGTGGCATACAACCTCAAGTTTTATTTATGATGTTTTCTTCTTGTGGGCTTATTATCTTTCCTTTCCTTAGCTATCATATTATGATTTATATATTCAAATTTTTTTGCTGTACTAGCTCGATTCTATTTTACATTGTAATAAATTTACATATTTTATGAAAAGCTTAAATTTTTCTTTATTATTTATTCTACTCAGTAATAATGAGAAGAGTGTTGGTAAAAATTTTATTTCAACAATTAAACATACCTGTTGGGGGGGGGGGGGGGGGGACGAAAGAAGCAATTCTTATTTGTCATATTTTTAGACACATCATAAATATTGAAGAATTTCTTTTATATAAATAAATTTAAATTTTTTTAAAAAACTTTAATATCTACATGTAAAATGATTAAAATTTGAAAGATACTAATATAATAAATACATATAAAGAGAGAGATTTGACCAAGAAAAACTTTTTTTCCATACAAGAGGAATGAATTAATTGTAAAAATATTAAGGTGTCTTGGCAGTTGAAAATCCGTTAAACTTTTGTGAAATTCAATACCAACTTTATTTTATATCTCATTTAATATTACAATGAGAGATTTTTTTTTCCTTCCTTCTCTCTCCTTTCTCTTCTCACATACCCACATCTAGATTCGGATCCCTACCTTGGGAAAATCATCAATCCACTCATTAGTGCATTAACGCACACTTTCAACGGTTGATTTAATGGTGTATTAATGTATAAATTCATTAATTTTTGAATGAGGAGAATTCATTTTCCTCCTCTGTATCTAGCTTAATCCATTAAGTTAGACAAAGGGGGAAAAAACTGAATTTATGGGGTCACCGTATTTTAGAAAAATAATACAAAAATTGAAAGAAATTAGTAATTGCTTGAAAAAATTAGGATGGGGAGGCTTTAGACTCCCGCCGTTTTCTTCACTCACAAATATTCATATTCATAGACATATATAACAACTAGCCTTGCGAAGGAGTATGGATTATATAATGTATAGACATAGCCACCAAGTGTGTTTCTGCAGACATAAGGACATGAAAAACCTTATGCAAAACCTTGATGATCAAAACTACAGCGAATAGATTTATGGTTTTTTTTTACAAGCAAAATTTTATATATGACTGATTACAAGGGATACCCGAACTCATATACAATGAAACAATGATGACATAACTAATCAATATAGCCTTTTTTTATTTTGAAGATTACTAGCAATATATTTCATAGTAAATTTGCACTTCACGAAAAATAATACAAAAATTTAGGATGGGGAGGCTTTAGACTCCCCGGCGTTTCTTCACTCACAAATATTCATATTCATAGACATATATAACAACTAGCCTTGCGAAGGAGTATGGATTATATAATGTATAGACATAGCCACCAAGTGTGTTTCTGCAGACATAAGGACATGAAAAACCTTATGCAAAACCTTGATGATCAAAACTACATCGAATAGATTTATGGTTTTTTTTTTTACAAGCAAAATTTTATATATGACTGATTACAAGGGATACCCGAACTCATATACAATGAAACAATGATGACATAACTAATCAATATAGCCTTTTTTTATTTTGAAGATTACTAGCAATATATTTCATAGTAAATTGGCACTTCACGAAAAATAATACAAAAATTTAGGATGGGGAGGCTTTAGACTCCCCGGCGTTTCTTCACTCACAAACATTCATATTCATAGACATATATAACAACTAGCCTTGCGAAGGAGTATGGATTATATAATGTATAGACATAGCCACCAAGTGTGTTTCTGCAGACATAAGGACATGAAAAACCTTATGCAAAACCTTGATGATCAAAACTACAGCGAATAGATTTATGGTTTTTTTTTTTACAAGCAAAATTTTATATATGACTGATTACAAGGGATACCCGAACTCATATACAATGAAACAATGATGACATAACTAATCAATATAGCCTTTTTTTATTTTGAAGATTACTAGCAATATATTTCATAGTAAATTGGCACTTCACGAAAAATAATACAAAAATTTAGGATGGGGAGGCTTTAGACTCCCCGGCGTTTCTTCACTCACAAATATTCATATTCATAGACATATATAACAACTAGCCTTGCGAAGGAGTATGGATTATATAATGTATAGACATAGCCACCAAGTGTGTTTCTGCAGACATAAGGACATGAAAAACCTTATGCAAAACCTTGATGATCAAAACTACAGCGAATAGATTTATGGTTTTTTTTTTTACAAGCAAAATTTTATATATGACTGATTACAAGGGATACCCGAACTCATATACAATGAAACAATGATGACATAACTAATCAATATAGCCTTTTTTTATTTTGAAGATTACTAGCAATATATTTCATAGTAAATTGGCACTTCACGAACTTCTTCATAAAATAGAAAGGGAAGACATATAAAACATAAATTGAGTTGAGAGTAAAATTGAATAACATCGACTCAAATTCAAACCTACGATATTACTAAGATTAACAAACGAATATAGACTGCACTACAATTCATATACCCAACAAATTTCTTAATCATCATGCATATCATCTGGCGACTCATTCAGGTCAATGTCCAAAATTCTTGGACCTACAAATTCATTATTCAATGGCAGTGTCCCAACCAATGTTTCAGTTTCGATGTTATTGGTTACCTCCTCCATCACTAGTCCTCTCACATCACTATCTTTACAATTGTTGTCTTCAGCAATGGCATCTGAAAGCTTGGGTTCAGCAATGGTTGTAATGTTCTTCTCTTTATTATGACTTGATTTGTGTCCCCCTAGAGCTTGGAAAGTTGGAAAAGATTTCCAGCAAATATCACATTCATAGCCATTCACTTTCTTTTCAGTTTTATCAACAAAGCCTTTGTCTTCAGATTCCCAATCTTGAGTCTTTGGTTTTAATAACAATTTCTTTATCTTCTTCCTCTTCTTCTTCTTCTTCTTCTTCACCATCTCTTTGATCCTTTCATCAGAAAAGCAAACCTCATCTTCCATTAGTTCAGTATTCACACTTTCAGAAGTCACATACACATTCATATTGGCTGAAATTTTTTCATCCCTGGCTCCAGATGAACCCTTTTCTCCATTCACCTTATCACTATCACACAGCATATGCTTTTCGCTGCTTGATGGTTCTTCTTCAGCAGCAATACCTTTTTCCTTACATGGGGTTGGAGGTTCAGGACTGTTTGGCTCAGCATAAAAGTAGTTGCATCGAATATACACAAGAATCTCAGCAGCCTCATAAGCACCAATACTTCTTCTCCCTCTTTTATCAGTCTTTTGCCATCTTGGTAAAGATAGATCTTTATCCACACAATCATCATCATGATCTTTTTTATACTGTTCCGTAGAATCAGAACTGAGGGAGGAAGAAGATGTGTGATGAATAGGAGGAGGGCAAACACCCCTCCAATCCCTCTCAGGGTGAGACCTCATGTGCCCAAACAAAGCATTCTTGGATGGGAAATCCTTCTTGCATAGATAACAAGTGTGTTTCCCATCATCATCATCATCACAAATAGCCTTATTATTGCTTCTTTTTGTGGGATTTGAGTAATGGGTTTTCACCTGAAAGTGAGATCTTCTATGTCCACCCAATGCTTTGCCATTGCTGAAAGTCTTACCACAAATATTGCACTCACGAGCAGCTATTGGTTCTGCATAAACTTCACTAGGAGATGATCTCTTCGTCTTCTCTACCTCTTCACAGGGTTCCTCATGATCATGATCCATTACTTCTTGCTTATCTTCATCCATCTGAGAAGAAAAGGGTAACAAAGAATGATAAAGCCAAGAACTACAAGATGAAAAATCGAAGATTGAAAATATAGATTAGAAGCTGTTCATCAAAAAACCGATAACCATCAAAACAGCACAGACAAGAAAACCAAACTGAAGAGAGAGTTATTATAAGCTGTAGGTTGTTAAGTGACAAAATATGGATTATTCGAAAAAGAAGATAATCGAAAAAGAAGATATACAGATAGAGAGGAAGAGGGAGTGCATGTTGGTAAGAGAAAAAAAGAGAGAGAATTTCTCCAACTGATTTTGGACTGCCAGTATACCTCCTAATTGGTTATCATAATTAATTTAATCCATTAATCTTGTAAGGAAAAAACATTTATTTTTGTCATACTCAGATCTATATATTTAACTTTTAATATCTTTATAAATTTTAGCAAGCTGATATACCACAAATTATGTTTATAAAGTAGTTGGAGTTGGAGGTTGAGGACTGTTTGGCTCATAAGCACCAATACTTCCTCTCCCTCTCTTTTATCAGACTTTTGCCATCTTGGTCATGAAGATAGGTCTTTATCCACACAATCATCATCATGATCTGATTCCATCGAATCAGAAAGGAATAATATGGGGGCAAACACCCCTCCAGTCCCTCTCAGGGTGAGACCTCATGTGCCCAAACAATGCATTCTTTGATGGGAAATCCTTCTTGCATAGATAACAAGTCTGTTTCCCATCAACATCTTCATCATCATCACATGTAGCCTTATTATTACTTCTTTTCGAGGGATTTGAGTAATGGGTTTTCACCTTTTGTGAATGCTTCTTGGCAGCTTGAAAGTGAGATCTTCTATGGCCACCCAATGCTTTGCCATTGCTGAAAGTCTTGCCACAAATATTGCACTCACGAACACCTATTGGTTCAGCATAAACTTCACTAGACTTTGAAGGAGATCTTTTCATCTTCTCTACCTCTTCATAGGGTTTCTCATCACCATGATCCATTACTTCTCTTGCTTATCTTTATTGTCTGTATACATCCGAGGAAAAAAAAAAGAGGTAACAAAGAATGATCAGGTAGAGGTTAACTTCAAAAACAACAAGATAAAAAAGTGAAGATTGAAAATATGTACATGGCTATTCATCAAAGAAAAATTACCACCAAAACACAAAAAAGAAAACCAAATTAACTGAAGAGAGTTAGAAGCTGGAGGTTTTAAAGTGATAAAATATAGATTATAGAGATTATTCGGAAAAAAAAAACTTTAAAAATGAGCTTACGTAGTTGGGTGTATAAGGAAGATCGAAAACAAGGAAGATTTGGAGGAACAAGATGATAGATAGATAGAGAGGAGGAGGGAAGGTTGTGTATGTGATAAGAGAAAAGAAAGAATATCTCTAATTGAGATATGAAATAAAGTAGTATTAAATTTCCTAAAGATTTGAGTGATTTTAGACTATCAATATACCTCGTTAATTATTACAATTAATTCATTCCTCAAAAAAGATTTTCTTTGACAAATCTATATATTTTATTTTTTTGATATATATTTAACTTTTAATATATAAATTTTAGCAAGTTAATATATATGTCACTCTCGTTTTTTTTAATGCTATACTTACATAATTTAGGAATAACATATTTTACCATAATTTGTATTTATATATAAAGAATGAAAAATTATATATTGACTAATCACGTCAGAATTTTTATTTTCTACCTCCCTACAAAAAAAAAGATAACAAGTTTTTTTTATCAAAAAAGATTAGATTGGGGGAAGGCACGTCCCCTTATAAGTCCAGAAAATACCATCAACCTCAGCAAGTATGAGCGGAAGGCTTGACCAGACGTGTCAACCCTTGTTGATAGATAACAAGTTGTTTAAAAGATAGAAAATTCAAAATTATATTATAAACATATTTGTTTAAAACATAGAAAATTCAAAATTATATTATAAATATATATTATCACTAGTTTTTTATAAGAATATTTAACATGTTAGTTGTTACCCGTTTCATCAAGGATGTAAAAGATTCAAAATCTGGTTATTATAAATGTGTATCTTTTTCTTTTGACAGAATTATAAATGTATATCTTATATCTTATTTCTAGTTTTTCGTAAGGATGTAACAGATTGAAACTGTTAAGTGATTGGTCACTATCTTAAAACAAAATCAATATATATTGATAACCGTTTTTTGTTTATCAAAACTTTTCCATTTGGTTTCTACTTTAATTTCTACTAAGATTATTTTAAGAGTCAAATCTGAGATTTTTTTTTTACTAAAAAAGATATAGAGTCAAATCTGGGATGAATGGTGAAGTTCATCCTATACGTAACAGATTGTATTTTTATTTCGTAAAAATAATGAATACGGTCTCAAATATTGGAGAGTCAAATTATTGTCTCAACTCAATGGTCAAGTATGAAAAACAATATTTTTAAGTCACCAAAAAAATATATTATTTAGACTCTACCACTTAAAAAGAAGAAATTTTATCTCATTCCTTTAATTATAAAGCTATTTTTTGTATCAAAGTTCTAAATAAAGAATGAATTTTTTTTTGAAGTAAAATAAAGAGGGAAATGAGTTTAATAGCTATACACTGATAGTGTGAATTTTGACTCTTATCCTGACTAACTTAAAAGTCATTGAGACCATGATTGGTGATCGGTTGACAATATAAATATCAATTAAACTTGAAGAAAATTAATTACCCTTTAATAAAATATATAGTTAATTTTTTTTATATTAGAGGTCTAAATAAAGAACGAAATTATAATTGACCTTATAGAAAATTAACATCACATATCATAATCAAACAAATACATACATATCTACATGAGTTTGATTATTATACATGTGTCATTTATGTTGCCAAACTATTACCTTAAAAATTACCTCTCAATTTCCGAAATCACAAATCTTGAGGGATAAGGATCTCCTGTCTCATTTTGGTATATCATGTCATGTCCCCACCAATAATATTTTGATATGTATTCTACTTTTTCAATATTAAATAAAATTTTAACTTACATGAAAAATATTATTAGCTGGGACATGATGTTGTACACCAAAATGAGACACAAGATCCTTATCCCTTATATATCTTCACCACTCACCTCTCAATGAGTTTGTTCTAACTCTCATAACCAATGAAAAAAAAAAACTATTGGCTTGGACATGAATGTTGAATAATGCCACGTATTGCTAGATTAAACAAGGTTGGTACTCGATCCTGTGCCAACTTCCAAACAAAAGCCTCCACTTTCATTGGAACACTCCCCATCCATGCTCTTGACACTACAACAGAAAATGCTTTAGTTAGCATTTCCAGGTGCCTTTTAATAGCGTTTTTAAGTGCTATCTATGCCACCGTTATTAAAAGTAGTTAGTAAAGATAGCATTTAAGAAGCGCTATTAAAAGATGACCTTAGATAGCATTTCCGCGTATTAACAAACGCTATCTTTAGTGTGTTTTCTGGCATCATTGGAAGGTCATCTGTGACTTTAGATAGCGTTTGTTTATGTAAACGCTATATATAGGCATGCCTTTAAATAGCGTTTGTTTATGTAAACGCTATCTAAAACATGCCTTTAGATAGCATTTGTTTTGGTAAACGCTATCTATAGGCATGCCTTTAGATAGCGTTTGTTTTTGTAAATGCTATCTAAAAGCATGCCTTTAGATAGCGTTTACATAAACAAACGTTATCTAAAGGCATGCCTATAGATAGCGTTTACATTAGAAACGCTATTTATTCCCTTATTTTATTTTTTTTTAGTTTACCTGCTTCTTAACTTTACCTCCATCCTGCATGTTCATAAAAAACAGAAGGTTTACACAAATAACTCAAACACAATCCAAATTATAGGTAGCAAACAAAACCCAGACACCTAAGTTACTTGTACCAAACCATGCATAACACAATACAAAGTTTAGACCATATATAACAAGTGTAATCAAATAAACTTTTCAACAATATAGCGAGACCAATCTCCCTTGACTTCAGATAGTTGAGCAGTGGAGTATGTGACGTATTTGAAGTCAGGGAAGTACTGCAACATAAAAATTAAATAAACTAAGTTACAATTGCTAAAACATTTGAACAGTCATATTTAACAGCTAAGTAAACAACAATCACTGAAACTACATACCGCCATTGGTATTTTAACTTGGTTCTGTAAGATAATTTCCTTCATGAAACGCATGACATAATACCCACAATCTGTATTTTTGGGTTGTCTTGGGCACTATAAAAAATAAAATAGTAAATCAATATAGTTTGTTTTTAACTAATTAATTGCCCATTAAGTTTTTGCAAATATACCTCTATCCGAATCCGTTTAATGTTGGTTGCTTTTAAACGAGGCACCTTAGCTCCGGCAACATGTCTTTCAGTAGTGTGAGTAAGTCCGTAAAGCTCTTATCAGTCCATCCATTACCCGATTTCAAGTTATACAACTTTAACATCGCCGACAATCTTGTAAATTTAGTACAACCATCATACAACGATTGCTCTGCATCACTTACCAACCTCTCAAACATTCCAGGACAATCCCGAAGGTCCTCTTCAACAGCATTTGCAAGGTCTTCAAAACCATCGCCCTCATAAGTATTTGTGTCGGTATCGTTTGATGAATATCTCACACGATTCCTCATTTCACTAGACTCATCTCTTGTATCACCATGTTTTGTCCAACATGTATAACTTTGATCAATTCCATTACACACTAAATGTTCTTCCAACTCGGTTGCACTAATTCGCCTTGCATAACAACAATCTAAACAAGGACATATGATTGTACTAGGGTTTTCCGCATGCCGAACTGCAAACCTAATGAACTCTTTCACCCCATCCTCATACTCCTTCGTTAAACGATTGGCAGACATCCATTTCTGATCCATGCTTTCCCGATCTAGAAAAATTTCCATAATTGTAATGTGGAATTTTTAATTCAATTTCATTTCAATTAATAATAGAGTGAGATCAGAATGGAAATGAAATGGAAATAATTTTAGTATATAAATACATTTAATATACTTGCACTTAAATATCAATCTCGAACAATCGATGACTTCAAGAACTCCCTCAACAGAAATGCTAATGAACCTTAAATTTATGACTATTGTGAAAATATAACCAAGGCTATCATGGCATCAACCTACCCTTATGGAACACTTATCAATGGAACATCTTTATTCTTGAATATATACATAAAGATTATATTTTTCAGCAAACCATGTAAGCAAATGTCCTGAAGCAAGATAATAGATGTTCAATGAGAAATTAACCATAATTATTATGGAAACTACATATATGAAAATTTATCATGTAGTTATTGAGTCGACAAAAAACAAAGAAAGAAACAATATAAGGAAAGCTACCCTCGTAGCATCAGCAAAGAGAGCATTCGAAATATTTGGGGGAGGGTCCTGAACACTAGTGTTGGGATTAGGCCGGGCCGTCCCACTGGGGCTTACAGTCTGGCCTACGTAAGGTCAGACCTGATCTGTTTAAAAAAAGATCATATTTAAGTTTTTTAAAAATCCATTTTAATTAAAAAGGACAGACCCACACCTATTGAAAAATCTTTCTAACCTGTTAGGCCAACCTATATATTTATATATATGATGAGGGATCAACTTACACCTAAAAAAACTTACAACTATTACACTCAATCTCAGCCATTGAAATACTTTAAATCTGATGGTTCTCATTTGTTCATTTAATCGCTCAGATGACCTTTCTTAATTAAAGCTTTTCTTTTCTGCTCCATCAAATTCCCTTCTCACCTAATCTACGTCACTCGCAGTGAACTCTGCTTAACCTCTTCTGACCATTTTTCTTTCATTAAAACTCGTTAATGGTGAACTCTTCCTCGGACATTTTTTCATATTATATTAAGAATATATATATATATATATATATATATATATTAAGAATATTAATATTAAAATAAAATGATTTTTACAATTTGACTATTGTTTTTTTGTCCGGAGGGTCTTTGACACAATTTGACTATTTGTAAAACACTAGTGCGAAAAAGGGATTCCACGTCGGTTATTTTTGGCTTTCCACACTCGGTTTTGAAACTGATGTGGAAACGACCGATGTGGTTTATTGCCTTTACACATCGGTTATAAAACCGATGTGTAAAGTATATTTTAAACATCGGTTTTATATTAACCGATGTGGAAAATTAAATTAGCAATTAATAAGCAGTTATAAATTTAACTTTCTACATCGGTTTTTCTTTAAACCGATGTGTAAATTTGACTTTCTACATCGGTTTTTTAAAGAACCGATGTGTAAAGTTAAATTTACACATCGGTTTTATGGAAAACCGATGTAGAAAGTTAAATATACACATCGGTTATTGAGAACCGATGTGAAAAATCTCAATTTTTTTAATCATTATTTACATTTCAATCATTCCTTTCCCCTGTTTCACTAAAAATATTGGTTAAAAAATGTATCAAATGCTTCAAGCTCCATGTGCGAGTAAACAATTACAAGTCTGTACAAAATTTTCCAAATTACAAGTCTATACAAATTTTTTTCAAACCCCCCTTCTACACTCATCATCTGGGCATTAACAAAACCGCTGATTAGCTCTTACAACAAAAAGCATTTCAGTTGGTAGAACTAAATGATTGCATAAAAGAAGAGGTATAAATGAATGGAATGACCAAGAGTGACTCAGCTCCTCCATACTCAGAATTGAAGTGCTAAAAATCTGTTCAATTTAATGTATAATCTCAAAATTTCCAGCCAAAAAGAAGCATGAGAACTACCTTAGTGAATCAAACATTATTAAGAATCATTTTATGCCAATGACAGAGACACAAGGTTGCAGATCAATAAACAAACCAGCAATACCACTGATCAAACAAGAAACAACAACAGAACACCAAACCAGCTTTTGACACAATCATTCAAAAGCAAAACATACTTCATTCAATATGATAAGTTTTTAAACTATAGCTAATACATATCATCAATCAAAGGTACACTATAGCTAGTATATGATAAGTTTTTAAACTAACTACATATATACAAACTATGGGTGGTACACTTCAAGAAAGAAAGTTGCCCAACGCCTCTTTATGATGTTGATGTCAGAATGAGACAATGGAGTTGGATTGTTGAATATCTGCAAGTTTAATTGGACAAAAGATTATATCTTTTAAGTAATAAACTAACATAAAACATATAACGAATCTATACTATTACTTCTAATTGTGTCAATTAACATTTACCTCACTCCATCTTTCGGTGATCCCTGACGAGATAATTTCCAACATCCACTGCATCACATAGTAGCCACATTCCCATGACCCACGTTGTATACGTGACTACGTACAAATGAAACCCAATTAGAATATGAGGAATTAAATAAAATAGAAATCAATTATTGTACCCACTGCATTTGATGCATTTGAACTAATAAATATCTTACGCTGGGAATAATCCATCCGATAGCCCGAGTACGCCTTTCACCACGCTGCATGTGGGATGCATTAATAGACCTATCATGACAAAAACATTAATTAAAGTATATATAATAGATTTCAGATAATTAAAACAACTGCATTACTGATTATAAAGTATTTTAACGCTTACGTTTCGATGATCGTCTTCGATTCATTCGCGGCTTATTTCCCAATGAGCGAAGAAGACCACGACGTTCATTCTTGGGTACAAGAGCAACATTTTGCCAATGCCGGCTGTAAATTTGTGGAAATGATTAGTGACTAAGTCATATATAGTTATACTTAAATAACCGGTACTTACTTATTGAGATAAGGCGCAAGATAGAATTGATGATCGTCTCGGGCAAGTATATCACGTATGGTAGTGACCAGGTCTTCGATGCTACGAGAACATCACCCTGAATGAACATGGGGTCAATGAACCCATAAAGGGCGAGGTTACCCTGATCGACTAACATACGATGCAGATACCTAATATATTGGAAAAACATGTTAATTATCATTGTATTTAAAAATTAATTACGTACTTAACTTATAAATAAAATGTACTTACGTGCACCAAAACGATATGTGTGCAGAACTGGCCATTTCTTTATTGAGTGCCATCTCCATAAGTTCTTTCTTTGGTATATACAGATTCACCAGGTGGCATCATGTTCCAGCGTTACCAAAGGCTGCATCATCCTCCATGGTGACAACCTTGTATAACAAGATCTTTGAAAACATCACCATGGCCAGGTGCCCCTTTGTCGATCCCCTAAACAACATAGATATATATTAGTAATCACGGATAATTAAGTTATTTAATTCGTTATTAACTAAATGGTCAAATGAATACCTTGACAGGAGCAGACATCTCTGGTCTTCCTAGATCCGACCTTTTAGGCACTATATCATTTCCAACATCCTATAACAAATACAAATAAAGCATTATCTTTAAACAATAATAAATATATTTCAACTATGAATATAGAAAAACACAACTAACCGAATACCTCAGATGCAACAAGAAAGCTGACCAGTCTTCTTGGCCAGAGGATGAAGTTCACGGGGCCCGACCCACTGTTTGAACCTCCTCGGTGGGCACGGGGACTCGAGCATCGACATCTCGAATAATCTCAACAGACACCCTCGGATGATCATCCGGTAATAACCGATGGTGTATGGTATTACCTAACTTATTATATGCCCTACCCAATGCCACTAGCGGCGATGATGATGATGATCATCAACATACAACTCACACCTATCGGGTCGTCATCATCATCATCATCATCATCATCATCATCATCAGCGGCAGCAGCAGAAGAAGATCACCATCATCATCATTTTCGGGATGATGAGGAGGATCACATGAGCCCTTAGTGCTCACATGGACAGAGGGTTGGACAGAGGGTTGGACACCGGCTGTCATCTGCTGGGACAAAGAAGTAAATATTGCCATCTGCTGGGCAAACTGCTCGGCCATCTCCTGTCGAAGCTCAGCTGCAATCTCCTATTTTAGTTGTGCTCTATCTGCAACCGAATCCCTGTGGCATTGGTGTGAAGATGAACCATGGTATTGGCGAATGCCGACTCCCCATCCAACACCAATGACACGGCCCGGGTGGTCTGGTTTACCGATGGTAGTAGATAAGATATCATTGCGTCCTCTAGGAACAAAGGTTCCTTGGGTTAGCTGATCATCCAAGGCATCCTATCACATAAAAATATCAGGTCACATTACAATTCGGTAACAATCTTAAAATGACAATTACAACAAACTATACTTACAATCCTCTCAGCTACTTGGCGGGCCTCCTCGAATGTATATTGTCCCCTTTTTCTTTGTCGGCCCCTCTTCCATGAACGATGGCGTGGGGGTGGAGGTGGATCAACAACCTCTGGAAGATTTTCAGCATTAGGATCCGCCTGAGATGCTGCCTGCTGACGTGCTTTCTTTTCCTCTTCAACCATTTTCTTAACAAGCTTTTTATATCCCCCACGAGACATGACATGGGGGTAGACATTCTTGCTTTGGTTTTCCTGCCCCTTTTTCCTCTTCTCCTGTTATAAATAAAAGACAATTAAATTACATAAGTAAATGAAATTAATGCAATTACATAAATTTAGAGACAAATCAAATAAGTTAACCTAAAAGCTGGGATCACGTCGGCTCTGAACAAAGCGATCCCACGTCGCCTTGTCAAGAAACGGATACACCTCAAGTGGGTTCTTTTTACTTTTTGGACCGAATATATAGTATCTGCCCAGGTCGACCTTAAAACCCCTCCAACGCTCTCCAGCATACTTCAGCAAACGCTTCTTCATAGCATATGTATCCGGTATGTCAAATGTCAACTACATTAAGACCAAAAGAATCAACGAATTACTGTATGATATTATTAAGATAAAAATAAAGTAGATACAGACAAACACAGGACGTAGAAGTATAGATACCAGAATACTCTCCCATATCTGCTCCTTCACGTCCGTCGGTACATCTCTCCACCTATCAATGAGTATACTAGGCCTGTTCCTAGCAAGGGTCGCCACAAAACTGGTAAACTGATCTTCCATTGGCCCAATAGGTTTGAGGTTATCATCAAAATCTACTCTTATCCTCTGATTTGACCCACGGTTGGCAGTCAAATGCCTCATCCGTGTGGCACGTCTACCCTTTCTACCGGTAGACGGGGTCTCTGACCCGCTGCATGAAGGAGGTGTATCCTCATGATCAGCCATGTATACCTGTTTAAACACAAAAAAAAAAAAAACTTGTTAGTATGTCAGGATAAATATCAAACATAACTTATAAATATCGATCAACGTACATAAACATAACTTATAAATATCAACGTAAACATATAATATGCCAAACTTGATGGTAATATCAAACTAAACTTACTTTATGGTCAATTAGTAAAGTTCTCCCATAACCCTTCTCGGTGATCATTACGAGTAGCATGTACATCATCCACTTCATTTTCCTCATTGAAATTAGGCACTCGTGTTGAGAAAGAAGGAGTATCAGAAATATCAAGAGTTGAATCGTGATTTCCCTCACTACCGTTATACATGTTTTTTCCCTGGAGAACCACTGACCACCTTTTGTTAGAAGGATCACGGATATAAAACACTTGTTTTGCTTGGGATGCCATGATGAAAGGTTCTTCTTTATTACCTACCTTACTAAGGTCCACCAATTTGAATCCTAAATCATCGGTTTGCACACCATTGTTACTGTCGACCCACTGACATTTAAAAACAGGTACTCTAAACTTCGTGTAATCAACCTCCCATATCTCTTCAATGATTCCAAAGTATGAAACTGATGCCATAACAGGGTTTTTATCTTTCGAACTAGAGAAATGCATGGACACAGTGACGACCATAACCCCACTGTTTTGCATAGTACTTTTGTCATCCTGGGACTTTGTATAGAAGGAAAACTTATTGATATCGTACCCACTCCAGCATATGACATCAAAGTTAGGCCCCTGTGCTAGCCATTTTAATGTAGCAGAAGCAGTACCATCCTTTGCAATTTTTTTCTTTAAACCAGTTCAAGAAAGTCTTGTTATGCTTGTTCAAACACCATTTTTCATTCATTCTAGGGTAAGTTTCATTGATGATGCTTTTATGCTCACATAAGTATGGTTCAACCTCATCAGTGTTATTCAATATATACAAATGTGCTTGAAGCACTTCCTCCCGATCCATGCTCTTAACAGTGATACCTCGTGTACCCTTACCATCATATCTTCCTTCGTGACGAGACTTGGAAGCCCTACGAGTTTCCGCTTCGACATGTAGTCTGTACAAAACTCAATAGCTTCTTCGCAACATACCTTTCAACAATAGATGCTTCGGGACGGTGTGGATTTTTCATATATCCTTTCGGGATCTTCATGTATCGCTCAACCGGGTACATCCACCTTAAATAAACGGGACCGCACAATCTAATCTCCCTCACTAGATGAACAATCAAATGAACCATGATGTCAAAAAATGAAGGTGGAAAATACATCTCCAATTGGCACAATACAATGGCTGCCTCATTTTCCAACTCATCCAAATTTTTAGTGTCAATGACCTTGCTACATATAGCATTGAAGAATAAGCATAACCTAGTAATGGCATGTCTGACTTTTTTAGGCAATATGTCACGAATGGCCACCGGTAGTAGTTGTTGCATCAAGACATGACAATCATGAGACTTTAAGCCAACTAATTTGAGATCTTTCATTGAGACAAGTCTTCCGATATTTGAAGAGTAACCCCGTGGCACTTTGACTCCCGTAGACATTCACGAAACTTCTTTTCTCTTTTTTTGATAAAGTATGACATCTTTGAGGGGCAAATAAGTCTTCTTATCCCCCCACTTTAAGTGGAGCTAACTGCTCTCGTATACCCATCGCAACTAGATCCAGACGAGCATTCACACCATCCTTTGTCTTGCCTTGAATGTTGAGAAGCGTTCGATTTAAACTGTCACACACATTTTTCTCTACATGCATCACATCAATACAATGTCTTACATCAAGCTTGCACCAAGTATGGAAGATCAAAGAAGATCGACCTCTTCTTCCATATTTTCTTCTCTCGTAGCCTTCTTCCGGGTCTTCCCATAGATAACATTAGTGTTGTTCACCCTTTCATAAACTTGCTCTCCAGTCAAGGCCACCGGAGCAATTTCATTCTCCGGAAGTCCATTGAAAGCTTTCCTCAATCTACGATAAGGATGATTACGTCGGAGAAATCTCCGATGCCCAAGGTAGACTGTCTTCCTTCCATGTTGCAGTTGATGGTAACATGTGCCTTCTTCACATATTGGACATGCTTTATGCCCCTTAACACTATACCCACACAGGTTCCCGTATCTTTGGAAAGTCATTGATGGTGCAAAATAACATGGCACGCAATCTGAATGTCTCACGGCAATACCCGTCGATCACATCAACGCCTTCATCCCACATCATTCTCAAGTCTTCAATCAAGGGACTCAGATAAACATCAATATCATTTCTTGGCTGTTTAGGACCCGAAATCATCATACTTAACATAATGTATTTGCGCTTCATGCACAACCAAGGAGACAGGTTGTAAATTACAAGGAGAACAGGCCATGAACTATGAATACTACTTAAGTTTCCATATGGATTCATTCCATCGGTAGCAAGTCCAAGTCTGAGGTTTCTGGGCTCATTGCCAAAATCCGGAAACAAACTATCAATTCTCTTCCATTGCAAAGAATCGGCCGAATGGCGAAGCTGTCCATCACACTTCCTCTCATCTGCATGCCATCTAATGTTCTTTGCGTCATTTACATTAGCAAACAATCGCTTGAACCGCGGAATCACGGGAAGATACCATAACACCTTCGCAGGAGGACCTTTGGTGACCACATCACAACTAGAATCACCATCCTTCACTTTGTAGCGTGATATCCCACACCTGGGGCACTCGTGCATCTCTTCAAACTCTTTCCTGTACAATATGAAATCATTGGGGCAAGCGTGTATTTTCTTATACTCCATACCCATCGGACACAATATCTTCTTCGCCTCATAGTTTCGAGATGGCAATGTGTTGCCTTCTGGAAGCATTTCTTTCAACAACTCAAGCAATTCGGTAAAGCTTTTATCGCTCCACCCATTTCTCGCCTTCACATTGAACAATCTTAACACCGCTGACAACCGTGTGAAATTAGTGCACCCCGGATACAAAGCCACTTGCGCATCACTGCACAAAGTATCATACACATGTGCGCGCCGAAAAGACTCTTGCCCAACATCACGGATCATGTCCTCTAGTCCATCGTCCATTTCCACGTCATCAACTTCCTCTCTATCCGACACCCTCGGCCTGTCTAACGATTCACCATGGCATATCCATGTTGTATAACTCTTGCAAATCCCCTCACAAATAAGATGATCACGTATCTCCTCAGCTTCTAGTCGTCTCTCATTCAAACAGTTAACACAAGGACAATAAAACCTTCCGTTACCACTATCAGGAGCATTTGTTTTTGCAAACTGTAGAAAATCTTCCACTCCATTCTCATACTCATCACTTGTCCGTCTAGCATTCATCCAACCGCGATCCATGACTAAACCAATACCTTCGTACTTAGTCCAACACATTCATCAACCACTTCTTATGACAGGGTATGGCCCTATCCCATTCGAGAAGAAACTTTTTCAACATTCGGTTAACAGTTAGTCCTTAACTCTTATGCTCATACTCGACAAAATTTCGGCAGCATTTCCCCGCGGTCTCCGACGTACACTACTTGAACGCGATGACATCCACCACGATAAAGTATGCACCCGGAGAACGAAAGGAAATGTATCAATCCGAACTTTCATCAAGTATATAACATTAGAATCAATGAATAACTATTATAAATGAATTAAGAAAAAGTTTTTTCCCAAACTGTCCAACTTTGGACAATTCAAGATCCAACACAATGAGCGGTACATTAAGCACGTACACGTACACGTACGCTCATTAGTATTGCATCTCAAACGGGAAACTAAGGCTTTACTAATTATTGAGGGCATATTATCGAATCAAATAAATTTTCAAGAAAATACATTAAAACTCCAATGAAAGCTTTTCAGCCAAAACGTACCTTCTGAGAGACAGACACGCCTAGTTGTTATTATGCAAAGACAACAGAGAAGTGAACAAAGCAGAGGCAGTAGCACTATGCAATGAAGTGTAGATCACCCTGCAGCAAAATGAACATCTAAGAATTCTAATGAAAACCATAAAATTGACAGACACTATAAGGTCTTTGTAAAGTCACTTACCAAAACACAGAGAGGAAAAGGGTAAAAACAAGATCTAAGGTTAGTTCATTGCTTTTTTATATTGGGAATTCTATTCTGTCTAAAGGTGTGAGTGTACTACTACTCGTTTGATTCTCTTGTTTCTTGTTTCAATTTCAGAAAGATTATGCAATTAGTCATGTTGCATTCAGTCCTCTTGGACATGAGGTTGTCATCAGCTATGAGAAAGAAAACATTTATGTGATGAACGTAATAGGAAAGACCAACAAAACATCCTTTAAAGTTTTAAAAAGAAATCAGACTGCTTTTGTGGACAATCCTCATAGCCTTTACTTAAATTGATCTATCACAAAACATGACAAAGATTAACCTCATGAAAACGATAAATCCAACCCCGGGCCTGATATCATTAATTGACACTCCATATGAATCAAAGGATATATCAACAAGAAACAACATTCATAGTATCCCTTATCCTTCTATAGCTTTATCAATGGTGCCACCAGATAGTAAATTATAATTATATTATAATAGTAAAACAAAGTAGAGTTATACCATGCTGTACATAAGTACCAAAATATGTCTAAATGTTAAAGAAACTGTAACAAGCTGCTCCATGTACAAAGAGAAAACTTAACAAATAAAAACAAACAAACAAACAAAAATATATTTTGAAGCAAAATTTGAAAACAAGTGAAAAGAGAATAAGAGGTTCTTAGAGGGTTTGGAGAGATTCTTGAACTCATGTCTAATCACAAAGTTCCTAAAGAGGATCACCAAAACTATGGCTTACAAAGTTTACACTAAAAATAGTAAGAACTCAGAACTCATGGTTAAACTCAAAATATAAAATAGTCAAAATTCCAGGAACCCCGTGCCAAAAGAAAAGGGTGTTGCAAAAAGTCTACTTTGCAGGCACCAAGAATCCAATCAGATCTCTGTAGCTTTTCATCAACATGGAATACATATTGAAATAGGAAAGGAAAAGCAATATTTCTTAGTAAAAAAAGGTATAAAATCATAAATTTAAAATAAAGGTGATGTGTGTGGAAGCAACTAGAAGATGTCCAACAGTTCTAAGGAAAATGGGCATTAATAGAAGGCACTACAAAGCATCAAACAGAAGTTTTGGGCTATGATATGTATTCCATGTACTGAAGATGTAGCTAACCAAGACCAACCAAAAACTCAAGACCAACCAATGTAGCTAAATGCATCAGTTAAGCTCATCAATTCTAAATTAGAAGGCAAATGCAAAAGTCCATTGTTCGTCAAACTTAACATTCACGGGCAAAATGCAGAAAAAAAAGGAGCATGGAGCATGGAGCATGGGATTACGGTCTAACAGTGAAAGCATACCCAAAAAAAAAAGGAATGGGTCACAGAGAACCAAAACCTTAAACTCAATGCTTCTTTTCCTCAGCACTTACAACCAAAACCCTAAACAACCAACAAAAAAATAGGTCACAGAGAAGAATAAAGAAAGAAAAAAAAGATAAGAGAAGGGGTTTTTTACCAAAACAGAGAGAAGGCAGAGGTTTTTGTTCACTCACGAGGGCGCCGGAGGAGAGGACGGTGGTGGCTTCCTTGGTGGTTCTTGTGAAGAGGAGAGGGCTGAGTTTTAGAGAAAATGACAAACAATAAGAGAAGAATGAGAAGGGAAGTTTGGAAAGGAAGAGAGACAGGAGCTTACCTTTGTTCGATGTTGAGAGGGTCAGCTGTGGAGAGCTGTGGAGAGACAATGCAGAGCGACGGAGAGCGGTGGAGAGCGGTGGAGAGCGGTCAACAAAAGGGAAAGGGAGAGTTGGAGACTGATAGCAGCTATTTGATGCTTAGGGCAAGGGAAAAGAAGAATGAGACTTGGGAGGGAGAGAGCTCAGATGAATTCTCAGCGCCAAATGAAAAGGGAGGAAGTAATAATACACATCGGTTAATATAGAACCGATGTGGTAAACTTTCACACATCGGTTAATAACAAAACCGATGTTTAAAAATAAAATTTTAATTTCTAATTATTTTTTTTTAGTTTTATACATCGGTTATTAGAAACCGATGTGGTTAATGACTGTTTTACACATCGGTTCTATTAAAACCGATGTTAAATGTTAAAAATTTCTGACTTTAAGTTTTTTTTATTTTAATTTTAAACATCGGTTAGGAATAATCGATGTGGAAAGGTTTTACACATCGGTTATTCTTCAACCGATGTGTAATACTTTGATTTTAATTTCAAAAATGCCACCGCCTCCTTTTACACATCGGTTTAATAGGAACCGATGTGTAAACTCCGATGTAGAATCCATTTTCTGCACTAGTGAAAGCCTATTTAAAGCTAGAGGCCTATTAGCCTATTTAATGACCTATTAGCCTATTTAGAGATAGGCCAACGGGCCTATTTGAGGTATTTGATACGAAACAGGCTTTTAAAAACACTAACAGGCCAGACCAGACTTTTAAAAAGGCCAGACCAAACTCAAAATAAAACCTTTAACAAATAATAGGTCAAGCTTAAGCTTTTAAACTTTTAAACAAATCTATTTAAACAAAGCATGGCATGACCTGACCTATTCTCACCCTTACACTATCATCTTCTCCTCCTTGCCATTACAAAGCATGTGCGCAATGAAAGTTGTAACCTTAAAATTAGTTTCTTGGCATATAAATCAGAATCAAGTTTGACATTTCATGAAAAGACAGTATTTATTTCCAGTGTTTTATCTCTCATACACGATAATTAGTAATAAGTAATACTTGGAGGAAAAAATTTAGACGTATACAACAAACAACATTAGTAGACAAAGTTGAAGCACATTTGTGACAGGAAGAGTGCAGTAGTACCTTATTTTTATTTTCATTTATTGATACAAGCATCCAGTCATAACCTTCTTAAATGACTGGGTTCTCAGCTCAACGCTTAAACCATAGTTATGAATTATGAATTCTTAGCCTGATTACATAACATTACATAAAAATAAAAAATTAAAATGTAGAATCTGAAAATTTAAAAATAAAAAATGGAATAGATGTAACACCCCGATTTTTTCTGCTTTCTAAAATCGATATAAATATAAATCAATATATTTTTATCTGAAACTTAGAAAATGATTTTGGGAAAACCAAAGTCATATTCATATTACACTTATTTTTATAAGTATATGGTTAAATTTTTTGTTGAAAATTCAGACGGAACCCGGTCTGCATTTCCGCTAATAGTAAGATTTTACTGATCAGAAAACCTAATTTTGACCCAAGAACGAAATGAATAGATTTTATATCTTATTTCCAACGATATCGGTTATTTTGAAAATTTTCAAAATAAATAGGTTAGTATACGTGATTCGGGCGTAAAACCCTAAATCGGGTGTCGGCCAGAGTCGAGAACGGACATGCAGAGAAAAAACCCGACATCGAATGTTGAGATATCTTGCCACCTAGGGTGGTGAGTCATATGGATGACTCACCAATGTCATGATTACAACTAGCAAATATCTAGATATTTCTTCAAAATAGTGTAAAGATCATTTTACCCTTGGACTATTTTACCCTTGAACTTTCATTGAAATGATAAGTTTGTCCCAACAATTTGTGGACACAAATCAGCCACACCTCGGTCCAATCCTTCCCACATGTTTGTCATGATGGTTTTTTTTGGAAAATTACCATTTTGTCCTTAAGTTGTCTTTATATCACAAAATTGACATTGTGTAAGATTACAACTTTGTCCCTAAAAATTTATGCTTTGGACCCTTTTATTCCTTGATTCCCACGGCCCAAACCCTCCAAGTGAGCCCATTCCATTGTTATATAAGGCATCTTCATCTTCTCCATGAAGCTTTCTCCATTTTTCTCAAAACTCTATGTTTTCCATAGCCATTTTTGTGAAGCAACCGCTTGATTTCTTGCTCATTTTCAACTTCTAAGAGGTATACCATACTCTCCTCACTCAATCATCATCATGTTCTTCATTTATTTTTGTGATTTGAAGTCTTGATCATCATTTGAAATTCCTGGATCTAGAACTTTGAAAATTCATAGAAAATCATAGAAAAATCATATGAGTATGAAGCCAATTTCTATGCTAGCTCTTCTTAATCATGAAAGGATTGAAAAGGTGCCAGAGATGGTTTGCTTGAGACAATTAACATGATATTGTATTCAGCACTGTTTTTTTATTCATTTATATAATTTTCACTTGCATGATATCATTTGTAGGTACTTAATCTACTTGCTCATAGGCTCACATATATTGAAAAGTTGATGAACCCTAAACATATAACCACATGGTTTCTGCCGACATATTTTTCGGTGTGTATATTTTTTTTATGTATTTAATGTTTTCAAAATTTTGGGTATTAATATTTAGAATGATTGCAATTTTTTCGTGCCTTTGTCCCATCACAGCAATATGTAATTGATTTGGGTGAGAGTGCTGAAAGCTTGAGGTGCTCCTTTCAGCATGAATTTATGGGAAAAGTTGAATACGTTCGAAAGGTGTTTCTTACTATCCTATGTCTTCTTTGTTTTTGATCAAGTCTATAGAAATTTGTTGTCCAAAGTTTATTAAATTATGTACTTTGGTTTTCAGATTTTCATTCCTATTAATGATGAAGGAGTACACTGGTACCTAATGATAGCTGACCTTCATCATCAAAAGTTACTGATGCTGGATTCATTACCTTGCCCTCAAAGACAAGATTTTAGAATGCTAAAAGTGCAGAGACTGGTACTTCTAATATTTACTCTTATTTATTTTATTTATTGACCTATGGCAATAACTAATAACTGTCTATTTGTATAGGGAATAGTTCTCCATGAGATGCTGATGCATGAGAGTTTTTATGCAATGCCAAGAAAAAACAAGCGCGCTATATCAACTTTCTCATTGGAGATACCAAGAGGGATAGGTCGTCATCTGATTGGATCGTAAGACCTTGTCATTTGTCTATTTTTTACACTGTTAAACAATGTCATTATTCTAAATAAATTGTACTTACATTGTTTTATTCTCATTGCTTTTCAGCGGCGATTGCGGTGTATGGGTCGCTGAATGGATGAAACGTGGCTCATGGAATGATGCCTACGATCAGATAACGGTAAACAACTTAACATAATTATTATGATAAAAATTATGTTTGTTCTAACACACACACACACACACATATTTCTTCTTTGTGAAAATAACTAATATTATTCATTCTCCTTTTTATAGGTTCGTCCTGCAACAAGGATGCATATAGCGCAGGACTTGGTGACCCACCCTTACAATGAGTTGAAAGACCCAGTGGTGGTAAAGGCTTATGAATAAATGGATGATCTGGAGAAAAAGAAGAAGAGGTAGGTCAAGTTTTAAATTGGTGTTAATTAGTTATTTTGGAGTATCATTTAGAAGAGCCAAGACTTTGAATTTTTTATGGTTCTTCCTTTATTATTGTCTTAAATCGTCACTGGATTGTTTAATTTATCTTAGTAGTATGATAGTTGCATTGCTTTTAATAGGATGGTTATGAGTTTGTTTTTATATTTCAGTTGAATTACTGTTTACATTTTAATGGTATGCGTAAGATATAGCACGTTCAACTATATGGTAGAGACATTTTGGAGTTCTGGGCTTACTGTTAGAACCAAAGTGGTTTTGGATTAAAATAATCTCTTAAGTTTTGATGTTAACAAAAAGGATAAATTTGTATGGCAAAGTATGCAGGGATTACTTGATGCGAGTCAGAGGAACTAAAATTTAAAGTATGGAATCTACAGATTCTAGTTCAAACCTCTAGACCAGTCTACAACTCTTGGTAAAATTCTGAGTCTTTAGCTTTATGGTAGACGAGATCGTTAAAATAAGAATAGACGGGTCTTAGAGTTAACTAAGGAAGAAGAGTTACTAAGTCTAAAGTAACCTAGTAGACAAGCTCCATATGCCACGTCATTGGACGGAGCTTCTCATTTAGTACTTAGCAATTCCAAAGACTTGTGTGGACGAGCGACTCTACCATATTAGTAGACGAGCGCTTCTGTCAATTCAGTGGACGAGCGCTTCTATCACATTAGTAGACGAGCGCTTCTATCACTTTAGTCGACGAGCGCTTCTGCCACATCAGCATACGAGCTCTTAAGTATAGCACGTCCATCTCTCTGGACTAGGCGGAAAGTATGTAGACGCATTATCAGTAGACGAGACCGTCTCACTGATAAGTAAATCTTCTCTTCCAAAGACCTGCGCGTCCACTAGTTTTAAGACGTGAACCAGTCTAAGCTTAAACGTATTTATTTCAAATGATTGCTTATTTAATTCAAAGAATATATGTCTTTTACCTTGATGCTTCTTTTGTATAAAATCTTTATCTCTTGGATAAAAGAACTCCGTACCATCGAAACCATAAATCTTTGTACTCTGTCAAAATACATTGTTGTAAAGATTCAGTCAAGTACAAAGATGGTAAGTCATAAAGCAACCTTTGGTACAATAGAGAAGTGACAGTTCTACTTTGAGCATTCCTCTGTTAAACAAAAACACTTCTCAGTGAAGCATATCAAGTTATCAGTCTCAACAGATCCAAACATTTAATGCTAAGTCTAAACGGATAAAATTTGAAGACCGTTGAAGAAGATCAAGACAGAGAAGCACTCCAGCTATATATATACTTGAAGAACTTCAAGGATAAAATGGAGATAGATTCAATATATAGATATATGCAGTAACACAAGCTCTGATATCATAGTGCAAAATCTCTGTTGAAATTGTAACACAAGTTTACATGTAAATCTTGTTGATCTTAAACTTTCAAATCCTCACACATAGTGAGTTCTTAGATCAAAGTTTTAAATCTCTTTGTTTGAGTAAGAGCCTGAAGAGGCTTGGTAGAGAAAGAATACTTGTAGCCTGAAGAGGTGTTGAATACTTGTAAAGCTATTGGATTATATATAGTGGAGAAAAACCTTCATGTAGAAGGGACTGGACGTAGCTCTTAGTTGGAAGAGAGTGAACCAGGATAAAACACTTGCGTGAATCTTCTAAACCCTTATCTTTTACAGTTTTTGTTTATACTAACTGTGGGGTTCTGAATGTGAGTTTATTAACTCTTCGAAAACGTTTTCCTGTTTGTGTGTTGTTTTTATTGTTTTGCTTGTAAAAGGTTTGAGAAAAGACTTTTTCAAAAATCTGTTAAGAAACACAATTCAACCCCCTTCTTGTGTTTCCCCGTTTCAACTTCACTTACAGCGTACTCCGGATTTTGGTCGTATTGGTCTACTTGGTCTGCATAGCATAATGGTACAATTTGTGATACCTTCATACAGATTATATTCTTGAATTTTTTTTAGGAATAACACTCGTTTAGTATGCATAATTAACAAACCAATATATTCATACCAACTACCAAGGGAGTTGCTATAATTAATTGACACTTTTAATTCCTTATCTTTAATTTTTATTAGCCACTCATTTTGAAGGTTTACTTGGAGTTGGTAACTTGGGATTGGAAGCAAGTCCTTATGTGGCCATGGATTTTGATAAGGTTACTATCAAACTTTACATTCTGCATAAAATGGAAATGTAGCAATAAAATAAGCCTCTTAATAGTAAAGCACTGCAATCATGGTTGCTGGGATAAATGGTCCAATTATATAGAAAATAGGAACACAACTTCTGCCTTTCTCTCAAATTCTTTTGTTTTTTTGAAACCAAATCAGCCTTGGTGATTCTCCCTTCTTTGTTCGCTGGTTTGCTTCTCCCATCAGAACTGTTCCTTATTTTCAACACCATTGGAGCATATCTACGTGGAAGCAAATAAGAGTCGTTCACTATATAAGGAACGATTCCTTAGAATTTAAAAATAATTTCCCAGCAGCAGCATAGAAGCAACAGAGTTGAGAGGGGAAAAACAGATGAGAAAAAAAGGGAGAAATGAACCATACTTAGAAATTGAAACACAATAATTGCAAATAAAAAAATAATCAAAACCCAGAAATTGAAACATCTCAACGGCCAAATCCAGAAATTAGAACTAAAATTTGAAAAATAGAATAAAGAACCCTTGACATAACCCAGGCAACAACCACCATCTGTGAAGGAAGTCCAGATTGGTGCCGCCCAGAACAGAGTTCCGCCACGAACCACCCGATTAGCTTTCACAATTAACGTCGCCTCTGTTCTTGCTCGTCAACGCCGCATGAGGTTGTCGCCGCCGGGAGCTCCTCTGTTTCTGGTTTGGGGTCCATAAATTAGAAACCCATAAAGACGAGGTAGATCATCGGCTGGAGGTCGTGCATGCAAGGGAAAAGAAACCGAGGGAATGGGTGTTCAGGGAAAATGGAATAGGGTGAGGGGGAGGGGGAAACCGATATTGAGAGTGATAGGGAGGAGAAATTGAGATTGAGAGTAAGGGGGAGAGGGAGAAGGAAATGAAACCAGATTTTGCAAAGTCGGACGATAAAAATCATAATACACTTTCAATTTTATATGATTATTATTCTTCTCTTATTTTACAATTTCATATAATCGTTATTTTAAATTAACTGGGATAAAAACAAAAGTTACTTAGGGACTAAATGTAAAATAAAAAGTATAGGAACTACATAATAAATTAGCAATGACTACATTAAATACAATCAAGTCATCTATTAGTCCAAAAAAACAACTGTTCTAACAGCTCCCATTTTACTTTCACCATTTAAGCAGAAGAAAAGTCAAAAGTGCCACCTATAAAATTGATTGGCTGATCATTTGATGTGGGTGATATAGTGAGTGGTGCAATAGGTGGTGTGGTTTAGCCGTCCAACCCTATGATCAATCCAACAACACTCAAATCCGGAGGAAGTATATGAGGATTAGGGTTCTTATTGATGTAAGGCTGCCTTTGAAGAGTGAGAGGAAGGTGAAGTTGGAGGGAGGAGAATGGAACACAGTGCTGTTCAAGTATGAAAGACTGAGGGTGTTTTGCTTCCTATGTGGTCTGTTGGGCCACAGTGACAAATTTTGTGATCAAAGATTCACACCACGTGGGGATGATGGCTCGCGGATGTGGGGAGTTGAGCTCCGGGCCGATTCCAAGCCGCTGAACAGCGGCGGAGGCGGTAGTCGGTGGGCGAGGAAATTTGGAGGAGATACGCCTAGCTCGAACTTCGCAAGTCCTAATCCATCGGGCCATGATTTTTGGAACGACATGCTGGAGGTGGGAGCAATAACAGGGATTCTGGAGTTAAAGCAGATATGGGAGGTTTAAATTCAAATTCAATGCTAAGTTTGAATATCCACACTCCATGCAATTCCAACGTGGGCTTTTACGAGGATATGAGTATTAATATTGCAGCTATTATTTCCGTTCCAGCCTCATCAGCAATGATACAATATATATATAAAAGAATTTTTTTGAATATCAAAATGTGGACACCATATGGTGTCCCATTTGATTCTTGATGTATTTTTTATCGAGATGTATGTATACAGAGAGATGATAAAAGATAAGTGAAAGATAAACATATACGATTTCACATACGATATCTATATTTTGACGTTTAAATATCACATGAAAATGACAGACAGATATGAGTTTTTAATAGGAGAAAACTCTATCATTGACAAATTGACCCTGCATGTACCCAATTTTCATCAGCCTACTTCTTTGTAGTCGTAAAAATTAGCCGTTGTAATATTGAAGGCATTTCCAGCTGCCAAGGTAAATTATCTTCAATACCAAAAAAAGAAAAAACTCCATGTTTATGTTTATGTTTATGGGTTGCTTTTAATATGATTAAACTAAATTCATAAATTTATTGTTTTGGTCAATAATTCAATTCTTGGGCATGGTAGGATGCTTTCGAAACTCGTGAAAAAAATATTTTTCCCTCTTTATTATTTTCGACATATTAAATTGGGAAATATATTACGACACACGACCCTAATAAATTGTTAAATATGATTTTGGCAACAGTGAAAGAGCCTGGCATAGCATGGACGCTTTAAAGCACTGCATACTGCACTGATTTGACGCATTATTTACTGAATGGTAAAAACCTTTTTGATTTTTGATTTTTTTTTAAAAAATTAGGATGAAGCGATTGTGTCTTAGACTAAGATAGAGAAAACATCCGGCCTTTAAAAACATTTACAAATAAATTTGCTTTTAAATCCTCTTAAGCGACTAGTGGGGAACAACTCGAATCTGACCTATTAGATATGTCACCATGTCATGCTTTCACTAAACCAACCTCTTAGAATTAACCTTTTTATATTTTAACTGAAAGTGAAAAATATTTAAAAATATTTATTAATTTTATTTTATACTGTCACATAATTTTCAATAATAGAAATAATTAGTAATATTTAATATCATCTTAAATATAGTAAAACACATTTGCGTCCGGGTAACAAGTGACGTATGAGCACTCGTTAAAGAAATCAAAAAGTAAATTTTCAATAGAAAATTAAGTATTGACCTATATGTAGAAAGCATTTGTCTCATAAAAACTCAAATTAGTGAAGGTGATGAAAAGTTTTGAAAGTACGTGGAAAACTCATTTCATCAAACCTTAACAAAATCAGTAGAATTTACTTTGATGACATCATAAATAAATATTATATAGAGAAACTGAAACAAAAATAATTGACAAAAATTTAAACAATCCAAAGAGTGAGCTACACACAAATATTTTTTTTGGGTAGAACCCACTAAAAAAGTTATACAATATTTAATTCGAACAGTAACCCAAACTCAAAACATACAAATAAAAAAAAATACAAAACATAAATATTGCTAAATTAGAAAAGTTCCAAAACAATTTCCTAAATAAAAATTGATATTTTCATAAAAATAAAATATTGCTCAATCAATCAAAAAATACCTGACAGTGGTAGCTCCTCCTGACAATGGTGGTTGCTGTGGTGGTGGCATGAAAAGTCAAAGAGGGAAATCAAAACTCAGCAACTCAACAATGGGAAGGGAAAAACCATTAAACTCAGCAACTTAGCAACTCAACATATATACCTGGTGGAGGCGCGCGGTGGCTGGACTGAGGCGCGACTGAAGAAGGCAGATAAGAAGGGTGAATGAGGGTTTCTGGCGCGGTGGAGGAGAAAATGGAAGGAGGGTCGCGGTCAGAGGTAGAGGGGGGAAGGAGGTGGTACGGTGGAGGCTTGGAGGCTCACCGGAGACGCGGTGGAGGCTCGCCGGAGACGCGTTGCAGAGGGGAAGAGAGAAGGCAGAGAGAATAGAGAGAGAGAGGGGGAAACAGAAAGAAAGGGGGGAAGGGGATGGCACTGGTGTATAATGTGAATTTAGCGACGACCTTTTTAAATTACCGACGGCCTTATCCATCGGTAAATCTAAAATTCGAATTTCCGACGGAAATGTCCGTCGGTACTATTGTAAATTATTTCCGACGACTATTTCTTCGGTAATTACCGACAACTTACTTGGTCGGTACACTCTGGCACCAAAAAATTAGCATTCCCGCATTGAATACTGACGGATTTATCGACGGAAAAGCCCACGGTACCATTACCAATGGACTTTCCGTCGGTAAATTTAGAATCTTTTAGTATTCATGCTTACCGACGGCTTAGTCTGTCGGAAATCTTCTCACTACCGACGGAACTGATGTCCGTCGATAATTATCTGTCGGTAATCCACCCTTTTCTTGTAGTGTCCCTAATGTATGAATTTTTTCCTTCTATTTGCTGGCCAAATCTCAGAGCAATTGGACAGGAATAAGAAATTACCTCGATACCCCTGAGTACTAGAAATCATACCAGATGAAGAGATTAGTCAATTTGGAATATCTGGCACAAATGTATGATTTTTTTCTCTCTATATTTTAGCCAAATTTTACCAAGGTTAAAATTCCCAAATTCCTGAATCTGGTATGATTTTTAGTATTCAAGGGTACCGAGGTAATTTCCTTTTCCTATCCAACTTGCTATGAAATTTGGCAAGAAAACAGAAACAAAATCATACATTATGGACCACATGGTTAAAATTACTAAATTCCCTCATTTTATAAGATATCTAGTACTTAGGGGTACCGGTGTAATTTCTTGTTCCTGTCCGACTTGCTCCAAAATTTGGCATAGCTGACGTGGCATTCCGTTTGCCACATCAGCGGTTAACGGAAAGAGATGATGGTATGGACTATTTCCAATTTTTTTAAAAGTATAGGGACGAAATCCTAAAGAAAAATTTTGTAGGGACTAAAACCAAAATTTGTGTATTTTGCTGGGACTAAAAACTTATTTAAACCTATATAAAAATTAAAAGATATTATATTATAAAATCAAACTCGTATGTCATTGGTTCGAAATATCCACCGTCAGAATCAGTAACTAATTTATGTATTGTCGGGAGATCTGGATGCCATTCAAGGATTGTCTCCTCCCAACCATGTTGGATTTTCTCCATACTCAAGAGTTAGAAGCCTAGAAGTTGAACCCAATAAAATCGTATTAGCGAATGACAAAAAAACCCAAAAGTTTGAGTAATAATAGTCATAGATGCATTAATTACATTAAAAATTTAAATTAGTTGGATAATAACATTAAAAAAAGATGAAGAAAATAATTAATAAGAATATGTGACTTAATGGCAAAATATATTTTATTATAAAAAATTATATATCAAGTTCAAATTACACAAGTAATTTTTTCATTCAACAATAACGCCACCATATCTAATCTAATTATCTAAAAATGAAAACTACTGAGAATAAAAAACAGAACAAAAGAAAACTAATGAGTTACCAATAAACAAAGACTGCACACTATAGAATTGTTACGAAGGAAATGCAAAAAAAAAAAAAAAAATTTGGGCATAAGTATCAATCATGATCATCATTTAAAAAAACAAAAAACATTATTATTAAGAATAGATGCTTTACTCATGTGATGATAAACTAATGTAGGAGGGTTCAAATTCTGGAGACATGTCTTTCAAAGATGCATATAAATATTTTTCTGCGGTTGGCCCGATTGCTTCATGTTATAAATTTCTATGGAAGAATTGTATTCCAACTTCAAAGTCATTTATCTTTTGGAGGATTATTCATGACAGATTGCCAACATATTAAAATCTATGGAAAAGAAGTTGTGAAGTTGTACTATTAATGTCTCCATTTGCAGCCTTTGTGGAACTATTGCAGAAACTACTCAGCATTTCTTTTTGCAGTGTTCTTTTGCACAAATGATGGATATTGTTGCTGCTGCTGTCATTAGTGTGATTTGGTGTAGAAACAGATTAAAATTTTATCAATGTTCATTCTGCAGTCAATCTGATCATTTCTAATGTGTCTTTGGCTGGAAATTCGAGTAAAGGTATAATATGCAACTCAATTACAGAATTCAGCATTATGAAAGCTTTAAAGGATAATGGTCATCCTTCTTGTGCTCCAAAAATCATTGAAGTTAATTGGATTCCTCCAAGCTGCTATTTGGTCAAATGTAACACTGATGGAGCTGTCAAGGGTTGTCCCGGGCCAGCTTCTTGTGGGGGTATCTTCAGGGATCATAGTCCTGCTACTTTAGGATGCTTTTCTGCAAATCTTGGTTCCATAAGTGCTTTTCAGACTGAATTAATTGGTGATATGATGGCCATTGAGATAGCTTACAAAAAGGGTTGGAAGTTCTTATGGTTGGAATATGACTCCCAACTAGTTATTTGTGCTTTCAAAAACATTGATATAGTCCCTTGGAAACTTCAGAATAGATGGAAGAATTGTATAGATTTAACTAAGAAGATGAAATTTGTCTATTCACACATTTGTAGGGAAGGGAATGCTTGTGCACATAGATTAGCTTCACATGGTTTAGCTATTTCTGGTTTTGTTTGGTGGCATACAACCTCAAGTTTTATTTATGATGTTTTCTTCTTGTGGGCTTATTATCTTTCCTTTCCTTAGCTATCATATTATGATTTATATATTCAAATTTTTTTGCTGTACTAGCTCGATTCTATTTTACATTGTAATAAATTTACATATTTTATGAAAAGCTTAAATTTTTCTTTATTATTTATTCTACTCAGTAATAATGAGAAGAGTGTTGGTAAAAATTTTATTTCAACAATTAAACATACCTGTTGTGGGGGTACGAAAGAAGCAATTCTTATTTGTCATATTTTTAGACACATCATAAATATTGAAGAATTTCTTTTATATAAATAAATTTAAATTTTTTTAAAAAACTTTAATATCTACATGTAAAATGATTAAAATTTGAAAGATACTAATATAATAAATACATATAAAGAGAGAGATTTGACCAAGAAAAACTTTTTTTCCATACAAGAGGAATGAATTAATTGTAAAAATATTAAGGTGTCTTGGCAGTTGAAAATCCGTTAAACTTTTGTGAAATTCAATACCAACTTTATTTTATATCTCATTTAATATTACAATGAGAGATTTTTTTTTCCTTCCTTCTCTCTCCTTTCTCTTCTCACATACCCACATCTAGATTCGGATCCCTACCTTGGGAAAATCATCAATCCACTCATTAGTGCATTAACGCACACTTTCAACGGTTGATTTAATGGTGTATTAATGTATAAATTCATTAATTTTTGAATGAGGAGAATTCATTTTCCTCCTCTGTATCTAGCTTAATCCATTAAGTTAGACAGTGGGGAAAAAACTGAATTTATGGGGTCACCGTATTTTAGAAAAATAATACAAAAATTGAAAGAAATTAGTAATTGCTTGAAAAAATTAGGATGGGGAGGCTTTAGACTCCCCGGCGTTTCTTCACTCACAAATATTCATATTCATAGACATATATAACAACTAGCCTTGCGAAGGAGTATGGATTATATAATGTATAGACATAGCCACCAAGTGTGTTTCTGCAGACATAAGGACATGAAAAACCTTATGCAAAACCTTGATGATCAAAACTACAGCGAATAGATTTATGGTTTTTTTTTTTTACAAGCAAAATTTTATATATGACTGATTACAAGGGATACCCGAACTCATATACAATGAAACAATGATGACATAACTAATCAATATAGCCTTTTTTTATTTTGAAGATTACTAGCAATATATTTCATAGTAAATTTGCACTTCACGAAAAATAATACAAAAATTTAGGATGGGGAGGCTTTAGACTCCCCGGCGTTTCTTCACTCACAAATATTCATATTCATAGACATATATAACAACTAGCCTTGCGAAGGAGTATGGATTATATAATGTATAGACATAGCCACCAAGTGTGTTTCTGCAGACATAAGGACATGAAAAACCTTATGCAAAACCTTGATGATCAAAACTACATCGAATAGATTTATGGTTTTTTTTTTTACAAGCAAAATTTTATATATGACTGATTACAAGGGATACCCGAACTCATATACAATGAAACAATGATGACATAACTAATCAATATAGCCTTTTTTTATTTTGAAGATTACTAGCAATATATTTCATAGTAAATTGGCACTTCACGAAAAATAATACAAAAATTTAGGATGGGGAGGCTTTAGACTCCCCGGCGTTTCTTCACTCACAAATATTCATATTCATAGACATATATAACAACTAGCCTTACGAAGGAGTATGGATTATATAATGTATAGACATAGCCACCAAGTGTGTTTCTGCAGACATAAGGACATGAAAAACCTTATGCAAAACCTTGATGATCAAAACTACAGCGAATAGATTTATGGTTTTTTTTTTTACAAGCAAAATTTTATATATGACTGATTACAAGGGATACCCGAACTCATATACAATGAAACAATGATGACATAACTAATCAATATAGCCTTTTTTTATTTTGAAGATTACTAGCAATATATTTCATAGTAAATTGGCACTTCACGAAAAATAATACAAAAATTTAGGATGGGGAGGCTTTAGACTCCCCGGCGTTTCTTCACTCACAAATATTCATATTCATAGACATATATAACAACTAGCCTTGCGAAGGAGTATGGATTATATAATGTATAGACATAGCCACCAAGTGTGTTTCTGCAGACATAAGGACATGAAAAACCTTATGCAAAACCTTGATGATCAAAACTACAGCGAATAGATTTATGGTTTTTTTTTTTTACAAGCAAAATTTTATATATGACTGATTACAAGGGATACCCGAACTCATATACAATGAAACAATGATGACATAACTAATCAATATAGCCTTTTTTTATTTTGAAGATTACTAGCAATATATTTCATAGTAAATTGGCACTTCACGAACTTCTTCATAAAATAGAAAGGGAAGACATATAAAACATAAATTGAGTTGAGAGTAAAATTGAATAACATCGACTCAAATTCAAACCTACGATATTACTAAGATTAACAAACGAATATAGACTGCACTACAATTCATATACCCAACAAATTTCTTAATCATCATGCATATCATCTGGCGACTCATTCAGGTCAAAGTCCAAAATTCTTGGACCTACAAATTCATTATTCAATGGCAGTGTCCCAACCAATGTTTCAGTTTCGATGTTATTGGTTACCTCCTCCATCACTAGTCCTCTCACATCACTATCTTTACAATTGTTGTCTTCAGCAATGGCATCTGAAAGCTTGGGTTCAGCAATGGTTGTAATGTTCTTCTCTTTATTATGACTTGATTTGTGTCCCCCTAGAGCTTGGAAAGTTGGAAAAGATTTCCAGCAAATATCACATTCATAGCCATTCACTTTCTTTTCAGTTTTATCAACAAAGCCTTTGTCTTCAGATTCCCAATCTTGAGTCTTTGGTTTTAATAACAATTTCTTTATCTTCTTCCTCTTCTTCTTCTTCTTCTTCTTCACCATCTCTTTGATCCTTTCATCAGAAAAGCAAACCTCATCTTCCATTAGTTCAGTATTCACACTTTCAGAAGTCACATACACATTCATATTGGCTGAAATTTTTTCATCCCTGGCTCCAGATGAACCCTTTTCTCCATTCACCTTATCACTATCACACAGCATATGCTTTTCGCTGCTTGATGGTTCTTCTTCAGCAGCAATACCTTTTTCCTTACATGGGGTTGGAGGTTCAGGACTGTTTGGCTCAGCATAAAAGTAGTTGCATCGAATATACACAAGAATCTCAGCAGCCTCATAAGCACCAATACTTCTTCTCCCTCTTTTATCAGTCTTTTGCCATCTTGGTAAAGATAGATCTTTATCCACACAATCATCATCATGATCTTTTTTATACTGTTCCGTAGAATCAGAACTGAGGGAGGAAGAAGATGTGTGATGAATAGGAGGAGGGCAAACACCCCTCCAATCCCTCTCAGGGTGAGACCTCATGTGCCCAAACAAAGCATTCTTGGATGGGAAATCCTTCTTGCATAGATAACAAGTGTGTTTCCCATCATCATCATCATCACAAATAGCCTTATTATTGCTTCTTTTTGAGGGATTTGAGTAATGGGTTTTCACCTGAAAGTGAGATCTTCTATGTCCACCCAATGCTTTGCCATTGCTGAAAGTCTTACCACAAATATTGCACTCACGAGCAGCTATTGGTTCTGCATAAACTTCACTAGGAGATGATCTCTTCGTCTTCTCTACCTCTTCACAGGGTTCCTCATGATCATGATCCATTACTTCTTGCTTATCTTCATCCATCTGAGAAGAAAAGGGTAACAAAGAATGATAAAGCCAAGAACTACAAGATGAAAAATCGAAGATTGAAAATATAGATTAGAAGCTGTTCATCAAAAAACCGATAACCATCAAAACAGCACAGACAAGAAAACCAAACTGAAGAGAGAGTTATTATAAGCTGTAGGTTGTTAAGTGACAAAATATGGATTATTCGAAAAAGAAGATAATCGAAAAAGAAGATATACAGATAGAGAGGAAGAGGGAGTGCATGTTGGTAAGAGAAAAAAAAGAGAGAGAATTTCTCCAACTGATTTTGGACTGCCAGTATACCTCCTAATTGGTTATCATAATTAATTTAATCCATTAATCTTGTAAGGAAAAAACATTTATTTTTGTCATACTCAGATCTATATATTTAACTTTTAATATCTTTATAAATTTTAGCAAGCTGATATACCACAAATTATGTTTATAAAGTAGTTGGAGTTGGAGGTTGAGGACTGTTTGGCTCATAAGCACCAATACTTCCTCTCCCTCTCTTTTATCAGACTTTTGCCATCTTGGTCATGAAGATAGGTCTTTATCCACACAATCATCATCATGATCTGATTCCATCGAATCAGAAAGGAATAATATGGGGGCAAACACCCCTCCAGTCCCTCTCAGGGTGAGACCTCATGTGCCCAAACAATGCATTCTTTGATGGGAAATCCTTCTTGCATAGATAACAAGTCTGTTTCCCATCAACATCTTCATCATCATCACATGTAGCCTTATTATTACTTCTTTTCGAGGGATTTGAGTAATGGGTTTTCACCTTTTGTGAATGCTTCTTGGCAGCTTGAAAGTGAGATCTTCTATGGCCACCCAATGCTTTGCCATTGCTGAAAGTCTTGCCACAAATATTGCACTCACGAACACCTATTGGTTCAGCATAAACTTCACTAGACTTTGAAGGAGATCTTTTCATCTTCTCTACCTCTTCATAGGGTTTCTCATCACCATGATCCATTACTTCTCTTGCTTATCTTTATTGTCTGTATCCGTCCGAGGAAAAAAAAAGAGGTAACAAAGAATGATCAGGTAGAGGTTAACTTCAAAAACAACAAGATAAAAAAGTGAAGATTGAAAATATGTACATGGCTATTCATCAAAGAAAAATTACCACCAAAACACAAAAAAGAAAACCAAATTAACTGAAGAGAGTTAGAAGCTGGAGGTTTTAAAGTGATAAAATATAGATTATAGAGATTATTCGGAAAAAAAAAACTTTAAAAATGAGCTTAGGTAGTTGGGTGTATAAGGAAGATCGAAAACAAGGAAGATTTGGAGGAACAAGATGATAGATAGATAGAGAGGAGGAGGGAAGGTTGTGTATGTGATAAGAGAAAAGAAAGAATATCTCTAATTGAGATATGAAATAAAGTAGTATTAAATTTCCTAAAGATTTGAGTGATTTTAGACTATCAATATACCTCGTTAATTATTACAATTAATTCATTCCTCAAAAAAGATTTTCTTTGACAAATCTATATATTTTATTTTTTTGATATATATTTAACTTTTAATATATAAATTTTAGCAAGTTAATATATATGTCACTCTCGTTTTTTTTTAATGCTATACTTACATAATTTAGGAATAACATATTTTACCATAATTTGTATTTATATATAAAGAATGAAAAATTATATATTGACTAATCACGTCAGAATTTTTATTTTCTACCTCCCTACAAAAAAAAAAGATAACAAGTTTTTTTTATCAAAAAAGATTAGATTGGGGGAAGGCACGTCCCCTTGTAAGTCCAGAAAATACCATCAACCTCAGCAAGTATGAGCGGAAGGCTTGACCAGACGTGTCAACCCTTGTTGATAGATAACAAGTTGTTTAAAAGATAGAAAATTCAAAATTATATTATAAACATATTTGTTTAAAACATAGAAAATTCAAAATTATATTATAAATATATATTATCACTAGTTTTTTATAAGAATATTTACCATGTTAGTTGTTACCCGTTTCATCAAGGAAGTAAAAGATTCAAAATCTGGTTATTATAAATGTGTATCTTTTTCTTTTGACAGAATTATAAATGTATATCTTATATCTTATTTCTAGTTTTTCGTAAGGATGTAACAGATTGAAACTGTTAAGTGATTGGTCACTATCTTAAAACAAAATCTATATATATTGATAACCGTTTTTTGTTTGTCAAAACTTTTCCATTTGGTTTCTACTTTAATTTCTACTAAGATTATTTTCAGAGTCAAATCTGTGATTTTTTTTTACTAAAAAAGATATAGAGTCAAATCTGGGATGAATGGTGAAGTTCATCTTATACGTAACATATTGTATTTTTATTTCGTAAAAATAATGAATACGGTCTCAAATATTGGAGAGTCAAATTATTGTCTCAACTCAATGGTCAAGTATGAAAAACAATATTTTTAAGTCACCAAAAAAATATATTATTTAGACTCTACCACTTAAAAAGAAGAAATTTTATCTCATTCCTTTAATTATAAAGCTATTTTTTATATCAAAGTTCTAAATAAAGAATGAATTTTTTTTGAAGTAAAATAAAGAGGGAAATGAGTTTAATAGCTATACACTGATGGTGTGAATTTTGACTCTTATCCTGACTAACTTAAAAGTCATTGAGACCATGATTGGTGATCGGTTGACAATATAAATATCAATTAAACTTGAAGAAAATTAATTACCCTTTAATAAAATATATAGTTAATTTTTTTTATATTAGAGGTCTAAATAAAGAACGAAATTATAATTGACCTTATAGAAAATTAACATCACATATCATAATCAAACAAATACATACATATCTACATGAGTTTGATTATTATACATGTGTCATTTATGTTGCCATACTATTACCTTAAAAATTACCTCTCAATTTCCGAAATCACAAATCTTGAGGGATAAGGGTCTCCTGTCTCATTTTGGTATATCATGTCATGTCCCAACCAATAATATTTTGATATGTATTCTACTTTTTCATTATTAAATAAAATTTTAACTTACATGAAAAAATATTATTAGCTGGGACATGATGTTGTACACCAAAACGAGACACAAGATCCTTATCCCTTATATATCTTCACCACTCACCTCTCAATGAGTTTGTTCTAACTCTCATAACCAATGAAAAAAAAAACTATTGGCTTGGACATGAATGTTGAATAATGCCACGTATTGCTAGATTAAACAAGGTTGGTACTCGATCCTGTGCCAACTTCCAAACAAAAGCCTCCACTTTCATTGGAACACTCCCCATCCATGCTCTTGACACTACAACAGAAAAGGCTTTAGATAGCATTTCCAGGTGCCTTTTAATAGCGTTTTTAAGTGCTATCTATGCCACCGTTATTAAAAGCAGTTAGTAAAGATAGCATTTAAGAAGCGCTATTAAAAGATGACCTTAGATAGTATTTCCGCGTATTAACAAACGCTATCTTTAGTGTGTTTTCTGGCATCATTGGAAGGTCATCTGTGACTTTAGATAGCGTTTGTTTATGTAAACGCTATATATAGGCATGCCTTTAAATAGCGTTTGTTTATGTAAACGCTATCTAAAACATGCCTTTAGATAGCATTTGTTTTGGTAAACGCTATCTATAGGCATGCCTTTAGATAGCGTTTGTTTTTGTAAACGCTATCTAAAAGCATGCCTTTAGATAGCGTTTACATAAACAAACGCTATCTAAAGGCATGCCTATAGATAGCGTTTACATTAGAAACGCTATTTATTCCCTTATTTTATTTTTTTTAGTTTACCTGCTTCTTAACTTTACCTCCATCCTGCATGTTCATAAAAAACAGAAGGTTTACACAAATAACTGAAACACAATCCAAATTATAGGTAGCAAACAAAACCCAGACACCTAAGTTACTTGTACCAAACCATGCATAACACAATACAAAGTTTAGACCATATATAACAAGTGTAATCAAATAAACTTTTCAACAATATAGCGAGACCAATCTCCCTTGACTTCAGATAGTTGAGCAGTGGAGTATGTGACGTATTTGAAGTCAGGGAAGTACTGCAACATAAAAATTAAATAAACTAAGTTACAATTGCTAAAACATTTGAACAGTCATATTTAACAGCTAAGTAAACAACAATCACCAAAACTACATACCTCCATTGGTATTTTAACGTGGTTCTTTAAGATAATTTCCTTCATGATACGCATGACATAATACCCACAATCTGTATTTTTGGGTTGTCTTGGGCACTATAAAAAATAAAATAGTAAATCAATATAGTTTGTTTTTAACTAATTAATTGCTCATTAAGTTTTTGCAAATATACCTCTATCCGAATCCGTTTAATGTTGGTTGCTTTTAAACGAGGCACCTTAGCTCCTAAACATGTCTTTCAAGAGTGTGAGTAAGTCCGTAAAGCTCTTAACATTCCATCCAATGCCCGAAAACAAGTTAAACAACATTAACATAGACGACAATCTTGTAAATTTAGTAAAACCAACATACAACGATTGCTCGCATCACTTACCAACCTCTCAAACATTCCAGGACAATCCCGAAGGTCCTCTTCAACAAAGATTTGCAAGGTCTTCAAAACCATCGCCCTCATAAGTATTTGTGTCGGTATCGTTTGATGAATATCTCACACGATTCCTCATTTCACTAGACTCATCTCTTGTATCACCATGTTTTGTCCAACATGTATAACTTTGATCGATTCCATTACACACTAAATGTTCTTCCAACTCGGTTGCACTAATTCGCCTTGCATAACAACAATCTAAACAAGGACATATGATTGTACTAGGGTTTTTCGCATGCCGAACTGCAAACCTAATGAACTCTTTCACCCCATCCTCATACTCCTTCGTTAAACGATTGGCAGACATCCATTTCTGATCCATGCTTTTCCGATCTAGAAAAATTTCCATAATTGTAATGTGGAATTTTTAATTCAATTTCATTTCAATTAATAATAGAGTGAGATCAGAATGGAAATGAAATGGAAATAATTTTAGTATATAAATACATTTAATATACTTGCACTTAAATATCAATCTCGAACAATCGATGACTTCAAGCACTCCCTCAACAGAAATGCTAATGAACCTTAAATTTATGACTATTGTGAAAATATAACCAAGGCTATCATGGCATCAACCTACCCTTATGGAACACTTATCAATGGAACATCTCTATTCTTGAATATATACATAAAGATTATATTTTTCAGCAAACCATGTAAGCAAATGTCCTGAAGCAAGATAATAGATGTTCAATGAGAAATTAACCATAATTATTATGGAAACTACATATATGAAAAATTATCATGTAGTTATTGAGTCGACAAAAAACAAAGAAAGAAACAATATAAGGAAAGCTACCCTCGTAGCATCAGCAAAGAGAGCATTCGAAAGATTTGGGGGAGGGTCCTGAACACTAGTGTTGGGATTAAGCCGGGCCGTCCCACTGGGGCTTACAGTCTGGCCTACGTAAGGTCAGACCTGATCTGTTTAAAAAAAGATCATATTTAAGTTTTTTAAAAAGCCATTTTAATTAAAAAGGACAGACCCACACCTATTGAAAAATCTTTCTAACCTGTTAGGCCAACCTATATATTTATATATATGACGAGGGATCAACTTACACCTAAAAAAACTTACAACTATTACACTCAATCTCAGCCATTGAAATACTTTAAATCTGATGGTTCTCATTTGTTCATTTAATCGCTCAGATGACCTTTCTTAATTAAAGTTTTTCTTTTCTGCTCCATCAAAATCCCTTCTCACCTAATCTACGTCACTCGCAGTGAACTCAGCTTAACCTCTTCTGACCATTTTTCTTTCATTAAAACTCGTTAATGGTGAACTCTTCCTCGGACATTTTTTTCAGATTATATTAATATTAAAATAAAATGATTTTTACAATTTGACTATTGTTTTTTTGTCCGGAGGGTCTTTGACACAATTTGACTATTTGTAAAAGCCTATTTAAAGCTAGAGGCCTATTAACCTATTTAATGACCTATTAGCCTATTTAGAGATAGGCCAACGGGCCTATTTGAGGTATTTGATACGAAACAGGCTTTTAAAAACACTAACAGGCCAGACCAGACTTTTAAAAAGGCCAGACCAAACTCAAAATAAAACCTTTAACCAATAATAGGTCAAGCTTAAGCTTTTAAACTTTTAAACAAATCTATTTAAACAAAGCATGGCATGACCTGACCTATTCTCACCCTTACACTATCATCTTCTCCTCCTTGCCACTACAAAGCATGTGCGCAATGAAAGTTGTAACCTTAAAATTAGTTTCTTGGCATATAAATCAGAATCAAGTTTGACATTTCATAAAAAGACAGTATTTATTTCCAGTGTTTTATCTCTCATACACGATAATTAGTAATAAGTAATACTTGGAGGAAAAAATTTAGACGTATACAACAAACAACATTAGTAGACAAAGTTGAAGCACATTTGTGACAGGAAGAGTGCAGTAGTACCTTATTTTTATTTTTATTTATTGATACAAAGCATCCAGTCATAACCTTCTTAAATGACTGGGTTCTCAGCTCAACGCTTAAACCATAGTTATGAATTATGAATTCTTAGCCTGATTACATAACATTACATAAAAATAAAAAATTAAAATGTAGAATCTGAAAATTTAAAAATAAAAAATGGAATAGATGTAACACCCCGATTTTTTCTGCTTTCTAAAATCGATATAAATATAAATAAACGTTTATATTTTTATCTGAAACTTAGAAAATGATTTTGGGAAAACCAAAGTCATATTCATATTACACCTATTTTTATAAGTATATGGTTAAATTTTTTGTTGAAAATTCAGACGGAACCCTCATGTTTCCACGACAAGAAGATTTTACTTGATCGGAAAACCTAATTTTGACCCAAGAACGAAATGAATAGATTTTATATCTTATTTCCAACGATATCGGTTATTTTGAAAATTTTCAAAATAAATAGGTTAGTATACGTGATTCGGGCGTAAAACCCTAAATCGGGTAATCGACGGAGTCGAGAACGGACATGCAGAGAAAAAACCCGACATCGAATGCTGAGATATCTTGCCACCTAGGGTGGTGAGTCATATGGATGACTCACCAATGTCATGATTACAACTAGCAAATATCTAGATATTTCTTCAAAATAGTGTAAAGATCATTTTACCCTTGGACTATTTTACCCTTGAACTTTCATTGAAATGATAAGTTTGTCCCAACAATTTGTGGACACAAATCAGCCACACCTCGGTCCAATCCTCCCCACATGTTTGTCATGATGGTTTTTTTGGAAAATTACCATTTTGTCCTTAAGTTGTCTTTATATCACAAAATTGACATTGTGTAAGATTACAACTTTGTCCCTAAAAATTTATGCTTTGGACCCTTTTATTCCTTGATTCCCACGGCCCAAACCCTCCAAGTGAGCCCATTCCATTGTTATATAAGGCATCTTCATCTTCTCCATGAAGCTTTCTCCATTTTTCTCAAAACTCTATGTTTTCCATAGCCATTTTTGTGAAGCAACCACTTGATTTCTTGCTCATTTTCAACTTCTAAGAGGTATACCATACTCTCCTCACTCAATCATCATCATGTTCTTCATTTATTTTTGTGATTTGAAGTCTTGATCATCATTTGAAATTCCTGGATCTAGAACTTTGAAAATTCATAGAAAATCATAGAAAAATCCTATGAGTATGAAGCCAATTTCTATGCTAGCTCTTCTTAATCATGAAAGGATTGAAAAGGTGCCAGAGATGGTTGGCTTGAGACAATTAACATGATATTGTATTCAGCACTGTTTTTTTTATTCATTTATATAATTTTCACTTGCATGATATCATTTGTAGGTACTTAATCTACTTGCTCATAGGCTCACATATATTGAAAAGTTGATGAACCCTAAACATATAACCACATGGTTTCTCTACGACATATTTTTCGGTGTGTATATTTTTTTTATGTATTTAATGTTTTCAAAATTTTGGGTATTAATATTTAGAATGATTGCAATTTTTTCGTGCCTTTGTCCCATCACAACAATATGTAATTGATTTGGGTGAGAGTGCTGAAAGCTTGAGGTGCTCCTTTCAGCATGAATTTATGGGAAAAGTTGAATACGTTCGAAAGGTGTTTCTTACTATCCTATGTCTTCTTTGTTTTTGATCAAGTCTATAGAAATTTATTGTCCAAAGTTTATTAAATTATGTACTGGTTTTCAGATTTTCATTCCTATTAATGATGAAGGAGTACACTGGTACCTAATGATAGTTGACCTTCATCATCAAAAGTTACTGATGCTGGATCCATTACCTTGCCCTTAAAGACAAGATTTTAGAATGCTAAAAGTGCAGAGACTGGTACTTCTAATATTTACTCTTATTTATTTTATTTATTGACCTATGGCAATAACTAATAACTGTCTATTTGTATAGGGAATAGTTCTCCATGAGATGCTGATGCATGAGAGTTTTTATGTAATGCCAAGAAAATACAAGCGTGCTATATCAACTTTCTCATTGGAGATACCAAGAGGGATTGGTCGTCATCTGAATAGATCGTAAGACCTTGTCATTTGTCTATTTTTTACACTGTTAAACAATGTCATTATTCTAAATAAATTGTACTTACATTGTTTTATTCTCATTGCTTTTCAGCGGCGATTGCGGTGTATGGGTCGCTGAATGGATGAAACGTGGCTCGTGGAATGATGCCTACGATCAGATAACGGTAAACAACTTAACAAAATTATTATGATAAAAATTATGTTTGTTCTAACACACACACACACACACACATATTTCTTCTTGTGAAAATAACTAATATATTCATTCTCCTTTTTATGGGTTCATCCTGCAACAAGGATGCATATAACGCTGGACTTGGTGACCCACCCTTACAATGAGTTGAAAGACCCAGTGGTGATAAAGGCTTATGAATACATGGATGATCTGGAGAAAAAGAAGAAGAGGTTGGTCAAGTTTTAAATTGGTGTTAATTAGTTATTTTGGAGTATCATTTAGAAGAGCCAAGACTTTGAATTTTTTATGGTTCTTCCTTTATTATTGTCTTAAATCGTCACTGGATTGTTTAATTTATCTTAGTAGTATGATAGTTGCATTGCTTTTAATAGGATGGTTATGAGTTTGTTTTTATATTTCAGTTGAATTACTGTTTACATTTTAATGGGATGCGTAAGATATAGCACGTTCAACTATATGGTAGAGACATTTTGGAGTTTTGGGCTTACTGTTAGAACCAAAGTGGTTTTGGATTAAAATAATCTCTTAAGTTTTGATGTTAACAAAAAGGATAAATTTGTATGGCAAAGTATGCAGGGATTACTTGATGCGAGTAAGAGGAACTAAAATTTAAAGTATGAAATCTACAGATTCTAGTTCAAACCTCTAGACCAGTCTACAACTCTTGGTAAAATTCTGAGTCTTTAGCTTTATGGTAGACGAGATCGTTAAAATAAGAATAGACGGGTTTTAGAGTTAACTAAGGAAGAAGCGTTACTAAGTCTAAAGTAACCTAGTAGACAAGCTCCATATGCCACGTCATTGGACGGAGCTTCTCATTTAGGACTTAGAAAGTCCAAAGACTTGTGTGGACGAGCGACTCTACCATATTAGTAGACGAGCGCTTCTGTCAATTCAGTGGACGAGCGCTTCTATCACATTAGTAGACGAGCGCTTCTATCACTTTAGTGGACGAGCGCTTTTGCCACATCAGCAAACGAGCTCTTAAATATAGCTCGTCCATCTCTCTGGACTATGCGAAAAGTATGTAGACGCATTATCGCATTACGAGCCCGTCTAACTGATAAGTAAATCTTCTCTTCCAAAGACCTGCGCGTCCACTAGTTTTAAGACGTGAACCAGTCTAAGCTTAAACGTATTTATTTCAAATGATTGCTTATTTAATTCAAAGAATATATGTCTTTTACCTTGATGCTTCTTTTGTATAAAATCTTTATCTCTTGGATAAAAGAACTTCGTACCATCGAAACCATAAATCTTTGTACTCTGTCAAAATACATTGTTGTAAAGATTCAGTCAAGTACAAAGATGGTAAGTCATAAAGCAACCTTTGGTACAATAGAGAAGTGACAGTTCTACTTTGAGCATTCCTCTGTTAAACAAAAGCACTTCTCAATGAAGCATATCAAGTTATCAGTCTCAACGGATCCAAACATTTAATGCTAAGTCTAAACGGATACAATTTGAAGACCGTTGAAGAAGATCAAGACAGAGAAGCACTCCAGCTATATATATACTTGAAGAACTTCAAGGATAAAATGGAGATAGATTCAATATATAGATATATGCAGTAACACAAGCTCTGATATCATAGTGCAAAATCTCTGTTGAAATTGTAACACAAGTTTACATGTAAATCTTGTTGATCTTAAACTTTCAAATCCTCACACATAGTGAGTTCTTAGATCAAAGTTTTAAATCTCTTTGTTTGAGTAAGAGCCTGAAGAGGCTTGGTAGAGAAAGAATACTTGTAGCCTGAAGAGGTGTTGAATACTTGTAAAGCTATTGGATTATATATAGTGGAGAAAAACCTTCATGTAGAAGGGACTGGACGTAGCTCTTGGTTGGAAGAGAGTGAACCAGGATAAAACACTTGCGTGAATCTTCTAAACCCTTATCTTTTACAGTTTTTGTTTATACTAACTGTGGGGTTCTGAATGTGAGTTTATTAACTCTTCGAAAACGTTTTCCTGTTTGTGTGTTGTTTTTATTGTTTTGCTTGTAAAAGGTTTGAGAAAAGACTTTTTCAAAAATCTGTTAAGAAACACAATTCAACCCCCTTCTTGTGTTTCCCCGTTTCAACTTCACTTACAGTGTACTCCAGATTTTGGTCGTATTGGTCTACTTGGTCTGCATAGCATAATGGTACAATTTGTGATACCTTCATACAGATTATATTCTTGAATTTTTTTTAGGAATAACACTCGTTTAGTTTGCATAATTAACAAACCAATATATTCATACCAACTACCAAGGGAGTTGCTATAATTAATTGACACTTTTAATTCCTTATCTTTCATTTTTATTAGCCACTCATTTTGAAGGTTTACTTGGAGTTGGTAACTTGGGATTGGAAGCAAGTCCTTATGTGGCCATGGATTTTGATAAGGTTACTATCAAACTTTACATTCTGCATAAAATGGAAATGTAGCAATAAAATAAGCCTCTTAATAGTAAAGCACTGCAATCATGGTTGCTGGGATAAATGGTCCAATTATATAGAAAATAGGAACACAACTTCTGCCTTTCTCTCAAATTCTTTCGTTTTTTTGAAACCAAATCAGCCTTGGTGATTCTCCCTTCTTTGTTCGCTGGTTTGCTTCTCCCATCAGACCTGTTCCTTATTTTCAACACCATTGGAGCATATCTACGTGGAAGCAAATAAGAGTCGTTCACTATATAAGGAACGATTCCTTAGAATTTAAAAATAATTTCCCAGCAGCAGCATAGAAGCAACAGAGTTGAGAGGGGAAAAAACAGATGAGAAAAAAGGGGAGAAATGAACCATACTTAGAAATTGAAACACAATAATTGCAAATAAAAAAATAATCAAAACCCAGAAATTGAAACATCTCAACGGCCAAATCCAGAAATTAGAACTAAAATTTGAAAAATAGAATAAAGAACCCTTGACATAACCTGTGCAACAACCACCATCTGTGAAGGAAGTCCAGATTGGTGCCGCCTAGAACAGAGTTCCGCCATGAACCACCCGATTAGCTTTCACCCTTAACGTCGCCTCTGTTCTTGCTCGTCATTGCTGCATGAGGTTGTCACCGCCGGGAGCTCCTCTGTTTCTGGTTTGGGGTCCATAAATTAGAAACCCATAAAGACGAGGTAGATCGTCGGCTGGAGGTCGTGCATGCAAGGGAAAAGAAACCGAGGGAATGGGTGTTCTGGGAAAATGGAATAGGGTGAAGGGGAGAGGGAAACCGACATTGAGAGTGATATAAGGGAGGAGAAATTGAGATTGAGAGTGAGGGGGAGAGGGAGAAGGAAATGAAACCAGATTTTGCAAAGTCGGACGGTTGAAGAACGTGAATGTGAAATAAAAATCATAATACAGTTTCAATTTTATATGATTATTATTCTTCTCTTATTTTACAATTTCATATAATTGTTATTTTAAATTAATCGGGATAAAAACAAAAGTTACTTAGGGACTGAATGTAAAATAAAAAGCATAGGAACTACATAATAAATCAGCAATGACTACATTAAATACAATCAAGTCATCTATTAGTCCAAAAAACAACTGTTCTAACAGCTCCCATTTTACTTTCACCATTTAAGCAGAAGAAAAGTCAAAAGTGCCACCTGTAAAATTGATTGGCTGATCATTTGGTGTGGGTGATATAGTGAGTGGTACAATAGGTGGTGTGGTTTAGCCGTCCAACCCTATGATCAATCCAACAACACTCAAATCCGGAGGAAGTATATGAGGATTAGGGTTCTTATTGATGTAAGGCTGCCTTTGAAGAGGGAGAGGAAGGTGAAGTTGGAGGGAGGAGAATGGAACACAGTGCTGTTCAAGTATGAAAGACTGAGGGTGTTTTGCTTCCTATGTGGTCTGTTGGGCCACAGTGACAAATTTTGTGATCAAAGATTCACACCACGTGGGGATGATGGCTCGCGGATGTGGAGAGTTGAGCTCCGGGCCGATTCCAAGCCGCTGAACAGCAGCGGAGGCGGTAGTCGGTGGGCGAGGAAATTTGGAGGAGATACGCCTAGCTCGAACTTCGCAAGTCCTAATCCATCGGGCCATGATTTTAGGAACGTACAAGCTGGAGGTGGGAGCAATAACAGGGATTCTGGAGTTAAAGCAGATATGGGAGGTTTAAATTCAAATTCAACGCTAAGTTTGAATATCCACACTCCATGCAATTCCAACGTGGGCTTTTATGAGGATATGAGTATTAATATTGCAGCTATTATTTCCGTTCCAGCCTCGTCAGCAATGATACAATATATATATAAAAGAATTTTTTTGAATATCAAAATGTGGACACCATATGGTGTCCCATTTGATTATTGATGTATTTTTTATCGAGATATATGTATATAAAGAGATGATAAAAGATAAGTGAAAGATAAACACATACGATTCCACATACGATGTCTATATTTTGATGTTTAAATATCACATGAAAATGACAGGCAGATATGAGTTTTTATGAGGAGAAAACTCTATCATTGACAAATTGACCCTGCATGTACCCAATTTTCATCAGCTACTTCTTTGTAGTGGTAAAAATTAGCCGTTGTAATATTGAAGGCATTTCCAGCGGCCAAGGTAAATTATCTTCAATACCAAAAAAAGAAAAAACTCCATGTTTATGTTTATGTTTATGTTTATGGGTTGCTTTTAATATGATTAAACTAAATTCATAAATTTATTGTTTTGGTCAATAATTCAATTCTTGAGCATGGTAGGATGCTTTCGAAACTCGTGAAAAAAATATTTTTCCCTCTTTATTATTTTCGACATATTAAAATGGGAAATATATTACGACACACGACCCTAATAAATTGTTAAATATGATTTTGGCAACAGTGAAAGAGCCTGGCATAGCATGGACGCTTTAAAGCACTGCATACTGCACTGATTTGACGCATTATTTACTGAATGGTAAAAACCTTTTTTATTTTTTTTTATTTTTTTTAAATTAGGATGAAGCGATTGTGTCTTAGACTAAAATAGAGAAAACATCCTGCCTTTAAAAACATTTACAAATAAATTTGCTTTTAAATCCTCTTAAGCGACTAGTAGGGAACAACTCGAATCTGACCTGTTAGATATGTCACCATATCATGCTTTCACTAAACCAACCTCTTAGAATTAACCTTTTTATATTTTAATTGAAAGTGAAAAATATTAAAAAATATTTATTAATTTTATTTTATACTGCCACATAATTTTCAATAATAGAAATAATTAGTAATATTTAATATTATCTTAAATATAGTAAAACACATTTGCGTCCGGATAGCAAGTGACGTATGAGCACTCGTTAAGGAAATCAAAAAGTAAATTTTCAATAGAAAATTAAGTATTGACCTATATGTAGAAAGCATTTGTCTCATAAAAACTCAAACTAGTGAAGGTGATGAAAAGTTTTGAAACTACGTGGAAAACTCATTTCATCAAACCTCAACAAAATCAGTAGAATTTACTTTGATGACATCATAAATAAATATTATATAGAGAAACTGAAACAAAAATAATTGACAAAAATTTAAACAATCCAAAGAGTGAGCTACACACAAATATTTTTTTTTGGGTAGAACCCACTAAAAAAGTTATCCAATATTTAATTCGAACAGCAACCCAAACTCAAAACATACAAATAAAAAAAAAATACAAAACATAAATATTGCTAAATTAGAAAAGTTCCAAAACAATTTCCTAAATAAAAATTGATATTTTCATAAAAATAAAATATTGCTCAATCAGTCAAAAAATACCTGACAGTGGTAGCTCCTCCTAACAATGGTGGTTGCTGTGGCGGTGGCCTGAAAAGTCAAAGAGGGAAATCAAAACTCAGCAACTCAACAATGGGAAGGGAAAAACCATTAAACTCAGCAACTTAGCAACTCAACATATATACCTGGTGGAGGCGCGCAGTGGCTGGACTGAGGCGCGACTGAAGAAGGCAGATAAGAAGGGTGAATGAGGGTTTCTGGCGCGGTGGAGGAGAAAATGGAAGGAGGGTCGCGGTCAGAGGTAGAGGGGGGAAGGAGGTGGTACGGTGGAGGCTTGGAGGCTCACCGGAGATGCGGTGGAGACTCGCCGGAGACGCGGTGCAGAGGGGAAGAGAGAAGGCAGAGAGAATAGAGAGAGAGAGAGGGGAAACAAAAAGAAAGGGGGGAAGGGGATGGCGCTGGTGTATAATGTGAATTTAGCGATGACCTTTTTAAATTACCGACGGCCTTATCCATCGGTAAATCTAAAATTCGAATTTCCGACAGAAATGTCCGTCGGTACTATTGTAAATTATTTCCGACGAATATTTCTTCGGTAATTACCGACAACTTACTTGGTGGTACACTCTCGCACCAAAAATTAGCATTCCCGCATTGAATACTCGACGGATTTATCGACGGAAAAGCCCACGGTACCATTACCAATGGACTTTCCGCTCGGTAAATTTAGAATCTTTTAGTATTCATGCTTACCGACGGCTTAGTCTCGCCGAAATCTTCTCACTACCGAAGGAACTGATGTCCGTCGATAATTATCTGTCGGTAATCCACCCTTTTCTTGTAGTGTCCCTAATGTATGAATTTTTTCCTTCTATTTGCTGGCCAAATCTCAAAGCAATTGGACAGGAATAAGAAATTACCTCGATACCCCTGAGTACTAGAAATCATACCAGATGAAGAGATTAGTCAATTTGGAATATCTGGCACAAATGTATGATTTTTTTTTCTCTATATTTTAGCCAAATTTTACCAAGGTTAAAATTCCCAAATTCCTGAATCTGGTATGATTTTTAGTACTCAAGGGTACCGAGGTAATTTCCTTTTCCTATCCAACTTGCTATGAAATTTGGCAAGAAAACAGAAACAAAATCATACATTATGGACCACATGGTTAAAATTACTAAATTCCCTCATTTTATAAGATATCTAGTACTTAGGGGTACCGGTGTAATTTCTTGTTCCTGTCCGACTTGCTCCAAAATTTGGCATAGCTGACGTGGCATTCCGTTTGCCACATCAGCGGTTAACGGAAAGAGATGATGGTATGGACTATTTCCAATTTTTTTAAAAGTATAGGGACGAAATCCTAAAGAAAAATTTTGTAGGGACTAAAACCAAAATTTGTGTATTTTGCTGGGACTAAAAACTTATTTAAACCTATATAAAAATTAAAAGATATTATATTATAAAATCAAACTCGTATGTCATTGGTTCGAAATATCCACCGTCGTAAACTGTAACTAATTTATGTATTGTCGGGAGATCTGGATGCCATTCAAGGATTGTCTCCTCCCAACCATGTTGGATTTTCTCCATACTCAAGAGTTAGAAGCCTAGAAGTTGAACCCAATAAACTCGTATTAGCGAATGACAAAAAAAACCCAAAAGTTTGAGTAATAATAGTCAAAGATGCATTAATTACATTAAAAATTTAAATTAGTTGGATAATAACATTAAAAAAAGATTAAGAAAATAATTAATAAGAATATGTGACTTAATGGCAAAATATATTTTATTATAAAAAATTGTTTATCAAGTTCAAATTACACAAGTAATTTTTTCATTCAACAATAATGCCACCATATCTAATCTAATTATCTAAAAATGAAAACTACTGAGAATAAAAAACAGAACAAAAGAAAACTACTGAGTTACCAATAAACAAAGACTGCACACTATAGAATTGTTACGAAGGAAATGCAAAAAAAATAATATTTTGGGCATAAGTATCAATCATGATCATCATTAAAAAAAACAAAAAACATTATTATTAAGAATAGATGCTTTACTCATGTGATGATAAACTAATGTATGAGGGTTCAAATTCTGGAGACATGTCTTTCAAAGATGCATATAAATATTTTTCTGCAGTTGGCCCGATTACTTCATGTTATAAATTTCTATGGAAGAATTGTATTCCAACTTCAAAGTCATTTATCTTTTGGAGGATTCTTCATGACAGATTGCCAACATATTAAAATCTATGGAAAAGAAGTTGTGAAGTTGTACTGTTAATGTCTCCATTTGCAGCCTTTGTGGAACTATTGCAGAAACTACTCAGCATTTCTTTTTGCAGTGTTCTTTTGCACAACAATTGTGGAATTGACTTGTGGGTTTACTAAGTTTTTTTTATAAGCAAAAGTATACTGATTACGAGCATAAGGGGTGCTCAAACCCGTATACAAAGAAACAAATGATGGATATTGTTGCTGCTGCTGTCATTAGTGTGATTTGGTGTAGAAACAGATTAAAATTTTATCAATGTTCATTCTGCAGTCAATCTGATCATTTCTAATGTGTCTTTGGCTGGAAATTCGAGTAAAGGTATAATATGCAACTCAATTACAGAATTCAGCATTATGAAAGCTTTAAAGGTTAATGGTCATCCTTCTTGTGCTCCAAAAATCATTGAAGTTAATTGGATTCCTCCTAGCTGCTATTTGGTCAAATGTAACACTGATGGAGCTGTCAAGGGTTGTCCAGGGCCAGCTTCTTGTGGGGGTATCTTCAGGGATCATAGTCCTGCTACTTTAGGATGCTTTTCTGCAATCTTGGTTCCAGAAGTGCTTTTCAGACTGAATTAATTGGTGCTATGATGGCCATTGAGATAGCTTACAAAAAGGGTTGGAAGTTCTTATGGTTGGAATATGACTCCCAACTAGTTATTTGTGCTTTCAAAAACATTGACATAGTCCCTTGGAAACTTCAGAATAGATGGAAGAATTGTATAGATTTAACTAAGAAGATGAATTTTGTCTATTCACACATTTGTAGGGAAGGGAATGCTTGTGCAGATAGATTAGCTTCCTATGGTTTAGCTATTTCTGGTTTTGTTTGGTGGCATACAACCTCAAGTTTTATTTATGATGTTTTCTTCTTGTGGGCTTATTATCTTTCCTTTCCTCAGCGATCATGCACTACTAGAAAACTTGAAATTTCGGACGGAAATGTTTCCGTCCAAATTTTCCGAAAATTTAGGACGGATTTCAGACGGATTGTGTTATTTTTTAAATTTTCCCTAATCTGTCTGAAATCCGTCCGAAATTTCGGACGGATTTCAGACGGCTTGTGTTATTTTTATATTTTCCTTGATCTGTCTGAAATCCGTCCGAAATTTCGGACGTATTTCAGACGGATTGTGCTATTTTGTAAATTTTCCTAGATTAATCTTACATCCGTCTGAAATCCGTCCGAAATTTTCGGACGGATTTCAGACGGATTTTTTATTTTGTATATTTTCCTGGATTTATCTTGGATCCGTCTGAAATCCGTCCGAAATTTTCGGACGGATTTCAGACGGATTTGTTATTTTCGATATTTTCCTAGATTAATCTTGCATCCGTCTGAAATCCGTCTGAAATTTTCGGACGGATTTCAGACGGATTTGTTATTTTGTATATTTTGCTTGATTTATCTTGCATCCGTCCGAAATTTTCGGACGGATTTCAGACGGATTTGTTATTTTCGATATTTTCCTAGATTAATCTTGCATCCGTCTGAAATCCGTCCGAAATTTTCGAACGGATTTCAGACGGATTTGTCTCCTCATTTTTTTCATCAGACCCGCGCGAGCGTAAAAGCCCTCCTCCTTCTTCTTTTGTGGTGAAAAATTTAAATAGTATAATTCTAAACTTAATAATCTAATAGCCTATTCTATCTATTGTTCAGCTGGAAAATAAGGAACCCTTCCTTCTCCGTTTGCGTTTGTGTTTTGCTGCATCTCGCTACTGTTCATCGATCATCGCCATCCTCATCTGCGTCTGTTCATCTCCATCGATCATCTGGCCTCCTCTGTTGCTTGCTTTTTTCTCTTGCTAGGCGCTCCACTGTTCATCTCCATCTCGTCTGCGTTTGTTGAAAAGCTTGGTGAGCAGACGGTATATTTGCTGTTGAAAAGCTCTTGGAGACATTGTTGAAAAGCTCTTGTTGAAAAGGTAACCTTTAACCTTCAATATTTTGGTATCTGTATATGATGGCTATTGTCCCTATTTTCTTCCATTGATACATTGTACAGTTTGAGGGTTTGAGTAACAATGATTTTTACTCTATTGGCAATTTTAATGATGTTTCTTGCACTCTCGTATGCTCTATCTTTGTATTTGTTATCTTATTTTGTAATTGAATGAATTTATTGTTGCTCTTAAGATGTTTGGTGAAACACCTGAACCACTATGTAGTTTACTTTGATTGGTGATTTACCCTCTTGCCTTCTTTATCATGAGATGGTCTGATCCTTATGATGTGTGCAAGGTTTATGAAATTTGGAATTATTTTCACTTCTGAGGATCTTTGGAGCACTTCACAACCTCTTAGGGATTGCTATCTTCCTATCTCAGATCATCACTGAAAGCCATCTTAAGCTTTAGCAGAGAAGGTAAGAGCTATCTCACTTTTACCCTCACTCATATTTGTTTTTCTGCTCTTGATGGATATCATTAACTTTGCTAGTTGATTAATATAAACCAAATCTAAGGGTTGAATTTTCAGAACAATATCTGTTAATATCCGACCTCTTTAAACAATAATTATGAGAACATTATTATATGACATTTGTGCTGGCAAAAATTCTTGGTGGTGATGAATGATGTTTTTGGATATTGATTTTGATACTTAGGAGTTTGGCCTTTTGGCCCTTTCTCTTCCTTAGAACACCTGGCCTTGCAGTCTAATCCAACCCTCATTGGAGAAATACCTCCAATTTTGGGTAGTGTTGCTAGTCTGAGAGTCCTGAGCCTGTCCCAGAACAGCTTACAAGGAAACATCCCAAGACAGATTGGTGGTTTGGTTTGTCTAGAGCAACTTGACCTCAGTGGAAGAATACCTCCTGATTTAGGAAAGCTTAAGAGGTTAGTCTTGCTTGATATGAGTCATAATTTTATTGGTGGGCGTATTCCTGAAACACTGTCAAGTTTGGAGCATTTAGAATATTTACTCATTGATGACAACCCCATCAAGGCAGGGATACCCCTCTTCATAGGGAACCTTTGGAAGCTCAAATCAGTGAGCTTCTCAGGGTGTGGATTGATTGGCTCCATACCCAATTCTTTCTCTTCCTTGAAAAACCTTTCAGCTATCTCCTTGGATAACAATAGCCTCAAGGTGGCCCAACTAGAAATTATAGGCTCCTGCCTTTTCCATTATAGAGAGTTAGATATATGGAAGAACCACTCAGCAAGGCATGTCTTAGTGGTATCTATTTTAGAGTTTGTCAGTTTTCTTATGTTAAGAGTGGGGAGGTAATAGAGTTGCTCACTTGCTTATGCCTTAGCATCACTAACTTCCTCTTTCAGGGACACCACTTGGGTAGAGGATGCTCCATTTTCAATCAACAATCTAGCTATGCTTGATGTATTAGCTTTGGCTTCACTTTTATATTTATAATCCTATAACTAATTGATCACCAAGATATAGTCCTATTTATAAGGTTGGGCAATTTGAATCCTAAACCAATACAAAAACCAGATCAAATCAGTTGTTGAAGATCCATAGAATGCGGTCACGGCCGTGATGGGCATCACGGCCTGGCCGTGACAGATTCTGCCTAGTAGGGGTCTGGCTAAGTTGACATGTCACGGCCGTGATGGGCATCACGGCCTGGCCGTGATAGCTTCTGCCTTACTAAATGGTCTATCACGGCCGTGATGGGTATCACGGTCGGGCCGTGACAGATTCTGCCTAGAAGGGGTCTGGCTCAGTTGATATGTCACAGCCGTGATGGGCATCACGGCCTGGCCGTGACAGCTTCTGCCTTACTGGTAGTACACTTAGGTGTCCTTGCAAAAAACATGGAAACAAAGCTTTCTTAACTCCGGATGAGGTTATGGTTGATTTGTATAAGCATGGTTTCAAGCCAAGCTATTGGTGTTGGGATTCACATGGAGAAAGTTCGTTGAGTTCAAATGATAGAAACGCAAGCAATGTGCACGAAGAAGGTACATGTAGTCAGTCGTTAGGTGCTGCGCCACAAAGAAATCCATGTGAATCAATGATTTTTGATGCTGTTGGGCGAGAAATTATGGGCGATATCGAGAGACACATGGAGGAGCCTCCAAATGGGGAAGCAAAGAAATTTTATGATTTGTTGCACTCTGCACAACGACCACTATGGGAAGGTTATGTTGACCACTCAGAATTATCTATGGCAGTTAGAATGTTGAATATTAAAGTCGAAGGGAATATATCACAACAAAGATTTGATGATATACTTAAAGCTATGAAGGAAGGTATGCCTAAGGATAACTTGCTCGTCCTTAATTTTTATAGAGCGAAGAAGTTGGTATCAAAACTTGGGATGGGCAGTAAACAAATAGATTGTTGCATTAATGGTTGTATGTTGTACTAAAAAAATGACCTAGTCAAAAAAGACTGTCGGTTTTGCCAAGCTCCACGATACAAGGTAGGTAAGGGTGGTAAGGAGGTGCCTTTGAAGCGTATGCATTATCTACCACTCACACCCAGGTTAAAGAGATTATATGCTTCTATGAACTCTGCACGTCATATGAGATGGCACTATGAGCATCAACAAGTTCAAGGTGTCCTCGAACACCCATCTGATGCGTAAGCGTGGAAGCATTTTGATCAAACATATCCACAATTCTCTTCTCAATCACGCAATGTGAGACTTGGATTATAATATGATGGATTCACTCCTTATGGTCAATCTGGTTCACAATATTCATGTTGGCCATGAATTGTGACTCCTTACAACCTTCCGCCTTGGATGTGTATGATAACTCCTTATTTGTTTTTGACCAAGATCATTCCTGGTCCTCGTAATCCCAAAAGTAAGATAGATGTGTATTTGCAGCCTTTGATTGATGAGTTAAAGTTATTGTGGGAAGAGGGCACTTTAACCTATGATATTTCTACAAAGCAAAATTTTGTAATGAGAGCTGCACTAATGTGGACAATTAATGATTTTCCTGCGTATGGAATGTTGTCAGGATGGATGACAGCAGGAAAATTGGCATGTCCATATTGCATGGAACACTCAAAGGCATTCCGACTGAAGCATGGTGGGAAGGCATCATGGTTTGATTGCCACAGACAATTCTTGCCAAATGATCACATATTTAGAAGAAATAAAGATGCATTTTACAAGAATAGGGTTGAGAGATCAGAACCGCCTCCTAGGTTGACTGGGGAGCAAATATGGCAGCAAATTCATATGAAACCAAAGATAACCGATTTTGTTCAAATTCAAATACCTGGGTATGGAATTGAGCATAATTGGACAAAGCGAAGTATATTTTGGGATTTACCGTATTGGAGCACTAATTTATTTCGCCATAATCTCGATGTAATGCATATTGAGAAAAATGTATTTGATAATGTGTTTAACACTGTTATGGACATTCAAGGCAAGACTAAAGATAATTTAAAGGCAAGAATGGACTTGAGAGAGTATTGCAAACGCAAGGATTTAGAACTACATGAACAAAATAATGGGAGGATAAAAAAGCCCAAGGCAAACTACACATTTACTTTGGAACGGAAAAGAGCAATTTGTGAATGGGTGAAGGGTTTAAAGATGCCAGATGGATATGCTTCAAACTTGGCTAGATGTGTGGACATGAAGGAGGGAAAGTTACATGGAATGAAAAGTCACGATTGTCATGTGTTCATGGAACGTTTGCTTCCAATTGCTTTTAACACATTGCCGGAGCAAATATGGAAGGTTTTAACTCGAGCTCAACCAATTCTTTAGAGATTTATGCTCAACATCAAAAAGGTAGATGACCTTATTAGACTTGAACAAAATATTCCAATTGTGTTATGCAAACTAGAACGCATATTCCATCATCGTTTTTTTTACTCAACGGAACATATACCTATTCACCTGTAATATCAATCAAAGGTCGGTGGTCCAAAGGCAATATAGATGGATGTACCCTTTGAGAGGTATTGCCTTGTCACACTTGTAACAAAAAAAAAAAGTTTAGTTTTTGTGTTCTTTTGTAGTTTTTTTTTTGTGTCCCTTTTAGTCTCACATGAAACCATTCTTTCTTTATGGTAGGTTCCTTCATCACCTTAAAAAGAAGGTTAAGAACAAGGCTCGTGTTGAAGGATCTATAATTGAGTCATACCTTATTGAGGAGATTTCTCAATTTTGTACTTACTATTTTGAGCCAAAAGTACAACCTTACCATACCAGCATTGGAAGAAAAGATTCTACGAGTGAAGATGATTTGGTACAATCGACCTTTTCCATTTTCAATTTGCCTGGCCGTTTTACTGGTGGATGCAAAACTCGTTTTTTGGAGGATAGGGAATTTACTGCTGCCATGAATCATATATTAATTGATTGCGATGAGATTCAACCATAAATTAAGTATGTACTTTTTAAAATGGACATACATCATTTGCTAATATAGTTTGACTAATGTCATGAATTTAATTGAATGAAATTCATGTCACAATAGGATATTTGTGGAGACATTGCGTATTGTTCATCCTAATATGAGTGATGAACAAGTTGATAAGTGCATTGAAGAAAACTTTGCAACATGGTTGAAAGATTATGTAAGCCTTTATTTTGAAATAGATCTACATAGATACTATATTTTGAATGTAATTTTAGTAACACTCTTATTGTTGAATGATTTTATGTTGGTTGACAATTGTTCCCTGCGATCCGGTTTATCTGAGCCCCGCCGTGAACGCTGGAACCAAGGATGAATATTGGGGTTGTTACAGGATTTGGCTTGACAGTCGGTGATTCCTGGCCCCACGTATCCCGAAGGGAATCAAAGCCGGACGTAGTTCTTGATTCGACCCTTGGCCGTGGTGATCTCGATCTCTTAATTTTGTATCGGACGAATACTAGGGAGCAAGGACTCTCTGATAGTCTCTTGGTCGGCACTAGTTTCTCTAATACGCTTAAGAGAGAGTCACCTCTGTTCAGTGAAAAGTGAGTCTCTTATGAGGGGTACTCCTCCTTTTATAATAGGATTCCCCTATCTCTTAGAGATCTGATTTATCTCTTAATATCTTTTAGAGATTTGATTTGTCTCTTAATATCTTTTAGAGATTTGATTTGTCTCTTAATATCTTTTAGAGATTTGATTTGTCTCTTAATATCTTTTAGAGATTTGATTTATCTCTTAATATCTCTTTGAGATAATATTCCTTAATTTAAGGGATATTATCTCTTTTAACCAGATAAGGTTATTTTGGATGATATCAGGATTTAATGTTAATATCTTATTCATTTAATTAAGTGATCTTTGATTTATTATCCTTAATCTTCGGACCGGGCCGGGTACTTGAGCTCGATGGCCGGGTTAGTAACCTCGCCCGCATACACAAGCCCCCCAAGCTTTGAGCTGATGAAATGTAAAAGCTTTCATGATGCTAGCCGAGCTCAGGAACTCGGTTTCATTGTTTGTCTTTTAGGCGAGGTGAAGCCTTTGGCCGAGCGTCACATTTTGTCCATATATATGCGTCCTCCATCTCGGTGAGCGGTTCGGGTGACCGAGCTTATGTCACTTTGCATCTCGGCTCATACACAAGCCCCCCAAGCTCCGAGCCAATGGCGTGGGAGCTCTGTTGGAGCCGAGGTTAGTCGCGGTGGAAGTGATTGCTTTGTGCTGACGCCATGTTTTCTCGAGCCCCGAGATGGAGAAGAAACGTTACCTGTGTGACACGTGGCCCTCGTTGCACTGTTCTCGAGATTTTTTTATTATGGCGTGCTTCTAGTTTCTCGTGAGGGCGGTTTAGTACCCTGACATTACTGCCATGTGTGGCTTTCCCATTCGGTTGGCGAATTTGGTCAGAGATACGAGGGGACGTTTCCCTGCCCTCGCCCAACTACCCTCATTAATGCGAGAGGGATGTGTTGTCCTCGTCTTTCATAAATTAGGGCGAGGCCATGGGTAAAGGCGCTTCTGTGAACCCTAGACCCTTTTTCTCGTGTCATTTCTAACCCGAGCGTTCATACTTTCCTTCTACTGCAGGTACGCCCATTTCCTCTCTTTCAAGTTCCCTGTCTTTTTATTTCTTGATTACTCCTCCATGGAATCTTCCTTTGAGGTATCCCAGGATGTCTCTTCTGGGATTCAGGTTGTTGAACCTGAAATCCTTCTAACTGGGGGCTCTCCCCATTCTTCCCCATCCTCTTCTCATGGTGGCGGTGGTGCCGCTGGTGGTTCTTCCTCCTCCGATGGGAGCAACTCCCATCATCGCCGACGCGGCTCCCACCCCCAAACGCCGCAGCGTACCACACCGCAGCGCCCGTGGTGCCATACCCCGATATCGTCATTCCCGGTACTTCTGGTGAAGCCCGATGTAGGGGCTTTTCACTCGAACTTTAGGAACTTTGAATCCCTCTTTCCATTACAAAACAAAATCTCTTCCCTCGAGGGCGGCGTTCAGTGTCTCCCATGTACTGGGAATGAACATGTCTTCCTTCATCCCTCTCCAGGGGAGCCTTCTTTTACTTACGTATACAAGACCTTATTTGCACAAATTGGAGTCCATCTTCTTTTTTCCGAGTTTGAGTGCGATGTCTTGAAGATTATGAATGTTGCTCCTACCCAGCTTCACCCGAACAGTTGGGCCTTTCTAAAGGCCTTCCAGATCCTATGTGAGCAGATAGGCATAGTGGCCACTGCTCCCATCTTTCTTTATTTTTATAAGGTTAGGTTTGGGGTCCGGGTCGGTTGGATCTCCCTCAGTGGGGCCGAGTCGGGAGGTATTATCGGACTCTACAAGAGTTCGTATAAGTCCTTCAAGTCGGACTTCTTCAAAGTCCGCCCACCTGTCGGCACGAGTCTTTATTTTATGACTCGGATGGAGTTTCCAGATTTCCCTTTACCGGCAACCCCACCCCACCAAATTCAATAGTTATGATATCGGCTGCATGACAAATGGTAGAGAGAGCCGACGTTGAGTTCCTAAAACTCTATCCTCGGCCATTGCCCTCGTGGTAGACTTTTGTTGCTTCCTAAGTCATCAACCCTACAAGCCGATTTTGAGTGTAAGTAGTAGCTGTTAGGTGCTTTACTTATTTAACCATGCATTCGTATCTAACTCCGCTCATCTCTTTGCAAAGGTGATAATGGGTAAGTTCAACTACAAAGCTTTGGTGAAGAAGTCATCTCGGAGCGGATCACCGCCGCCGCTGATATTAAGGGAAAAAAGAAGAAGTCTACTGAAGCTTCCGAGCTTAATACTCGTCCTCTGAAGAAGACAAGAGCTGATCCGGCACCCGAGGTGCCAATCGGAAACTCTCCCCCGCACCTGATGATAGGGGAGACTCCTCCTTCCGGAATCCGGCCGAGCAGTGCTCCCTTGGTGACTGACCTTACTTCGGACACCAAGTGGTATAATGGTAATTGTAATCCGGGGATTAGCTCTCTCTGGGGCAACGAAAGCGATCCTGGTGGCCGATTGATCACAGTGCTAAAGCCATCTGATGCCCGGCTGCTGCTAGAACAGGGCCCCGAGGGAAGTATGGAGGCGACTGGTGCCTATGCCATCCGCATTGCTTCCATCACCCGCTTCTGGAGCCAGCACCTTGCTGAAAATGCGAAGAAGATAGAGGCGATGAGGGCGGATGCAGCCCGAGCCTTGAGGGTGAGAGATGAGCTTACTCAGGCCATGGCCAAGTGCGAGGAACAAAGTCGGGTCATCGGGCAGCTGAAGGCCCAGAAGATGCAGCTGGAAGAAAGCCGTGCTACTCTTACAGCCAAGTTAGAAGTGGAAAGAGCTGACCGACTCAACCTTCAGAATATGGTGAAAGGGCTGGAAACCGAGAAGGAAGCTATCCCGGAGTTGCGGAAGTTGCTGGAGGACGAGAGGGAGGCGAATCAGAGGCTCCATGCTGATTTAGCTGAAGCTGAGACGTCAATCATGAGGGAGCATGTAAACGGTTTCTCTCGAGCCGTGAAGCAACCCCAGCACTTCCACCCTACTGCCGACTTCTCGAGCGCCGACGTGGATAAGGATTTCAACCAAGATGGGATACTTGTGCCATTGGCCGATCTTGAAGATAAGGATGAGGCCGCAACTCAGGGAGAAGAGGGTGAGGTCCAATTGGACGAGGAAGGTGAAATGGGCCGACCTGGCCAGGTAGACCTGATTGCTCCTGATGTCGAGGTGGACCTAGAGTCATGATGTTGTATAAGTAGTTTTAAGGTTAACTCATGTATTATGTGTATTCGGGGACTTCCCCTTTTACCTTAGTGAAACTTCTTCAGATATTTTTGAATCTTATTTATATTTTGGCAATTTTTCCGATGTCTTATGGATTCGGTTTGTTATCCTTGATTGATTAATGCTACCTGATACATCTTTACAGGTTCGGCACTTTGATCTTAATCGGTCGAACGTGGTTCTTGCTTAGAAATCGGGTGCCTGCTTAGGCTTTATCTCCTGCTTAGGAGTCGAGTAGTTTTTTCTCTTACTTAGGAGCCGAGTATAAGTAGTTTCTTCTCTTACTTAGGAGCCGAGTATAAGTAGTTTCTTCTCTTACTTAGGAGCCGAGCGTAAGTAGTTTCTTCTCTTACTTAGGAGCCGAGTATAAGTAGTTTCTTCTCTTACTTAGGAGCCGAGTATAAGTAGTTTCTTCTCTTACTTAGCAGCCAAGTGATATAATATCTCAATTGAAGGAAAATAGAATTTTGATTCATTAATTTTTCTAGTGTGCCTCATTAAAACCTTCTCGGCCAAAACCTCGTGGGAAAAAGACCGAGATAGGAAAAAGAGTGCATCACTTCTAACTTTAACTAAAATAAAATTTGAGATGGGAAGTGTTCCAAGTCCTAGGAATCAACTTTCCTGACAACTCTTCAAGCCTGTAGGCACCATTTCCTAGATTTTCTACTATCCTGAATGGTCCTGACCAATTTGCCGCGAGCTTACCCTCCCTGGAGTCTTTTCTCGCGTCGCTTTGCAGTCTTAGCACCAGGTCGCCCTGCACAAATTCCCTTGGGCGTAGCCTTGAGTTGTACTTCCGAGTTGCTTTTCGCTTGCACAGCTCTTCCCTTATCCTCGCTGCATCTCGGACTTCTTCGACCATGTCGAGCTCAACTCGGAGTTGTTCATTATTTTGGCTTTCATTGTAGTGCTGTCTTCGAAATGAGAGCTCACCGAGTTCCACTGGAACCATGTCATCGGTTCCATAGGTTAGTTTGAACGGTGTCTCTCCCGTTGAGGATTGTGGCGAACAATGGTAAGCCCACAGAATGCTTGGCAACTGCTCAACCCAAGCTCCTTTTGATTGTCCCAACCTTCTTTTGAGCTCGTGTAGAATAACCTTATTTGCTGCCTCTGCCGGCCATTTGTTTTGCGGATGCTCAACCGAGGTTACTTTGTGTTTAATTCCGAGGTTGGAATAGAACTCTCCGAGCTCCTTATCGCTGAATTGCTTCCCGTTATCTGTAAATAACCGCATAGGGAAGTCCATGCCTGCATATAATATTTTTCCATACAAAATCCTGGACCTTCTTGGCGGTTATCGTAGCCAATGGCTTTGCTTCAATCCACTTGGTGAAGTAATCTACTCCTACCAAGAGGAACTTGACTTGACCCTTAGCCACTGGGAAGGGACCAACTATGTCCATCCCCCACATGGTAAAGGGCCACGACGAGAACATGGAGTGGAGTTCTCTCTCCGGAGCTCGGGCTATGTTGGCGAACTTCTGACAAGGGTCACACTTATTGGTCCAGTTCGAACAATCGAGTCTCATGGTTGGCCAATAGAACCCTGCTCGCAAGATCCGAGCTGCCAGAGATCGGCCGCCTGAATGCAGTCCGCAGATTCCTCGGTGCATCTCATCCATTACATACTCTGATTGCTCCTTTGTGAGGCATTTTAGCAACGGCCTGGAAAATCCCCTTTTGTACAGTTCTCCGTCGAGGATGGTGTAGTGACAAGATTTCGAGACGGATCCTTCTCGCCTCCCTTTGGTCATTCGGTAGTTTGTCCGAGATAAGGTACTCCCAAATCGGAGTCATCCAGCCCTCTGGCCAAGGTGCTCGGTCACTGTCACTTCGGACTTTTGATGCTCGGCTGGTGGATGCTTTCTTGAATGAAAGTCTTGAGTTGGCCAGCCTTCTTTGTGCTTGCTAATTTGGAAAGCAAATCTGCTATGGAGTTTTCTTCTCGAGGTATGTGCTCAATGGAGAAATGCTCAAACTCAGAGATGAGACTATTGACCTTGCAGAGATATCTGGTTAATTGGGGGTCCTTTGTCTGATAATTGCGCGGACTTGTCCTGTTACATGAGATGTGAGTCACTTCGACACTTTAGTTCTCGAACCCCGACTTCTTTGGCTAACAATAGCCCAGCTATGAGGGCTTCATACTCGCTTGGTTGTTTGAAGCAAGTGAACCCAAACTTCAACGATTGCTCAAGGACTAGATCATCGGGCCCTTCAAGAATTATTCCAGCCCCGCTTCCTTTCTCGGTTAGATGATCCATCAACGTACAGAGCCGAGAGGGAGGATTCCGACTCGGTTCGAAGAAAGCTCGGCAATAAAATCTGAGAGGCACTGGGCTTTCATTGGCCCCCTCGGTTCATACCGTAGGCCGAACTCTGACAGCTCCACTGACCAAGTTATCATTCGTCCGGCTAGGTCAGGTTTCCTTTGTAGGGCCGTAACTTCCGAGCTGCCATCACTAAGGCGAGAGCCAGTTTTTCAATTACTTGGTATCGCGTTTCCGCGTCTTTCAAGATTCTACTGACATAGTATACCGGCATCTGTTGCTCTTCCTCTTCCTGGGTAATTACCGCACTGATTGCATAATCATTGACGGAGAGGTATAGGTAGAGATCCTTGCCGAGCTGAGGCCGAGTAAGAATTGGGGGAGAAGCCAAGAAAAGTTTCAGATCTTCGAATGCCTTCTCACACTCTTTAGTCCAAATGAAATCCTTCGGCTTCTTCAGGAGCTGGAAAAAAGGTCGTGCTTTTTCTGCAGACTTCGGTAGAAAGCGGGATAGGGAGGCTAATCGGCCTGCCAGCCTTTGAATTTCCTTCACATTCCGAGGACTTCACATTTCCATGACGGCCCTGCATTTATCTGGATTGGCTTCGATGCCTCGATGTGTTAGCATATACCCCAAGAATTTCCCTCCCTGCACACCGAAAGAGCACTTCTCGGGATTCACCTCATATTGTACTTCCCGAAGTTGCCCGAAGATTTCCTCGAGGCCTACTGGGTCTGGCTCGGATCATCGGATTTTACTACCATGTCATCAACATACACTTCTAAGTTCTTTCCGATTTGATCTATGAAAACCTTGTCCATAAGCCTCTGATATGTTGCCCCAGCATTTTTTAGGCCGAAAGGCATTACTCAGTAACAATAATTAGCCCCATCGGTCATGAACGTTATTTTTTCCCCGTCGTGGGGGTACATCCTGATCTGGTTGTAACCGGAATATGCATCCAAGAAGGACAAAACCTTATAACCTGAGGCCCCATCCACTAGCCTGTCAATGTTGGGTAAGGGATAGGAATCCTTTGGGCACGCCTTGTTGAGGTCTGTATAGTCGGTGCACATGCGCCATCTTCCATTGGCCTTTTTGACTAATACCACGTTGGCTAACCAAGTGGTGTATTTCACCTCGCGGATGAAATTAGCTTTGAGTAGTTTAGAGGTCTCCTCGGCCATAGCTCGGCGCCTTTCTTCACCCAGCTTCCTTTTTCTCTGTGTCACTGGTTTAGCTTCGGGACATACAGACAGCCTATGGCACATAAAGTTAGGGTCTATGCCCGGCATGTCCGATGTCTTCCAGGCGAACAGGTCAGCATTCTTTATTAGTACCATGTGAATCTTCTCTCTGAGTGAGGGGTCGAGCTGACTACCAACGTGGGTGCACTGCTCGTGATGGACCCCCAACCGGAACTTCTCTAAGGACTCCGTTGGTTCGGTCCGGTCTCATACATCTCTCGCCTTGGGTCCAGCTCAAACATACTGACTGTACTTGCTGAATTAACCGAGCTTACCAGCTCTGCTTTACCTTCCTCTGTTTTCTCCGGGCCGTCCCGGTGACGGGAAACCTTCAAGCTGTCAACATAACACTGCCTTGCCAATTTTTGGTCAGCTCGGATCGAAACAATCTCCCCGAGTCTGCTGGGAACTTCATTGTCGTGTGAGGAGTAGAGACAATTGCCCCGAGCTCATTCAATGTCGGTCTTCCGATTAGAATATTGTACGACGTGGTGGCATCTACGATGACATACCTGACAGATACAGACTTGGAGAGTCTGCCCTCTCCGAATGTTGTTAAGAGATCTATATATCCTCGAGTCTTGACTTGTTCCCCAGCAAATCCCACCAGCTTGTCCTCCTGTTCTTTAATCAGCTTTTCGGGGATGCCGAGCTTCTTAAAGGTCGCCAGGTAAAGGATGTTGGCCAAGCTTCCCTGATCAATAAGCGTTCGTCGGCCGAGAAGTTGGCCACCGACCGCTTATCACCATCGGGTCATCCCGGTTGGGGTCTACCCCTTGGAAGTCATCATCTGTGAATGTTATGGGGGGCCTTGCTCTTGGAGGTCTTCCAGACACTGTGCTAACAGATCGGAGAGCCTTGACATGCCGCTTCCGAGCTGAGCTAGTTGCTCCTCCTCCTGCAAACCCCCCCGAGATTGTATTGATGACCCCCCTGATTCCTCCCTCCGATTCTTCTACCGGGGGCCTTTGGTTGTTCTGGCGATCTCCGCCTTGATGATTTCTTCGATTGTTTGTATCTCGATCTCGGTCATCATTACCCTGTCTTCGTTGTCTCCGACCGTGTCGTCCCTCACCATTTCCATCTCGGCGGACGAATCGGTCAAGACGGCCTGCTCGCACTAACTCCTCAATCTTTTTCTGGAGTGTTGTGCATTCTTCAGTGGAGTGTCCATAGTTCTGATGCCACGCACATTCCTTGCTTCTGTCAGCATTGTTCCTTGTTTTGGACGGTTCAGGTAAGGTAAGCAATTCTGTTCTGCACACCTCCTGCAGGATGGCTGCCCGAGATCGGTTCAGTGGAGTGAAAGATGGATTCCTGGAATGCCTCTGCGGGGACTCTCTGGTCCTTCGTGAGTCCGACCCCCTGTTTCTGTCTTTGTTGGAGGCTGAGTTCTTGTCCCCGTAACCTCTTTCTTGCCTTTTAAATTCTAGCATCTCTTCTGAGTTCATGAACCCTGTAGCATTTTCCTGTAGCTCCTCAAAATTTCTCGGTGGTTTCCGAGATAGGTACTCGAAGAATGGCCCTGGCTTGAGACCCGCCATAACGGTGTGAAGGCAGAGTTCCGAGCTCATATTTGGAATCAAGATCTCCTTTGCATTGAAGCGGGCCATGTAATCCCTGAGTGATTCATTTCTTTCCAGCCTGAAATTTACGAGTGAGACGGAGTGCCTCATGTGTCTTCGGCTTGCCGCAAATTGTGCCGTGAACTTGGTTATGAGGGCATCAAAGGAGTCAATTGACTAAGGCGGCAGATTCGTTAACCAGGTCAGGGCTGGACCTTGCAGGGTAGTCGGGAAAACCTTGCACATGACGGCCTCTGAATCAGTCACCAAGTAAATTGAGGATACAAAGGATTCTACATGCTCGGTTGGATCAGTAGTGCCATTGAATTTGTCTATGTTAAGGGGCTTAAAATGGGTTGGCACGTTTGTCTGATTAATGTCCTCGGTGAAAGGGAGCCTTGGACGTCGGTCTGATATTCTTTCTTTCTGGCTAGTCTTCTCTGCGTGGGACCTGACCTCCGATGCCCCAGGAGGAGGTATGGTCTTGGATGCTCGGTTAGTGCCTCGAGGAGAGTGCGTCGGAGGCTCCTTGCTGGCCTCGGGTGAGGATTGTTCTCCGTCTGAAGGTGTCAGGGACCTTCCTCTCTTTATGGCTTTTAAAAGCTTCTGATTTTGCGCCCGTATCTCCTCGTTCTCCTTGCGGAGCTACTTGAGTTGCTCCATAATTTCCTCCAACCGAGGATTACCTTCACTGAGGGGAGGGAAAAGATGATTGTCATGGTTCTGGGCATCCGAAGTCTCCTGGCCCTCGTGATTCACGCTGCTTCCCCCTCCTCGCAATCCATTGCATGTAGTCACCATCGAGCTCTTCTTGCGGAACCGGGGAAAGTTTCGCCTCGGCCCCACGGTGGGCGCCAAATGTTCCTGCCGGGATCCGGTTTATCGGAGCCCCGCCGTGAACGTTGAACCAAGGATGAATATTGGGGTTGTTTTAGGATTTGGCTTGACAGAATTCGGTGATTCCGGTCCTACGTATCCCGAAGGGAATCAAAGCCAGACGTAGTTCTTGATTCGACCCTTGGCCGTGGTGATCTCAATCTCTTAATTTTGTATCGGACGAATACTAGGGAGCAAGGACTCTCTGATAGTCTCTTGGTCGGCACTAGTTTCTCTAATACGCTTAAGAGAGAGTCACCTCTGTTCAGTGAAAAGTGAGTCTCTTATGAGGGGTACTCCTCCTTTTATAATAGGATTCCCCTATCTCTTAGAGATCTGATTTATCTCTTAATATCTTTTAGAGATTTGATTTGTCTCTTAATATCTTTTAGAGATTTGATTTATCTCTTAATATCTCTTTGAGATAATATTCCTTAATTTAAGGGATATTATCTCTTTTAACCAGATAAGGTTATTTTGGATGATATCAGGATTTAATGTTAATATCTTATTCATTTAATTAAGTGATCTTTGATTTATTATCCTTAATCTTCGGACCGGGCTGGGTACTTGAGCTCGGTGGCCGGGTTAGTAACCTCGGCCCGTACAACAATCCTTCAAATAATGTGCTAGATTCAAATATACATGCCTTGTCATGGGGTCCTTTAAGAATTGTAAAAACTTGGCCTATTTACTTTGTGAATGGCTTCAAATTTCACACAAAAGTACATTCAATTGGAAAGTCTACTATGAATTGTGGAGTATGTGTTAAAGGTACATGATATGGTGAATATGAAAAAGACTTCTATGGCCAACTTGAAGAAATTATCCAAATTGAATATACTGGATTACCATTAAAAAGGGTTGTGTTGTTCAAATGTGAGTGGTTTGATCCTACAATTGGTAGAGGAACAAAGGTGGATAAACAATATGGTATCATTCAAGTTCGGCACAACAGACGTTATGGAAAATATGATCCATTTATTGTTGCACAAAAGGCAATTCAAGTGTATTTTGCTCCACATCCAATAAGAACTAGGAACAATGCAGATTGGTGGTTTGTAATCAAAACCAAAGCTAGGGGTGTGATTGAGGATCAACAAATTGGTGACTTTGCATATCAAGAGGATTTTACAAATCAAAATTTGGGTCACATCTCAATTGACCTTGATATACCTATTACATTACTAGATGATGATGGAAGATTTGATGAGGTTGATGGATTTTATGATGGTGGCCATAAATTTATCAATGATGATGATGATGATTATGATGATGACAATGACGATAGTGAGGAGGAGACGATGAATGATGTGCTAGATGAAGATGAAGAGTTTAGTGATCCAAGTGACAATGAGGAATAAATTTATAGTTGTTTAATTTGCTGTACTAGTTTTTTAATGGTCTCGTATGTATGTTTTTGATGACATATTTCTGATTTGGGTATAATTACTGTTTTGGTTAATCTTTAACACTTGTGCTTAAGTTTTGCTCTTTTATTCATAAATAAATATGCTTTGCTTATCATAAAATATTATATATGTAAATGTATTTGTCATTTTAGATGTCAGGTAGAGGTACCAATAGAGGTGGAAGGACTTTGTCCTCTCGAGGTCGACGCTCATCTGGTAGAGGTGGAATTGCTGTACAAGTTGCACCTATATTACCACCAACCATACCATCTACACAAGTACCCACAAATCCATCATCATCACATGTCTTGCCTACACCATCACCACATGTGAACACGACATCAGTATCACCATCACCATCACCAACCCCAACCCCAACCCAAATACCATCACCACATGTGAACACTACATCATCACCATCTGTATCACCATCACCATCACCAACCCAAATACCATCACCGCCACCTAGTCTACCTCAAACTTCTGAACAAACTTTGCCAAATACTCAATCATCCATCATCAAATCTCAGGTTGATGGACATGTTGATCAAGAATGTCTTCCAAAAATAAAGCCTTATGGAGATGAGTAAGTACAACAATATTATTAAGCGAAAGCTATGAACTTATAGTTTTGTAAAGTATGATTAACGTGCATATATTTCTTACAATGTCTTTTACACTAACATGTTTAATCCATCATCTACTGTTCGTTTCTTAACTGCTGCCATTAAGAGCAAGTTAGATTGGTTTTGTCCGACTTGGGGACATTCAAATACTGATATGCGAGATTTGTGGTTTAAAGAATTTAAGGTAAATATGATATTAGATAATATATGTCATTAATATATTGTATCAAAGATGGTTTGCAGAATTTATGGTTGCTTACATATCATATCAATTTTATTTTCTTTTGTAGAAGAACTGTAGATGGGAACCAAAATATGATGCAAGGATTCGTCAAATTTTTGATATCAAGGGAGAAGCTCGATTTAGGAGTATTATGTATGAAGAGAGGAAAAAATATGAAAAAAGTCAAGAATACAAGCCAAAGTACATTCCTATACCAATATGGAATCAACTAATACATTATTGGGCATCAGATAAGAAGTTTAAGAATTTGTCTGTGGCAAACACCATAAATCGTGCTTCAAATGAAGGTAGCTCTGTGCATACTGGTGGTTCTATATCTATGGGTGAGCATGCACGTAGAATGGTAAGACACTTGAAATTGTTTGCTTGAGTATTTAATTTTATGAACTATTGTGAATTTTCTCATTGAAGTTATGACAAAGTGTATGAGGTAGCTACACAGGTCAAACCTTCCATAGAAGAAGTGTTTTCTAAATGCCATTTGAAAAAGGACAACACTTGGGTTGATAATAGATCTGAGAATGCCATGGTATGTGGTGTTAACTTTAATTTTTCAATAACTTTTGTTGCATGCATGGTTCAAAATTGTTTGTTAGTGAAATGACTAACAAAAGTCAAACTGTAATGTTTTGTAGGGAAATTTTAAAAAGAGATAATCAGAGCTTTCAGTATTGTCATTGTGTCAACATGAGGATGGTGACGGGTTGTCTTGTGAAAGCCAAACTATGCCAGATGACTTGACTATTTGGAAAGAAGTAGTTCCTAAAGGCAAAAAAGGGACATTATATGGTCTAGGTTCTATAGGAACAAATATCTCTTCAAAGTATGCTGTCAATTCATCCTCAAGTGCATCTAAGGACACAAACACGGAACAAGAGCTAGTAAAGTGGCAGGAAAAGGTTAAAGAGCAAGAACTTATAAATCAAGAGCAAAAGCGTAAGTTGGAGGAGCAACAAAAGAGGATTAAATCAACTGAAAGTTTGGCTGTTGCTTTATTTGGGAAGTTAAATATGCCACTACCTTCAAACTTTGTTTCTGCGACAACTATGCAAGATGGATCAAATGAGACTAGTGAGCCCTCTAATGGCGACAATGATGATAATTTTAATGTTGATTGATGGCTTTGATCTAGATTTGTGAGTCCTTAAATGTCTCTACTTTGTTTTGATTTAATATAGATTGATGACACCTTGATGACACTAGTTAGTTTTATGTTGTTTTAGATCGATAAACATATTACTATAGTTTGTGTTACTTTGTTTGACTAATGAGTACTTTGATCATAATGGTTTGTTTTATTGTGCTAGAACTAGAATGATGAAACTCTTATCTGATTGATCTTGATCATTAGGTAAAAATATTAACAGTATACTTGATTGTTCTTCACAGGTTAATATCTTGTTTGGTGATTTGTTCAAATATGTCAATTTTCAATTCAGTTTTATCTCAATCAGTGTGAAACTAAAACTTGAATAATGATTTTGATATTTCATCTCAGTGTTGTTTCAAAAGTAAATTAAGTCAATTCATAAATTTGAGTCAATTTCCTTTATAAATTTTTTTTTATTAAATTTGTTCAAAATCCGTCTCAAAAGGATAAACGTTTCTGTCTTAAATCCGTGGGAAATCTGTCCCAAAACAAAATCACAACATCCGTCCCCAAATCCGTCCGAAAAATAACCAACAAAATCACAAGATCCGTCCCAAATCCGTTGGAAAACAAAAATAAATCCGTCCGAAAAAATAACCAACAAAATCACAAAGATCCGTCCCCCAATCCGTTGGAAAACAAAAATAAATCCGTCCAAAAAAATAACCAAAAAAATCACAAGCATCCGTCTCAAATCCGTTGGAAAACCAAAATAAATCCGTCCAAATCAAATCCGTCCAAAAAAATGACCAAATTCGGATTTTCACGTTGTCCATATTCCGTCCAAATCCGTGCCTCAGAAATATTTTCGGACAGAATTTGGGACGGATTTTATAATTTCCCACGAGGCTTTTTCAGACGGGTGCCATTCCGTCCGAAATTTGTCTAATTTCTGTCCGAAATCCGTCTGAAAATCCGTCCGAAAAAGATGAATTTCTAATAGTGATATTATGATTTATATATTCAAATTCTTTTACTGTACTAGCTCGATTCTATTTTACATTGTAATAAATTTACATATTTTATGAAAATTTTATTTCAGTAATTAAACATACCTGTTGGGGTGGGGAGGGGAGGGGGGGTTCATTATCAAGTTTATTAATGAATGCTACGAAAGAAGCAATTTTTTATTTGTCATATTTTTAGACACATCATAAATATTGAAGAATTTCATTTATATAAATAAATTTAAACTTTTTTAAAAAACTTTAATATCTACATGTAAAATGATTAAAATTTGAAAGATATTAATATAATAAATACATATAAAGAGAGAGATTTGACTAAGAAAAACTTTTTTTTCCATACAAGAGGAATGAATTGATTGTAATAATATTAAGGTGTCTTGGCAGTTGAAAATCCGTTAAACTTTTGTGAAATTCAATACCAACTTTATTTTATATCTCATTTAATATTACAATGAGAGATTTTTTTTTTCCTTCCTTCTATCTCCTTTCTCTTCTCACATACCCACATCTAGATTCGGATCCCTACCTTCGGAAAATCATCAATCCACTCATTAGTGCATTACCGCACACTTTCAATGATTGATTTAACGGTGTATTAACGTATAAATTCATTATTTTTTGAACGAGGAGAATTCATTTTCCTCCTCTGTATCTAGCTTAATCCATTAAGTTAGACAGTGGGGAAAAAACTGAATTTATGGGGTCACCGTATTTTAGAAAAATAATATAAAAATTGAAAGAAATTAGTAATAGCTTGGAAAATTTAGGATGGGGAGGCTTTAGACTCCCGGGCGTTTCTTCACTCACAAATATTCATATTCATAGACATATATAACAACTAGCCTTGCGAAGGAGTATCGATTATATAATGTATAGACATAGCCACCAAGTGTGTTTCTCTGAGACATAAGGACATGAAAAACCTTACGCAAAACCTTGATGATCAAAACTACAGCTTTTTAATCTATTTTGCTTTCATTCACCGCCTTGGCTTGCAAGAGTGATAAAACGAAAAATTATGAAAGTTGAAACGAGAATAGATTTACGCTTTTTTTTATAAGCAAAATTTTATATACGACTGATTATAAGGGATACCCGAACTCATATACAATGAAACAATGATGACATAACTAATCACATCAACTATCTTGTCCAAAAAAGAAAAACTAATCACATCAACTACAGATAATATTCAACCTAAAGCCAAAGAGAACTATAAAGTTGAGATATAGCTATATATGGGATCACAATATAGCCTTTTTTATTTTGAAGATTACTAGCAATATATTTCATAGTAAATTGGCACTTCACGAACTTCTTCATAAAATAGAAAGGGAAGACATATAAAACATAAATTGAGTTGAGAGTAAAATTGAATAACATTGACTCAAATTCAAACCTACGATATTACTAAGATTAACAAACGAATATAGACTGCACTACAATTCATATACCCGACAAATTTCTTAATCATCATGCATATCATCTGGCGACTCGTTCAGGTCAAAGTCCAAAATTATTGGACCTACAAATTCATTATTCAATGGCAGTGTCCCAACCAATGTTTCAGTTTCGATGTTATTGGTTACCTCCTCCATCACTAGTCCTCTCACATCACTATCTTTACAATTGTTGTCTTCAGCAATGGCATCTGAAAGCTTGGGTTCAGCAATGGTTGTAATGTTCTTCTCTTTATTATGACTTGATTTGTGTCCCCCTAGAGCTTGGAAAGTTGGAAAAGATTTCCAGCAAATATCACATTCATAGCCATTCACTTTCTTTTCAGTTTTATCAACAAAGCCTTTGTCTTCAGATTCCCAATCTTGAGTCTTTGGTTTTAATAACAATTTCTTTATCTTCTTCCTCTTCTTCTTCTTCTTCTTCTTCTTCACCATCTCTTTGATCCTTTCATCAGAAAAGCAAACCTCATCTTCCATTAGTTCAGTATTCACACTTTCAGAAGTCACATACACATTCATATTGGCTGAAATTTTTTCATCCCTGGCTCCAGATGAACCCTTTTCTCCATTCACCTTATCACTATCACACAGCATATGCTTTTCGCTGCTTGATGGTTCTTCTTCAGCAGCAATACCTTTTTCCTTACATGGGGTTGGAGGTTCAGGACTGTTTGGCTCAGCATAAAAGTAGTTGCATCGAATATACACAAGAATCTCAGCAGCCTCATAAGCACCAATACTTCTTCTCCCTCTTTTATCAGTCTTTTGCCATCTTGGTAAAGATAGATCTTTATCCACACAATCATCATCATGATCTTTTTTTATACTGTTCCGTAGAATCAGAACTGAGGGAGGAAGAAGATGTGTGATGAATAGGAGGAGGGCAAACACCCCTCCAATCCCTCTCAGGGTGAGACCTCATGTGCCCAAACAAAGCATTCTTGGATGGGAAATCCTTCTTGCATAGATAACAAGTGTGTTTCCCATCATCATCATCATCACAAATAGCCTTATTATTGCTTCTTTTTGAGGGATTTGAGTAATGGGTTTTCACCTGAAAGTGAGATCTTCTATGTCCACCCAATGCTTTGCCATTGCTGAAAGTCTTACCACAAATATTGCACTCACGAGCAGCTATTGGTTCTGCATAAACTTCACTAGGAGATGATCTCTTCGTCTTCTCTACCTCTTCACAGGGTTCCTCATGATCATGATCCATTACTTCTTGCTTATCTTCATCCATCTGAGAAGAAAAGGGTAACAAAGAATGATAAAGCCAAGAACTACAAGATGAAAAATCGAAGATTGAAAATATAGATTAGAAGCTGTTCATCAAAAAACCGATAACCATCAAAACAGCACAGACAAGAAAACCAAACTGAAGAGAGAGTTATTATAAGCTGTAGGTTGTTAAGTGACAAAATATGGATTATTCGAAAAAGAAGATAATCGAAAAAGAAGATATACAGATAGAGAGGAAGAGGGAGTGCATGTTGGTAAGAGAAAAAAAAGAGAGAGATTTTCTCCAACTGATTTTGGACTGCCAGTATACCTCCTAATTGGTTATCATAATTAATTTAATCCATTAATCTTGTAAGGAAAAAACATTTTTTTTGTCATACTCAGATCTATATATTTAACTTTTAATATCTTTATAAATTTTAGCAAGCAGATATACCACAAATTATGTTTATAAAGTAGTTGGAGTTGGAGGTTGAGGACTGTTTGGCTCATAAGCACCAATACTTCCTCTCCCTCTCTTTTATCAGACTTTTGCCATCTTGGTCATGAAGATAGGTCTTTATCCACACAATCATCATCATGATCTGATTCCATCGAATCAGAAAGGAATAATAGGGGGGCAAACACCCCTCCAGTCCCTCTCAGGGTGAGACCTCATGTGCCCAAACAATGCATTCTTTGATGGGAAATCCTTCTTGCATAGATAACAAGTCTGTTTCCCATCAACATCTTCATCACATGTAGCCTTATTATTACTTCTTTTCGAGGGATTTGAGTAATGGGTTTTCACCTTTTGTGAATGCTTCTTGGCAGCTTGAAAGTGAGATCTTCTATGGCCACCCAATGCTTTGCCATTGCTGAAAGTCTTGCCACAAATATTGCACTCACGAACACCTATTGGTTCAGCATAAACTTCACTAGACTTTGAAGGAGATCTTTTCATCTTCTCTACCTCTTCATAGGGTTTCTCATCACCATGATCCATTACTTCTCTTGCTTATCTTTATTGTCTGTATCCATCCGAGGAAAAAAAAAAAGAGGTAACAAAGAATGATCAGGTAGAGGTTAACTTCAAAAACAACAAGATAAAAAAGTGAAGATTGAAAATATGTACATGGCTATTCATCAAAGAAAAATTACCACCAAAACACAAAAAAGAAAACCAAATTAACTGAAGAGAGTTAGAAGCTGGAGGTTTTAAAGTGATAAAATATAGATTATAGAGATTATTCGGAAAAAAAAACTTTAAAAATGAGCTTACGTAGTTGGGTGTATAAGGAAGATCGAAAACAAGGAAGATTTGGAGGAACAAGATGATAGATAGATAGAGAGGAGGAGGGAAGGTTGTGTATGTGATAAGAGAAAAGAAAGAATATCTCTAATTGAGATATGAAATAAAGTAGTATTAAATTTCCTAAAGATTTGAGTGATTTTAGACTATCAATATACCTCGTTAATTATTACAATTAATTCATTCCTCAAAAAAGATTTTCTTTGACAAATCTATATATTTTATTTTTTTGATATATATTTAACTTTTAATATATAAATTTTAGCAAGTTAATATATATGTCACTCTCGTTTTTTTTTAATGCTATACTTACATAATTTAGGAATAACATATTTTACCATAATTTGTATTTATATATAAAGAATGAAAAATTATATATTGACTAATCACGTCAGAATTTTTATTTTCTACCTCCCTACAAAAAAAAAGATAACAAGTTTTTTTTATCAAAAAAGATTAGATTGGGGGAAGGCACGTCCCCTTATAAGTCCAGAAAATACCATCAACCTCAGCAAGTATGAGCGGAAGGCTTGACCAGACGTGTCAACCCTTGTTGATAGATAACAAGTTGTTTAAAAGATAGAAAATTCAAAATTATATTATAAACATATTTGTTTAAAACATAGAAAATTCAAAATTATATTATAAATATATATTATCACTAGTTTTTTATAAGAATATTTACCATGTTAGTTGTTACCCGTTTCATCAAGGATGTAAAAGATTCAAAATCTGGTTATTATAAATGTGTATCTTTTTCTTTTGACAGAATTATAAATGTATATCTTATATCTTATTTCTAGTTTTTCGTAAGGATGTAACAGATTGAAACTGTTAAGTGATTGGTCACTATCTTAAAACAAAATCTATATATATTGATAACCGTTTTTTGTTTGTCAAAACTTTTCCATTTGGTTTCTACTTTAATTTCTACTAAGATTATTTTAAGAGTCAAATCTGAGATTTTTTTTTACTAAAAAAGATATAGAGTCAAATCTGGGATGAATGGTGAAGTTCATCCTATACGTAACAGATTGTATTTTTATTTCGTAAAAATAATGAATACGGTCTCAAATATTGGAGAGTCAAATTATTGTCTCAACTCAATGGTCAAGTATGAAAAACAATATTTTTAAGTCACCAAAAAAATATATTATTTAGACTCTACCACTTAAAAAGAAGAAATTTTATCTCATTCCTTTAATTATAAAGCTATTTTTTATATCAAAGTTCTAAATAAAGAATGAATTTTTTTTTGAAGTAAAATAAAGAGGGAAATGAGTTTAATAGCTATACACTGATAGTGTGAATTTTGACTCTTATCCTGACTAACTTAAGAGTCATTGAGACCATGATTGGTGATCGGTTGACAATATAAATATCAATTAAACTTGAAGAAAATTAATTACCCTTTAATAAAATATATAGTTAATTTTTTTTTTATATTAGAGGTCTAAATAAAGAACGAAATTATAATTGACCTTATAGAAAATTAACATCACATATCATAATCAAACAAATACATACATATCTACATGAGTTTGATTATTATACATGTGTCATTTATGTTGCCATACTATTACCTTAAAAATTACCTCTCAATTTCCGAAATCACAAATCTTGAGGGATAAGGATCTCCTGTCTCATTTTGGTATATCATGTCATGTCCCCACCAATAATATTTTGATATGTATTCTACTTTTTCAATATTAAATAAAATTTTAACTTACATGAAAAAATATTATTAGCTGGGACATGATGTTGTACACCAAAATGAGACACAAGATCCTTATCCCTTATATATCTTCACCACTCACCTCTCAATGAGTTTGTTCTAACTCTCATAACCAATGAAAAAAAAAACTATTGGCTTGGACATGAATGTTGAATAATGCCACGTATTGCTAGATTAAACAAGGTTGGTACTCGATCCTGTGCCAACTTCCAAACAAAAGCCTCCACTTTCATTGGAACACTCCCCATCCATGCTCTTGACACTACAACAGAAAATGCTTTAGATAGCATTTCCAGGTGCCTTTGAATAGCGTTTTTAAGTGCTATCTATGCCACCGTTATTAAAAGTAGTTAGTAAAGATAGCATTTAAGAAGCGCTATTAAAAGATGACCTTAGATAGCATTTCCGCGTATTAACAAACGCTATCTTTAGTGTGTTTTCTGGCATCATTGGAAGGTCATCTGTGACTTTAGATAGCGTTTGTTTATGTAAACGCTATATATAGGCATGCCTTTAAATAGCGTTTGTTTATGTAAACGCTATCTAAAACATGCCTTTAGATAGCATTTGTTTTGGTAAACGCTATCTATAGGCATGCCTTTAGATAGCGTTTGTTTTTGTAAATGCTATCTAAAAGCATGCCTTTAGATAGCGTTTACATAAACAAACGTTATCTAAAGGCATGCCTATAGATAGCGTTTACATTAGAAACGCTATTTATTCCCTTATTTTATTTTTTTTAGTTTACCTGCTTCTTAACTTTACCTCCATCCTGCATGTTCATAAAAAACAGAAGGTTTACACAAATAACTGAAACACAATCCAAATTATAGGTAGCAAACAAAACCCAGACACCTAAGTTACTTGTACCAAACCATGCATAACACAATACAAAGTTTAGACCATATATAACAAGTGTAATCAAATAAACTTTTCAACAATATAGCGAGACCAATCTCCCTTGACTTCAGATAGTTGAGCAGTGGAGTATGTGACGTATTTGAAGTCAGGGAAGTACTGCAACATAAAAATTAAATAAACTAAGTTACAATTGCTAAAACATTTGAACAGTCATATTTAACAGCTAAGTAAACAACAATCACTGAAACTACATACCGCCATTGGTATTTTAACTTGGTTCTGTAAGATAATTTCCTTCATGAAACGCATGACATAATACCCACAATCTGTATTTTTGGGTTGTCTTGGGCACTATAAAAAATAAAATAGTAAATCAATATAGTTTGTTTTTAACTAATTAATTGCTCATTAAGTTTTTGCAAATATACCTCTATCCGAATCCGTTTAATGTTGGTTGCTTTTAAACGAGGCACCTTAGCTCCGGCAACATGTCTTTCAGTAGTGTGAGTAAGTCCGTAAAGCTCTTATCAGTCCATCCATTACCCGATTTCAAGTTATACAACTTTAACATCGCCGACAATCTTGTAAATTTAGTACAACCATCATACAACGATTGCTCGGCATCACTTACCACCCTCTCAAACATTCCAGGACAATCCCGAAGGTCCTCTTCAACAGCATTTGCAAGGTCTTCAAAACCATCGCCCTCATAAGTATTTGTGTCGGTATCGTTTGATGAATATCTCACACGATTCCTCATTTCACTAGACTCATCTCTTGTATCACCATGTTTTGTCCAACATGTATAACTTTGATCAATTCCATTACACACTAAATGTTCTTCCAACTCGGTTGCACTAATTCGCCTTGCATAACAACAATCTAAACAAGGACATATGATTGTACTAGGGTTTTCCGCATGCCGAACTGCAAACCTAATGAACTCTTTTACCCCATCCTCATACTCCTTCGTTAAACGATTGGCAGACATCCATTTCTGATCCATGCTTTCCCGATCTAGAAAAATTTCCATAATTGTAATGTGGAATTTTTAATTCAATTTCATTTCAATTAATAATAGAGTGAGATCAGAATGGAAATGAAATGGAAATAATTTTAGTATATAAATACATTTAATATACTTGCACTTAAATATCAATCTCGAATAATCGATGACTTCAAGAACTCCCTCAACAGAAATGCTAATGAACCTTAAATTTATGACTATTGTGAAAATATAACCAAGGCTATCATGGCATCAACCTACCCTTATGGAACACTTATCAATGGAACATCTTTATTCTTGAATATATACATAAAGATTATATTTTTCAGCAAACCATGTAAGCAAATGTCCTGAAGCAAGATAATAGATGTTCAATGAGAAATTAACCATAATTATTATGGAAACTACATATATGAAAAATTATCATGTAGTTATTGAGTCGACAAAAAACAAAGAAAGAAACAATATAAGGAAAGCTACCCTCGTAGCATCAGCAAAGAGAGCATTCGAAATATTTGGGGGAGGGTCCTGAACACTAGTGTTGGGATTAGGCCGGGCCGTCCCACTGGGGCTTACAGTCTGGCCTACGTAAGGTCAGACCTGATCTGTTTAAAAAAAGATCATATTTAAGTTTTTTAAAAATCCATTTTAATTAAAAAGGACAGACCCACACCTATTGAAAAATCTTTCTAACCTGTTAGGCCAACCTATATATTTATATATATGACGAGGGATCAACTTACACCTAAAAAAACTTACAACTATTACACTCAATCTCAGCCATTGAAATACTTTAAATCTGATGGTTCTCATTTGTTCATTTAATCGCTCAGATGACCTTTCTTAATTAAAGCTTTTCTTTTCTGCTCCATCAAAATCCCTTCTCACCTAATCTACGTGTTGTGACTCCGGCAAGTGTACCGGGTCGTCGCAAGTAATAAAACACGGTAAGAGTCTATCGAGGTCGATCACAAGGATTGGGTTACCAATTCTACTAATTTTGCAAGAAATTCAATAGGTTCAGTTAAGCGAAGAAAATTGTTGTGAGAGAGATGAAGATTGCAATTCAATTAAGAAATCGATTAAAGCTAAGGTGATTGAATTCAGAAATTTAAAATATCTAGGGTTTCAAATCCACCTACCCAATCATGCATAATACCCAAGTGATTATGTATTCCTCCCTAGGTTCAATTACAATGTCAACCGGGACCCCCAATTTCTCCTAAATTCACAGCCGTGCGCAATAGGACGTATTCAACGATTTGGATTATTTACTCACCAAGTCTCATAATCCTAATCCTCGAATTCTGTTAATTCTTGTTCCCTACGTGGTTGCACTAATCTCCTACCCACTATCGTGCAATATTAAATTAGTGATCCCAATTCAAGTTCTAAAACGCGAATCGCCGGTCGGCCTTAACACGTTTAACTAGTTAATCATGCTAGCATATGATCAACACAATAATATCCGAATTGGAAAACATTTATTGAGAGAAGGGGAGAAATAACATACATCACGTGAACACTACACAGCCATGGGTGGCTTCATCGATCCCCTAGACGAGGGGATTAGTTCCTCATGCCCGTGACGACGCACAAACAATCGGCAATAATCTCCATAATAATAAACTAAGAGAAGAAAAGAAAAGAGAAGGGAGACGCAGCTCCAGAAACAAGGATTCGCACTCCTATTCTGATCTAAGCAATGGCTAACAACTCCCTAATTCTGATCTGATATGGCCTTTAAATAAGGATTTTGTTTCTCGCCAGCTCGCGGGGCGAGCTTACTCTCGCGGCGCGAAATTAAGCATTGGCGCGCTTCAAATTTTGTATTTTCGCGAGGCGAGATTGTATTCGCGGGGCGAGTCTTCAAACCCTAATCTGTCACAACCGTGATATCCATCACGGCTAAGCCGTGATTGCCTCTGTCTTCCATGGTCCTCAAGGACTCGCGAGGCGAGAGTACACTCGCGGGGCGAGTCTTCAATTCTGGGCTGTGACCTTCATCACGGCTAGGCCGTGATGGTCTCTGATTTCCAAGTCTTCATGCTCTCGCGGGGCGAGTCTTCAAACCTCGATTTGTCACAGCCGTGACCTTAATCACGACTATGCCGTGATAGTCTCTGTCTTGCTGGTCTTCAGACTCTCGCGAGGCGAGAGTACACTCGCGGGGCGAGTGTCTCAGAATTTCAATTTCCACTATTTCTTTGCTTTCCTTGACTCCCAGAGCTTCACTTTATTTACCTGAAAACACAAAAGCACCCACAAGCGTAATTCTATCCAAAATAAGCTAAAAACTACACAAAAGACGCAAAACGAGTCAAAGTCCAACTCAGGAACGAAACAAGGCAAATTTGGGCGAAAACGAGAGTGAACTCGAATAAATTGGCACATAAACCCTAGTTTATCTAGTCATAAAACTAGATAAGCCAGAGGCTTATCAAAATACCCCAAACTTAAACCTTGCTTGTCCCCAAGCAAGCTTAAAACTCAAAAACGACTCAAGACTTGGCAAGCCTAAAGATCTAATCAATTTCGCACAAATTTCACGCGACTTTACAAAACAGTTTCTCTTCTTTGATTCCCCCCCTTTTTTTATCAATGTAATCCCCACATTCATCTACCTTAAACAATTGAGAATTTATCATTCACGCCTTCATTACTCTAAGTTGAGGCTCAACGATACACACAAAGGAAGATCACCTATTTCAAACAATTGCCTTCCTCACAAGGGCATTTAGTATTTCACTCATTCGCTCAAGTTTGTCTAGGCTTTCAACTTTTTCACTCAATTTCACTTATCAAGAGCACTTCCCATGAATTTGATTTTCATCTCAAACATAGTTCCCACGAAAACATGCATGCAACATCAAAAGGTCTTTTAAAGGTTGTAATGGGGCCTGGCTGAGGGTAGGATAATCAAGGATATTTAGGCTTAAGTCCCTAGGAACTAAGAGAGCATGAGCATTAAACACATTTTCCACTCAAATTCCTTTCTTTCCATTTTTCATTTGGGCTCGGGTGACTACAACCTTTTCCTTGATATTATTTTTGTTTTGCCCCTTTTCTTTTGGCAATTTTTGTTTTCTTCTTTTCTTTTCTTTTCTTTTTGCCTTGGGTCAACCTTTATTTTCTTTTTCTCATCCCAATATGACACATATCTTGTAGCCACCCCAAACTTAGTTTCTCACAACCTTTCTCTTGCTCATTTCCATGCTCTCCTAATCCTAAGATTGGGTTAACATGGTTTTTCAGATTTTGGCTCGTAATGTAGGGTCATCAAGAAACAATAGGTCAATTGGGCTCAATTTGGCTAACTAGGGAACATGCATTAGGGATGGTTCTTTTCAGGCTAAGTAGTTATTCAAAGAAAATTGCCTAAATCATTTGATGCAACACATAATCATGCAAACCATATAGAGATTCAAGCAAATTCGGGAAAGTGCAACTTAACAGTGATTCACTCAATCAAAAACAGAGTTGGAAGCTCAAATCCTCACCTGGACATTTTGCAACTGTTTGACCGAGATACGATTCCTAGTGTGTGCATCCCCTCACCCCAAACTTATCATAAATCAAGTAATCACAACAAAATCCTCAAAGTTCAGTTTTCAATTTTTAAGTGGGGATAACTTTTCTAATTTCAGAACTTAGGGGAAATCATTAATGGTCAAATAATTCATGCAATCAATCTATGCTAAATTCAATTAACATCCAACAAGCTTGCCGACACGACATTCATACAAAAACTCTTGATCTTCTCAAATTATTCAAGAGCGACAAACGAAAACAAAACAAAAATCAAAAACAAAACAAAAGTTAGGAGAAGAGAGGAATACCTAGCTTGGGTTGCCTCCCAAGTAGCGCTTGTTTAACGTCCCGAGCCTGACTCAAGTCACCCCAGAGGGTTAATCCGGAGGAAGATCCTGCTTGCCATGCCATTCCTTGGCCTGTTCTTTGTAGGTTTATGCACTTTTATATACTCGCAAGCTGTTCCCGGACAGCTCATTTAAGCCCAGCATCCTTCTATAATCCGCACGCACTCTCCACTCCGCGATGGTCTTTTTTGGGATCAACTTGTTGTCTTTATTGACCACCACGGTTGTGCTACCTTTCAACCTTGGTGCTTTACCCTTCTTTTTCTTGCCCTTGCAACTGAGCTCTTCCTTTGCACATTCTTCCCTTGGGAGACTCGGTATGGGTTCCATGTCTCGTAGCCACTCAAGGTAGACTTCATCCCCCGAAGGGCCTTTTTCCTCACTGTCTTTCTCATGAGATTCTCACCGATCTTTGTTGCAAGTGAAGGATCATTGTCTTCTCGAGTTGCCTTTACCTTTTCAGTTGGGTCCACCACATCCACTCGATACACTTCCGACCTCTCTACAGGGTGCTTCATTGCTTCAAAGAGATTGAAGACTACCTCATCATCTTGCACCCTTAGAGTGAGTTTCCCTTGCCGCACATCTATCAAGGCACCCCAAAGGTGCCAAGGGCCTACCCGGTATGAGAGGAACCTCGGCATCTTCGTCCATATCAAGCACTACAAAGTCCGCCGGAAATATAAGCTTGTCCACCTTCACCAACAAGTCTTCGACCACCCCATAAGGATGTTTTATAGAGCGGTCGGCCAGTTGGAGCGACATCCGTGTATCCTTAACTTCTTGGATCCCCAACCTCTTCATCATAGAGAGGGCATCAAGTTGATGCTTGCCCCTAGATCACATAATGCCTTCCCTACAGTCATCCCCCCAATGGTGCATGGTATCGAAAAAGAACCGGGATCCTTCAACTTTGGAGGTAGTTTTCTCTGAAGAATGGCACTACACTCCTCGGTCAAAGCAACCGTTTCTTCATCTACTATCCTCCGCTTCTTGGTGAGAAGCTCCTTCATAAACCGGGCATATGATGGCATCTGTTCCAAGGCTTCCGCAAATGGAATGTTAATCTGAAGTTTTCGGAAGACATCAAGGAACTTATTGAATTGCTTATCCTGTTGAGGCTTCTTCAATCTTTCAGGATACGGTACCTTCATGTAAGGTGGGAGGTCTTGGGGTTCAACCCACTTCTTTCTACGGAACTCTTCATCTACAAGCTTCAGCCTTCCCCCTTGCTCCGGTGCCTTGTCACTTGCCAACCCTTCTTTCTCTGGTTGCTCTTCCTCAACGGGTAGTTGTTCCGGGGCCTTGCCATCCTGAGAACTAATTGCACCCCTGTTATGTTCCAACACCCTTCCGCTTCTAGTAGATATGACGTTGCATTGTCCCTTGGGGTTGTTCTCGGTATTACCTGGGAAAGTTCCTGGGAGGCGCTCATTAAGTTGCTTTGCGAGTTGGGCCATCTGTGTCTCTAAATTGTGAATTGCCGCCCCTGTATGCGTTGTTAACTTGTCAACTTTCGTATTCACTGTGTCTGTGTTGATTATCATCTTTTCCATTGCTGCACTCATCTTCTCAATAGCCAGCTCCCACGGTTGTCTTCCACCATCTGTTATTTGCAACTGACTAGGCCCTGGAAGAGCCTGCTGGGTATTGCACTGTTGAGTTCCAATGTTCGGCCTTATACCCTGCTGAGGTTGTTGCCAATTCTGCTGAGGAGGTTGTTGACCGGTTAGACCACCATTAACATTACTCCAAGCAAAACCCGGATGGTCTCTCCTCATGTACCCCCTATTTTGATTCTGATTGTAGTCATTTTTGTCATTCCTCTGATAGTTATTAAGGGGCACGGTGTCATAAAAGTTGTGGCATGAGTCCACATGTTCTCGAGGAAGTTGAATGGACAGTTTCGAGTGTCATGATCTCCATTACAATTACCACAACCTGGAGGCATTCCCTCGTGTATCACATTAGCCTTCTTGTTCTCTGACAAAGCCGCCACTTGCATCTTCAACAATCTGTTTTGCTCAAGAATGGCCTCCATTGCCCCAGAGCTGATTCCATTTGAGGTTTCCCTACCACGGTTGTAATCATTATATGACATCTTCTCTAACAGTGCCCATCCATCCTCAGCCGATAAATATACAAAAGAACCGCCAGCTGCGGCATCACAGTTCATCTGATAGCGTCCTCTCAACCCATTAAAGAAATGTTGAACTTTAGAGACCGGGTCGAAGAACGCTGAAGGGCATCTTCTCAATAAACCATTGTACCTCTCCCAAGCTTCATTATATGTTTCATCCTCTGTCTGCCTGAAAGATGTAACGGCTATTCTTGCTTGTGCCGCTTTCTGAGGAGGAAAATATTTTGTTAGGAACTTCTGTGCCATTTGCTCCCAAGTTCTGATGCTGTTCCTATCCAAACTGTCAACCCAATCGCGAGCGACATCCCTAAGAGAGAGAGGGAAAAGTCGCAAGCGAAACTCATCCTGTGAGACTCCTCTTGTCTTCTGTAAGTCACACGCCTCAAGGAAGCGAGTGATGTGTCTATGCGGGTCTTGCTTTCCACTCCCATCAAACTGATTCTCCCGGAGCTGGAATGTGACACATGCTTCAACTCTGAAGGAGTCTGTGTTCAGGTTGCCTCTCACAATAGAAGAGTCACAATCCACCAAGCTTGGTAGATCGTACTCAAAGAGAGGCTTGTAACGAGGAGGAGGAGGAGGAGGATTTTCTTCTGCCATGTCCTCTATTTTAATTGCTTCCAACCTCTTCCTTTCTCTGGCCTCTTTTCGTAATTGCCTCTCGGTCCAGGTGATCTCTGAATCGAATAGCAAGTCCTCTTGTAGAAGGGTACCTCGCATACAAAAACACGGCAAGACCAAGTGGAATCAAAGAAGTAGAGAGATAATAACAAAGAAAATAAAAGAAAATAAAACTAAAAGTCAGCTTAACCAAACAGCCGAATTTCCTAAAAATTAGGAAAATTGGTTGTGCCAATCCCCGGCAACGGCGCCAAAAACTTGTTGTGACTCCGGCAAGTGTACCGGGTCGTCGCAAGTAATAAAACACGGTAAGAGTCTACCGAGGTCGAACACAAGGATTGGGTTACCAATTCTACTAATTTCGCAAGAAATTCAATAGGTTCAGTTAAGCGAAGAAAATTGTTGTGAGAGAGATGAAGATTGCAATTCAATTAAGAAATCGATTAAAGCTAAGGTGATTGAATTCAGAAATTTAAAATATCTAGGGTTTCAAATCCACCTACCCAATCATGCATAATACCCAAGTGATTATGTATTCCTCCCTAGGTTCAATTACAATGTCAACCGGGACCCCCAATTTCTCCTAAATTCACAAATTGTGCGCAATAGGACGTATTCAACGATTTGGATTATTTACTCACCAAGTCTCATAATCCTAATCCTCGAATTCTGTTAATTCTTGTTCCCTACGTGGTTGCACTAATCTCCTACCCACTATCGTGCAATATTAAATTAGTGATCCCAATTCAAGTTCTAAAACGCGAATCGCCGGTCGGCCTTAACACGTTTAACTAGTTAATCATGCTAGCATATGATCAACACAATAATATCCGAATTGGAAAACATTTATTGAGAGAAGGGGAGAAATAACATACATCACGTGAACACTACACAGCCATGGGTGGCTTCATCGATCCCCTAGACGAGGGGATTAGTTCCTCATGCCCGTGACGACGCACAAACAATCGGCAATAATCTCCATAATAATAAACTAAGAGAAGAAAAGAAAAGAGAAGGGAGACGCAGCTCCAGAAACAAGGATTCGCACTCCTATTCTGATCTAAGCAATGGCTAACAACTCCCTAATTCTGATCTGATATGGCCTTTAAATAAGGATTTTGTTTCTCGCCAGCTCGCGGGGCGAGCTTACTCTCGCGACGCGAAATTAAGCATTGGCGCGCTTCAAATTTTGTATTTTCGCGAGGCGAGATTGTATTCGCGGGGCGAGTCTTCAAACCCTAATCTGTCACAACCGTGATATCCATCACGGCTAAGCCGTGATTGCCTCTGTCTTCCATGGTCCTCAAGGACTCGCGAGGCGAGAGTACACTCGCGGGGCGAGTCTTCAATTCTGGGCTGTGACCTTCATCACGGCTAGGCCGTGATGGTCTCTGATTTCCAAGTCTTCATGCTCTCGCGGGGCGAGCTATCTCTCGCGGGGCGAGTCTTCAAACCTCGATTTGTCACAGCGTGACCTTAATCACGACTATACCGTGATAGTCTCTGTCTTGCTTGGTCTTCGGACTCTCGCGAGGCGAGTACACTCGCGGGGCGAGTGTCTCAGAATTTCAATTTCCACTATTTCTTTGCTTTCCTTGACTCCCGGAGCTTCACTTTATTTACCTGAAAACACAAAAGCACCCACAAGCGTAATTCTATCCAAAATAAGCTAAAAACTACACAAAAGACGCAAAACGAGTCAAAGTCCAACTCAGGAACGAAACAAGGCAAATTTGGGCGAAAACGAGAGTGAACTCGAATAAATTGGCACATAAACCCTAGTTTATCTAGTCATAAAACTAGATAAGCCAGAGGCTTATCACTACGTCACTCGCAGTGAACTCTGCTTAACCTCTTCTGACCATTTTTCTTTCATTAAAACTCGTTAATGGTGAACTCTTCCTCGGACATTTTTTCATATTATATTAAGAATATATATATATATATATTAAGAATATTAATATTAAAATAAAATGATTTTTACAATTTGACTATTGTTTTTTTGTCCGGAGGGTCTTTGACACAATTTGACTATTTGTAAAACACTAGTGCAGAAAAGGGATTCCACGTCGGTTATTTTTGGCTTTCCACATCGGTTTTGAAACTGATGTGGAAACGACCGATGTGGTTTATTGCCACTTTACACATCGGTTATAAAACCGATGTGTAAAGTATATTTTAAACATCGGTTTTATATTAACCGATGTGGAAAATTAAATTAGCAATTAATAAGCAGTTATAAATTTAACTTTCTACATCGGTTTTTCTTTAAACCGATGTGTAAATTTGACTTTCTACATCGGTTTTTTAAAGAACCGATGTGTAAAGTTAAATTTACACATCGGTTTTATGGAAAACCGATGTAGAAAGTTAAATATACACATCGGTTATTGAGAACCGATGTGTAAAATCTCTTTTTTTTTTTTTAATCTGTTATTTACATTTCAATCATTCCTTTCCCCTGTTTCACTAAAAAATATTGGTTAAAAAATGTATCAAATGCTTCAAGCTCCATGTGCAGTAAACAATTACAAGTCTGTACAAAATTTTCCAAATTACAAGTCTATACAAATTTTTTTCAAACCCCCCTTCTACACTCATCATCTGGGCATTAACAAAACCGCTGATTAGCTCTTACAACAAAAAGCATTTCAGTTGGTAGAACTAAATGATTGCATAAAAGAAGAGGTATAAATGAAAGGAATGACCAAGAGTGACTCAGCTCCTCCATACTCAGAATTGAAGTGCTAAAAATCTGTTCAATTTAATGTATAATCTCAAAATTTCCAGCCAGCAAAGAAGCATGAGAACTACCTTAGTGAATCAAACATTATTAAGAATCATTTTATGCCAATGACAGAGACACAAAGTTGCAGATCAATAAACAAACCAGCGCAGTACCCGATCAAACAAGAAACAACAACGAGAACACCAAACCAGTTTTGACACAATCATTCAAAAGCAAAACATACTTCATTCAATATGATAAGTTTTTAAACTATAGCTAATACATATCATCAGTCAAAGGTACACTATAGCTAGTATATGATAAGTTTTTAAACTAACTACATATATACAAACTATGGGTGGTACACTTCAAGAAAGAAAGTTGCCCAACGCCTCTTTATGATGTTGATGTCAGAATGAGACAATGGAGTTGGATTGTTGAATATCTGCAAGTTTAATTGGACAAAAGATTATATCTTTTAAGTAATAAACTAACATAAAACATATAACGAATCTATACTATTACTTCTAATTGTGTCAATTAACATTTACCTCACTCCATCTTTCAGTGATCCCGGACGAGATAATTTCCAACATCCACTGCATCACATAGTAGCCACATTCCCATGACCCACGTTGTATACGTGACTACGTACAAATGAAACCCAATTAGAATATGAGGAATTAAATAAAATAGAAATCAATTATTGTACCCACTGCATTTGATGCATTTGAACTAATAAATATCTTACGCTGGGAATAATCCATCTGATAGCCCGAGTACGCCTTTCACCACGCTGCATGTGGGATGCATTAATAGACCTATCATGACAAAAACATTAATTAAAGTATATATAATAGATTTCAGATAATTAAAACAACTGCATTACTGATTATAAAGTATTTTAACGCTTACGTTTCGATGATCGTCTTCAGTTCATTCGCTCCCAATGAGCAGAAGAAGACCACGACGTTCATTCTTGGGTACAAGAGCAATAGTTGCCAATGCCGGCTGTAAATTTGCGGAACAGTTAGTGACTAAGTCATATATAGTTATACTTAAATAACCGGTACTTACTTATTGAGATAAGGCGCAAGATAGAATTGATGATCGTCTCGGGCAAGTATATCACGTATGGTAGTGACCGGGTCTTCCGATGCTACGAGAACATCACCCTGAATGAACATGGGGTCAATGAACCCATAAAGGGCGAGGTTACCCTGATCGACTAACATACGATGCAGATACCTAATATATTGGAAAAACATGTTAATTATCATTGTATTTAAAAATTAATTACGTACTTAACTTATAAATAAAATGTACTTACGTGCACCAAAACGATATGTGTGCAGAACTGGCCATTTCTTTATTGAGTGCCATCTCCATAAGTTCTTTCTTTGGTATATACAGTTCACCAGGGCTGGCATCATGTTCCAGCGTTACCAAGGCTGCATCATCCTCCATGGTGACAACCTGTATAACAAGATCTTTGAAAACATCACCATGGCCAGGTGCCCCTTTGTCGATCCCCTAAACAACATAGATATATATTAGTAATCACGGATAATTAAGTTATTTAATTCGTTATTAACTAAATGGTCAAATGAATACCTTGACAGGAGCATACATCTCTGGTCTTCCTAGATCCGACCTTTTAGGCACTATATCATTTCCAACATCCTATAACAAATACAAATAAAGCATTATCTTTAAACAATAATAAATATATTTCAACTATGAATATAGAAAAACACAACTAACCGAATACCTCAGATGCAACAAGAAAGCTTACCGATTCTTGGCCAGAGGATGAAGTTACCGGGGGCCTGACCCACTGTTTGAACCTCCTCAGTGGGCACAGGGACTCGAGCATCAGCATCTCGAATAATCTCAACAGACACCCTCAGATGATCATCCGGTAATAACCGATGGTGTATGGTATTACCTAACTTATTATATGCCCTACCCAATGCCACTAAGCGGCGATGATGATGATGATCATCAACATACAACTCACACCTATCAGGGTAGTCATCATCATCATCATCATCATCATCATCATCATCATCAGCAGCAGCAGCAGCATCACCATCATCATCATTTTCAGGATGATGAGGAGGATCACATGAGCCCTTAGTGCTCACATGGACAGAGGGTTGGACAGAGGGTTGGACACCGGCTGTCATCTGCTGGGACAAAGAAGTAAATATTGCCATCTGCTGGGCAAACTGCTCGGCCATCTCTGTCGCAAGCTCAGCTGCAATCTCCTATTTTAGTTGTGCTCTATCTCGCAATCAAATCCCTGTGGCATTGGTGTGAAGATGAACCATGGTATTGGCGAATCGCCGACTCCCCATCCAACACCAATGACACGGCCGGGTGGTCCGGTTTCACCGATGGTAGTAGATAAGATATCATTGCGTCCTCTAGGAACAAAGGTTCCTTGGGTTAGTCGATCATCCAAGGCATCCTATCACATAAAAATATCAGGTCACATTACAATTCGGTAACAATCTTAAAATGACAATTACAACAAACTATACTTACAATCCTCTCAGCTACTTGGCGGGCCTCCTCGAATGTATATTGTCCCCTTTTTCTTTGTCGGCCCCTCTTCCATGAACGATGGCGTGGGGGTGGAGGTGGATCAACAACCTCTGGAAGATTTTCAGCATTAGGATCCGCTTTGAGATCTTTGCCTCGCCGACGTGCTTTCTTTTCCTCTTCAACCATTTTCTTAACAAGCTTTTTATATCCCCCACGAGACATGACATGGGGGTAGACATTCTTGCTTTGGTTTTCCTGCCCTTTTTTCCTCTTCTCCTGTTATAAATAAAAGACAATTAAATTACATAAGTAAATGAAATTAATGCAATTACATAAATTTAGAGACAAATCAAATAAGTTAACCTGAAAGCTGGGATCACGTCGGCTCTGAACAAAGCGATCCCACGTCGCCTTGTCAAGAAACGGATACACCTCAAGTGGGTTCTTTTTACTTTTGGACCGAATATATAGTATCTGCCCGTGTCGGCCTTAAAACCCCTCCAACGCTCTCCAAAGATACTTGACAAAACGCTTCTTCATAGCGTATGTATCCGGTATGTCAAATGTCAACTACATTAAGACCAAAAGAATCAACGAATTACTGTATGATATTAATTATTAAGATAAAAATAAAGTAGATACAGAAAAACACAGGACGTAGAAGTATAGATACCAGAATACTCTCCCATATCTGCTCCTTCACGTCCGCGGGTACATCTCTCCACCTATCAATGAGTATACTAGGCCTGTTCCTAGCAAGGGTCGCCACAAAATCGGTAAACTGATCTTCCATTGGCCCAATAGGTTTGAGGTTATCATCAAAATCTACTCTTATCCTCTCGATTTGACCCACGGTTGGCGATCAAATGCCTCATCCGTGTGGCACGTCTACCCTTTCTACTGGTAGAGACGGGGTCTCGACCATTGCATGAAGGAGGTGTATCCTCATGATCAGCCATGTATACCTGTTTAAACACAAAACAAAAAAAAACTTGTTAGTATGTCGGGATAAATATCAAACATAACTTATAAATATCGATCAACGTACATAAACATAACTTATAAATATCAACGTAAACATATAATATGCCAAACTTGATGGTAATATCAAACTAAACTTACTTTGTGGTCAATTAGTAAAGTTCTCCCATAACCCTTCTTGGTGATCATTACGAGTAGCATGTACATCATCCACTTCATTTTCCTCATTGAAATTAGGCACTCGTGTTGAGAAAGAAGGAGTATCGAAAATATCAAGAGTTGAATCGTGATTTCCCTCACTACCGTTATACATGTTTTTTCCCTGGAGAACCACCTGACCACCTTTTGTTAGAAGGATCACGGATATAAAACACTTGTTTTGCTTGGGATGCCATGATGAAAGGTTCTTCTTTATTACCTACCTTACTAAGGTCCACCAATTTGAATCCTAACTCATCGGTTTGCACACCATTATTCTTGTCGACCCACCGACATTTAAAAACAGGTACTCTAAACTTCGTGTAATCAACCTCCCATATCTCTTCAATGATTCCAAAGTATGAAACTGATGCCATAACAGGGTTTTTATCTTTCGAACTAGAGAAATGCATGGACTCGGCGACGACCATAACCCCACTGTTTTGCATAGTACTTTTGTCATCCTGGGACTTTGTATAGAAGGAAAACTTATTGATATCGTACCCACTCCAGCATATGACATCAAAGTTAGGCCCCTGTGCTAGCCATTTTAATGTAGCAGAAGCTGTACCATCCTTTGCAATTTTTTCTTTAAACCAGTTCAAGAAAGTCTTGTTATGCTTGTTCAAACACCATTTTTCATTCATTCTAGGGTAAGTTTCATTGATGATGCTTTTATGCTCACATAAGTATGGTTCAACCTCATCAGTGTTATTCAATATATACAAATGTGCTTGAAGCACTTCCTCCCGATCCATGCTCTTAACAGTGATACCTCGTGTACCCTTACCATCATATCTTCCTTCGTGGCGAGACTTGGAAGCCCTACGAGGTTCCGCTTCTGACATGTAGTCTGTACAAAACTCAATAGCTTCTTCTGCAACATACCTTTCAACAATAGATGCTTCGGGACGGTGTGGATTTTTCATATATTCTTTCAGGATCTTCATGTATCGCTCAACCGGGTACATCCACCTTAAATAAACGGGACCGCACAATCTAATCTCCCTCACTAGATGAACAATCAAATGAACCATGATGTCAAAAAATGAAGGTGGAAAATACATCTCCAATTGGCACAATACAATGGCTGCCTCATTTTCCAACTCATCCAAATTTTTAGTGTCAATGACCTTGCTACATATAGCATTGAAGAATAAGCATAACCTAGTAATGGCATGTCTGACTTTTTTAGGCAATATGTCACGAATGGCCACTGGTAGTAGTTGTTGCATCAAGACATGACAATCATGAGACTTTAAGCCAACTAATTTGAGATCTTTCATTGAGACAAGTCTTCTGATATTTGAAGAGTAACCACTGTGGCACTTTGACTCCCCGTAGACATTCACAGAAACTTCTTTTCTCTTTTTTTGATAAAGTATGACATCTTTGGGGGCAAATAAGTCTTCTTATCCCCCACTTTAAGTGGAGCTAACTGCTCTCGTATACCCATCGCAACTAGATCCAGACGAGCATTCACACCATCCTTTGTCTTGCCTTGAATGTTGAGAAGCGTTCGATTAAACTGTCACACACATTTTTCTCTACATGCATCACATCAATACAATGTCTTACATCAAGCTTGCACCAAGATGGAAGATCAAAGAAGATCGACCTCTTCTTCCATATTTTCTTCTCTCGTAGCCTTCTTCTCGGGTCTTCCCATAGATAACATTAGTGTTGTTCACCCTTTCATAAACTTGCTCTCCGGTCAAGGCCACCGGAGCAATTTCATTCTCCGGAAGTCCATTGAAAGCTTTCCTCAATCTACGATAAGGATGATTACGTCGGAGAAATCTCCGATGCCCAAGGTAGACTGTCTTCCTTCCATGTTGCAGTTGATGGTAACATGTGCCTTCTTCACATATTGGACATGCTTTATGCCCTTAACACTATACCCACACAGGTTCCGTATCTTTGGAAAGTCATTGATGGTGCAAAATAACATGGCACGCAATCTGAATGTCTCATGGCAATACCCGTCGATCACATCAACGCCTTCATCCCACATCATTCTCAAGTCTTCAATCAAGGGACTCAGATAAACATCAATATCATTTCCTGGCTGTTTAGGACCCGAAATCATCATACTTAACATAATGTATTTGCGCTTCATGCACAACCAAGGAGACAGGTTGTAAATTACAAGGAGAACAGGCCATGAACTATGAATACTACTTAAGTTTCCATATGGATTCATTCCATCGGTAGCAAGTCCAAGTCTGAGGTTTCTGGGCTCATTGCCGAAATCCGGAAACAAACTATCAATTCTCTTCCATTGCAAAGAATCGGCCGAATGGCGAAGCTGTCCATCACATTTCCTCTCATCTGCATGCCATCTAATGTTCTTTGCATCATTTACATTAGAAAACAATCGCTTGAACCGCGGAATCACGTGAAGATACCATAACACCTTCGCAGGAGGACCTTTGGTGACCACATCACAACTAGAATCACCATCCTTCACTTTGTAGCGTGATACCCCACACCTGGGGCACTCGTGCATCTCTTCAAACTCTTTCCTGTACAATATGCAATCATTGGGGCAAGCGTGTATTTTCTTATACTCCATACCCATCGGACACAATATCTTCTTCGCCTCATAGTTTCGAGATGGCAATGTGTTGCCTTCTGGAAGCATTTCTTTCAACAACTCAAGCAATTCGGTAAAGCTTTTATCGCTCCACCCATTTCTCGCCTTCACATTGAACAATCTTAACACCGCTGACAACCGTGTGAAATTAGTGCACCCCGGATACAAAGCCACTTGCGCATCACTGCACAAAGTATCATACACATGTGCTTGCCGAAAAGACTCTTGCCCAACATCACGGATCATGTCCTCTAGTCCATCGTCCATTTCCACGTCATCAACTTCCTCTCTATCCGACACCCTCGGCCTGTCTAACGATTCACCATGGCATATCCATGTTGTATAACTCTTGCAAATCCCCTCACAAATAAGATGATCACGTATCTCCTCAGCTTCTAGTCGTCTCTCATTCAAACAGTTAACACAAGGACAATAAAACCTTCCGTTACCACTATCGGGGAGCATTTGTTTTTGCAAACTGTAGAAAATCTTCCACTCCATTCTCATACTCATCACTTGTCCGTCTAGCATTCATCCAACCGCGATCCATGACTAAACCAATACCTTCGTACTTAGTCCAACACATTCATCAACCACTTCTTATGACAGGGTATGGCCCTATCCCATTCGAGAAGAAACTTTTTCAACATTCGGTTAACAGTTAGTCCTTAACTCTCATGCTCATACTTAGACAAAATTTGGCAGCATTTCCCGCGGTCTCCGACGTACACTACTTGAACGCGATGACATCCACCACGATAAAGTATGCACCCGGAGAACGAAAGGAAATGTATCAATCCGAACTTTCATCAAGTATATAACATTAGAATCAATGAATAACTATTATAACTGAATTAAGAAAAAGTTTTTTCCCAAACTGTCCAACTTTGGACAATTCAAGATCCAACACAATGAGCGGTACATTAAGCACGTACGCTCATTAGTATTGCATCTCAAACGGGAAACTAAGGCTTTACTAATTATTGAGGGCATATTATCGAATCAAATAAATTTTCAAGAAAATACATTAAAACTCCAATGAAAGCTTTTCAGCCAAAACGTACCTTCTGAGAGACAGACACACCTAGTTGTTATTATGCAAAGACAGCAGAGAAGTGAACAAAGCAGAGGCAGTAGCACTATGCAATGAAGTGTAGATCACCTGTGACAAAAAATGAACATCTAAGAATTCTAATGAAAACCATAAAATTGACAGAGACACTATAAGGTCTTTGTAAAGTCAATTACCAAAACACAGAGAGGAAAAGGGTAAAAACAAGATCTAAGGTTAGTTCATTGCTTTTTTATATTGGGAATTCTATTCTGTCTAAAGGTGTGAGTGTACTACTACTCGTTTGATTCTCTTGTTTCTTGTTTCAATTTCAGAAAGATTATGCAATTAGTCATGTTGCATTCAGTCCTCTTGGACATGAGGTTGTCATCGGCTATGAGAAAGAAAACATTTATGTGATGAACGTAATAGGAAAGACCAACAAAACATCCTTTAAAGTTTTAAAAAGAAATCGGGATCTGCTTTTGTGGACAATCCTCATAGCCTTTACTTAAATTGATCTATCACAAAACATGACAAAGATTAACCTCATGAAAACGATAAATCCAACCCCGGCCTGATATCATTAATCGACACTCCATATGAATCAAAGGATATATCAACAAGAAACAACATTCATAGTATCCCTTATCCTTCTATAGCTTTATCAATGGTGCCACCGGATAGTAAATTATAATTATATTATAATAGTAAAACAAAGTAGAGTTATACCATCTTTGTACATAAGTACCAAAATATATCTAAATGTTAAAGAAATCGTAACAAGCTGCTCCATGTACAAAGAGAAAACCTAACAAATAAAAACAAACAAACAAACAAAAATATATTTTGAAGCAAAATTTGAAAACAAGTGAAAAGAGAATAAGAGGTTCTTAGAGGGTTTGGAGAGATTCTTGAACTCATGTCTAATCACAAAGTTCCTCAAGAGGATCACCAAAACTATGGCTTACAAAGTTTACACTAAAAATAGTAAGAACTCGGAACTCATGGTTAAACTCAAAATATAAAATAGTCAAAATTCCAGGAACCCCGTGCCAAAAGAAAAGGGTGTTGCAAAAAGTCTACTTTGCAGGCACCAAGAATCCAATCAGATCTCTGTAGCTTTTCATCAACATGGAATACATATTGAAATAGGAAAAGAAAAGCAATATTTCTTAGTAAAAAAAGGTATAAAATCATAAATTTAAAATAAAGGTGATGTGTGTGGAAGCAACTAGAAGATGTCCAACAGTTCTAAGGAAAATGGGCATTAATAGAAGGCACTACAAAGCATCAAACAGAAGTTTTGGGCTATGATATGTATTCCATGTACTGAAGATGTAGCTAACCAAGACCAACCAAAAACTCAAGACCAACCAATGTAGCTAAATGCATCAGTTAAGCTCATCAATTCTAAATTAGAAGGCAAATGCAAAAGTCCATTGTTCGTCAAACTTAACATTCACGGGCAAAATGCAGAAAAAAAGGAGCATGGAGCATGGAGCATGGGATTACGGTCTAACAGTGAAAGCATACCCAAAAAAAAAAGGAATGGGTCACAGAGAACCAAAACCTTAAACTCAATGCTTCTTTTCCTCAGCACTTACAACCAAAACCCTAAACAACCAACAAAAAAATAGGTCACAGAGAAGAATAAAGAAAGAAAAAAAAAAGATAAGAGAAGGGGTTTTTTTACCAAAACAGAGAGAAGGCAGAGGTTTTTGTTCACTCACGAGGGCGCCGGAGGAGAGGACGGTGGTGGCTTCCTTGGTGGTTCTTGTGAAGAGGAGAGGGCTGAGTTTTAGAGAAAATGACAAACAATAAGAGAAGAATGAGAAGGGAAGTTTGGAAAGGAAGAGAGACAGGAGCTTACCTTTGTTCGATGTTGAGAGGGTCACGGTGGAGAGGCTGTGGAGAGACAATGCAGAGCGACGGAGAGCGGTGGAGAGCGGTCAACAAAAGGGAAAGGGAGAGTTGGAGACTGATAGCAGCTATTTGATGCTTAGGGCAAGGGAAAAGAAGAATGAGACTTGGGAGGGAGAGAGCTCAGATGAATTCTCAGCGCCAAATGAAAAGGGAGGAAGTAATAATACACATCGGTTAATATAGAACCGATGTGGTAAACTTTCACACATCGGTTAATAACAAAACCGATGTTTAAAAATAAAATTTTAATTTCTAATTTTTTTTTTTTAGTTTTATACATCGGTTATTAGAAACCGATGTGGTTAATGACTGTTTTACACATCAGTTCTATTAAAACCGATGTTAAATGTTAAAAATTTCTGACTTTAAGTTTTTTTTTATTTTAATTTTAAACATCGGTTAGGAATAATCGATGTGGAAACGTTTTACACATCGGTTATTCTTCAACCGATGTGTAATACTTTGATTTTAATTTCAAAAATGCCACCGCCTCCTTTTACACATCGGTTTAATAGGAACCGATGTGTAAACTCCGATGTAGAATCCCTTTTCTGCACTAGTGAAAGCCTATTTAAAGCTAGAGGCCTATTAGCCTATTTAATGACCTATTAGCCTATTTAGAGATAGGCCAACGGGCCTATTTGAGGTATTTGATACGAAACAGGCTTTTAAAAACACTAACAGGCCAGACCAGACTTTTAAAAAGGCCAGACCAAACTCAAAATAAAACCTTTAACAAATAATAGGTCAAGCTTAAGCTTTTAAACTTTTAAACAAATCTATTTAAACAAAGCATGGCATGACCTGACCTATTCTCACCCTTACACTATCATCTTCTCCTCCTTGCCATTACAAAGCATGTGCGCAATGAAAGTTGTAACCTTAAAATTAGTTTCTTGGCATATAAATCAGAATCAAGTTTGACATTTCATGAAAAGACAGTATTTATTTCCAGTGTTTTATCTCTCATACACGATAATTAGTAATAAGTAATACTTGGAGGAAAAAATTTAGACGTATACAACAAACAACATTAGTAGACAAAGTTGAAGCACATTTGTGACAGGAAGAGTGCAGTAGTACCTTATTTTTATTTTCATTTATTGATACAAGCATCCAGTCATAACCTTCTTAAATGACTGGGTTCTCAGCTCAACGCTTAAACCATAGTTATGAATTATGAATTCTTAGCCTGATTACATAACATTACATAAAAATAAAAAATTAAAATGTAGAATCTGAAAATTTAAAAATAAAAAATGGAATAGATGTAACACCCCGATTTTTTCTGCTTTCTAAAATCGATATAAATATAAATCAATATATTTTTATCTGAAACTTAGAAAATGATTTTGGGAAAACCAAAGTCATATTCATATTACACTTATTTTTATAAGTATATGGTTAATTTTTTTGTTGAAAATTCAGACGGAACCCGGTCTGCGTTTCCGCTAATAGTAAGATTTTACTGATCAGAAAACCTAATTTTGACCCAAGAACGAAATGAATAGATTTTATATCTTATTTCCAACGATATCGGTTATTTTGAAAATTTTCAAAATAAATATGTTAGTATACGTGATTCGGGCGTAAAACCCTAAATCGGGTAATCGACGGAGTCGAGAACGGACATGCAGAGAAAAAACCCGACATCGAATGTTGAGATATCTTGCCACCTAGGGTGGTGAGTCATATGGATGACTCACCAATGTCATGATTACAACTAGCAAATATCTAGATATTTCTTCAAAATAGTGTAAAGATCATTTTACCCTTGGACTATTTTACCCTTGAACTTTCATTGAAATGATAAGTTTGTCCCAACAATTTGTGGACACAAATCAGCCACACCTCGGCCCAATCCTTCCCACATGTTTGTCATGATGGTTTTTTTGGAAAATTACCATTTTGTCCTTAAGTTGTCTTTATATCACAAAATTGACATTGTGTAAGATTACAACTTTGTCCCTAAAAATTTATGCTTTGGACCCTTTTATTCCTTGATTCCCACGGCCCAAACCCTCCAAGTGAGCCCATTCCATTGTTATATAAGGCATCTTCATCTTCTCCATGAAGCTTTCTCCATTTTTCTCAAAACTCTATGTTTTCCATAGCCATTTTTGTGAAGCAACCACTTGATTTCTTGCTCATTTTCAACTTCTAAGAGGTATACCATACTCTCCTCACTCAATCATCATCATGTTCTTCATTTATTTTTGTGATTTGAAGTCTTGATCATCATTTGAAATTCCTGGATCTAGAACTTTGAAAATTCATAGAAAATCATAGAAAAATCATATGAGTATGAAGCCAATTTCTATGCTAGCTCTTCTTAATCATGAAAGGATTGAAAAGGTGCCAGAGATGGTTTGCTAGAGACAATTAACATGATATTGTATTCAGCACTGTTTTTTTATTCATTTATATAATTTTCACTTGCATGATATCATTTGTAGGTACTTAATCTACTTGCTCATAGGCTCACATATATTGAAAAGTTGATGAACCCTAAACATATAACCACATGGTTTCTGCCGACATATTTTTCGGTGTGTATATTTTTTTATGTATTTAATGTTTTCAAAATTTTGGGTATTAATATTTAGAATGATTGCAATTTTTTCGTGCCTTTGTCCCATCACAGCAATATGTAATTGATTTGGGTGAGAGTGCTGAAAGCTTGAGGTGCTCCTTTCAGCATGAATTTATGGGAAAAGTTGAATACGTTCGAAAGGTGTTTCTTACTATCCTATGTCTTCTTTGTTTTTGATCAAGTCTATAGAAATTTGTTGTCCAAAGTTTATTAAATTATGCACTGGTTTTCAGATTTTCATTCCTATTAATGATGAAGGAGTACACTGGTACCTAATGATAGCTGACCTTCATCATCAAAAGTTACTGATGCTGGATTCATTACCTTGCCCTCAAAGACAAGATTTTAGAATGCTAAAAGTGCAGAGACTGGTACTTCTAATATTTACTCTTATTTATTTTATTTATTGACCTATGGCAATAACTAATAACTGTCTATTTGTATAGGGAATAGTTCTCCATGAGATGCTGATGCATGAGAGTTTTTATGCAATGCCAAGAAAAAACAAGCGCGCTTATATCAACTTTCTCATTGGAGATACCAAGAGGATTGGTCGTCATCTGATTGGATCGTAAGACCTTGTCATTTGTCTATTTTTTACACTGTTAAACAATGTCATTATTCTAAATAAATTGTACTTACATTGTTTTATTCTCATTGCTTTTCAGCGGCGATTGCGGTGTATGGGTCGCTGAATGGATGAAACGTGGCTCATGGAATGATGCCTACGATCAGATAACGGTAAACAACTTAACATAATTATTATGATAAAAATTATGTTTGTTCTAACACACACACACACACACATATTTCTTCTTTGTGAAAATAACTAATATTATTCATTCTCCTTTTTATAGGTTCGTCCTGCAACAAGGATGCATATAGCGCTGGACTTGGTGACCCACCCTTACAATGAGTTGAAAGACCTAGTGGTGGTAAAGGCTTATGAATAAATGGATGATCTGGAGAAAAAGAAGAAGAGGTAGGTCAAGTTTTAAATTGGTGTTAATTAGTTATTTTGGAGTATCATTTAGAAGAGCCAAGACTTTGAATTTTTTATGGTTCTTCCTTTATTATTGTCTTAAATCGTCACTGGATTGTTTAATTTATCTTAGTAGTATGATAGTTGCATTGCTTTTAATAGGATGGTTATGAGTTTGTTTTTATATTTCAGTTGAATTACTGTTTACATTTTAATGGTATGCGTAAGATATAGCACGTTCAACTATATGGTAGAGACATTTTGGAGTTCTGGGCTTACTGTTAGAACCAAAGTGGTTTTGGATTAAAATAATCTCTTAAGTTTTGATGTTAACAAAAAGGATAAATTTGTATAGCAAAGTATGCAGGGATTACTTGATGCGAGTCAGAGGAACTAAAATTTAAAGTATGGAATCTACAGATTCTAGTTCAAACCTCTAGACCAGTCTAGAACTCTTGGTAAAATTCTGAGTCTTTAGCTTTATGGTAGACGAGATCGTTAAAATAAGAATAGACGGGTCTTAGAGTTAACTAAGGAAGAAGAGTTACTAAGTCTAAACTAACCTAGTAGACAAGCTCCATATGCCACGTCATTGGACGGAGCTTCTCATTTAGTACTTAGCAATTCCAAAGACTTGTGTGGACGAGCGACTCTACCATATTAGTAGACGAGCGCTTCTGTCAATTCAGTGGACGAGCGCTTCTATCACATTAGTAGACGAGCGCTTCTATCACTTTAGTCGACGAGCGCTTCTGCCACATCAGCATACGAGCTCTTAAGTATAGCACGTCCATCTCTCTGGACTAGGCGGAAAGTATGTAGACGCATTATCAGTAGACGAGACCGTCTCACTGATAAGTAAATCTTCTCTTCCAAAGACCTGCGCGTCCACTAGTTTTAAGACGTGAACCAGTCTAAGCTTAAACGTATTTATTTCAAATGATTGCTTATTTAATTCAAAGAATATATGTCTTTTACCTTGATGCTTCTTTTGTATAAAATCTTTATCTCTTGGATAAAAGAACTCCGTACCATCGAAACCATAAATCTTTGTACTCTGTCAAAATACATTGTTGTAAAGATTCAGTCAAGTACAAAGATGGTAAGTCATAAAGCAACCTTTGGTACAATAGAGAAGTGACAGTTCTACTTTGAGCATTCCTCTGTTAAACAAAAACACTTCTCAGTGAAGCATATCAAGTTATCAGTCTCAACAGATCCAAACATTTAATGCTAAGTCTAAACGGATAAAATTTGAAGACCGTTGAAGAAGATCAAGACAGAGAAGCACTCCAGCTATATATATACTTGAAGAACTTCAAGGATAAAATGGAGATAGATTCAATATATAGATATATGCAGTAACACAAGCTCGATATCATAGTGCAAAATATCTCGTTGAAATTGTAACACAAGTTTACATGTAAATCTTGTTGATCTTAAACTTTCAAATACTAACACATAGTGAGTTCTTAGATCAAAGTATTAAATCTCATTGTTTGAGTAAGAGCCAGAAGAGCATTGGTAGAGAAAGAATACTAGTAGCCTTGAAGAGGTGTTGAATACTTGTAAAGCTATTGGATTATATATAGTGGAGAAAAACCTTCATGTAGAAGGGACTGGACGTAGCTCTTGGTTGGAAGAGAGTGAACCAGGATAAAACACTTGCGTGAATCTTCTAAACCCTTATCTTTTACAGTTTTTGTTTATACTAACTGTGGGGTTCTGAATGTGAGTTTATTAACTCTTCGAAAACGTTTTCCTGTTTGTGTGTTGTTTTTATTGTTTTGCTTGTAAAAGGTTTGAGAAAAGACTTTTTCAAAAATCTGTTAAGAAACACAATTCAACCCCCTTCTTGTGTTTCCCCGTTTCAACTTCACTTACAGTGTACTCCGGATTTTGGTCGTATTGGTCTACTTGGTCTGCATAGCATAATGGTACAATTTGTGATACCTTCATACAGATTATATTATTGAATTTTTTTTAGGAATAACACTCGTTTAGTATGCATAATTAACAAACCAATATATTCATACCAACTACCAAGGGAGTTGCTATAATTAATTGACACTTTTAATTCCTTATCTTTAATTTTTATTAGCCACTCATTTTGAAGGTTTACTTGGAGTTGGTAACTTGGGATTGGAAGCAAGTCCTTATGTGGCCATGGATTTTGATAAGGTTACTATCAAACTTTACATTCTGCATAAAATGGAAATGTAGCAATAAAATAAGCCTCTTAATAGTAAAGCACTGCAATCATGGTTGCTGGGATAAATGGTCCAATTATATAGAAAATAGGAACACAACTTCTGCCTTTCTCTCAAATTCTTTTGTTTTTTTGAAACCAAATCAGCCTTGGTGATTCTCCCTTCTTTGTTCGCTGGTTTGCTTCTCCCATCAGACCTGTTCCTTATTTTCAACACCATTGGAGCATATCTACGTGGAAGCAAATAAGAGTCGTTCACTATATAAGGAACGATTCCTTAGAATTTAAAAATAATTTCCCAGCAGCAGCATAGAAGCAACAGAGTTGAGAGGGGAAAAACAGATGAGAAAAAAAGGGAGAAATGAACCATACTTAGAAATTGAAACACAATAATTGCAAATAAAAAAATAATCAAAACCCAGAAATTGAAACATCTCAACGGCCAAATCCAGAAATTAGAACTAAAATTTGAAAAATAGAATAAAGAACCCTTGACATAACCCAGGCAACAACCACCATCTGTGAAGGAAGTCCAGATTGGTGCCGCCCAGAACAGAGTTCCGCCACGAACCGCCCGATTAGCTTTCACCCTTAACGTCGCCTCTGTTCTTGCTCGTCAACGCCGCATGAGGTTGTCGCCGCCGGGAGCTCCTCTGTTTCTGGTTTGGGGTCCATAAATTAGAAACCCATAAAGACGAGGTAGATCATCGGCTGGAGGTCGTGCATGCAAGGGAAAAGAAACCGAGGGAATGGGTGTTCAGGGAAAATGGAATAGGGTGAGGGGGAGAGGGAAACCGATATTGAGAGTGATAGGGAGGAGAAATTGAGATTGAGAGTGAGGGGGAGAGGGAGAAGGAAATGAAACCAGATTTTGCAAAGTCGGACGATAAAAATCATAATACACTTTCAATTTTATATGATTATTATTCTTCTCTTATTTTACAATTTCATATAATCGTTATTTTAAATTAACTGGGATAAAAACAAAAGTTACTTAGGGACTAAATGTAAAATAAAAAGTATAGGAACTACATAATAAATTAGCAATGACTACATTAAATACAATCAAGTCATCTATTAGTCCAAAAAAACAACTGTTCTAACAGCTCCCATTTTACTTTCACCATTTAAGCAGAAGAAAAGTCAAAAGTGCCACCTATAAAATTGATTGGCTGATCATTTGATGTGGGTGATATAGTGAGTGGTGCAATAAGTGGTGTGGTTTAGCCGTCCAACCCTATGATCAATCCAACAACACTTAAATCCGGAGGAAGTATATGAGGATTAGGGTTCTTATTGATGTAAGGCTGCCTTTGAAGAGTGAGAGGAAGGTGAAGTTGGAGGGAGGAGAATGGAACACAGTGCTGTTCAAGTATGAAAGACTGAGGGTGTTTTGCTTCCTATGTGGTCTGTTGGGCCACAGTGACAAATTTTGTGATCAAAGATTCACACCACGTGGGGATGATGGCTCGCGGATGTGGGGAGTTGAGCTCCGGGCCGATTCCAAGCCGCTGAACAGCGGCGGAGGTGGTAGTCGGTGGGCGAGGAAATTTGGAGGAGATACGCCTAGCTCGAACTTCGCAAGTCCTAATCCATCAGGCCATGATTTTAGGAACGTACAAGCTGGAGGTGGGAGCAATAACAGGGATTCTGGAGTTAAAGCAGATATGGGAGGTTTAAATTCAAATTCAATGCTAAGTTTGAATATCCACACTCCATGCAATTCCAACGTGGGCTTTTACGAGGATATGAGTATTAATATTGCAGCTATTATTTCCGTTCCAGCCTCATCAGCAATGATACAATATATATATAAAAGAATTTTTTTGAATATCAAAATGTGGACACCATATGGTGTCCCATTTGATTCTTGATGTATTTTTTATCGAGATGTATGTATACAGAGAGATGATAAAAGATAAGTGAAAGATAAACATATACGATTTCACATACGATATCTATATTTTGATGTTTAAATATCACATGAAAATGACAGACAGATATGAGTTTTTAATAGGAGAAAACTCTATCATTGACAAATTGACCCTGCATGTACCCAATTTTCATCAGCCTACTTCTTTGTAGTCGTAAAAATTAGCCGTTGTAATATTGAAGGCATTTCCAGCTGCCAAGGTAAATTATCTTCAATACCAAAAAAAGAAAAAACTCCATGTTTATGTTTATGTTTATGGGTTGCTTTTAATATGATTAAACTAAATTCATAAATTTATTGTTTTGGTCAATAATTCAATTCTTGGGCATGGTAGGATGCTTTCGAAACTCGTGAAAAAAATATTTTTCCCTC